>CM050171.1:128014953-128237453 GCA_027410445.1 Discoglossus pictus
TCTATCTATCTATCTATCTATCTATCTGTCTGTCTGTCTGTCTATCTATCTATCTATCTATCTATCTATCTATCTATCTATCTATCTAATCTATCTATCTATGGAACTATCAAACATGTGAAAACAGTGTTTTAATGATTAATGGGGACTGTAGAATCAGATGTATAAGCTTTGAATGAGATAGTGGCTAAGTCATTTGTAACAACATAATTATATTCTAGCAGTTAATGTTGCAATTAATCTGATAACATAGTAGATAATGTTGCAGTCTGTGATGCTGATGGTACTGGGTTCAAATCCCAAAAAAGACTGATATTTTTCTTTGATGGTTAAAAAAATCCCCACAAAAAGTTTTTTACGTTGTATAATAACGCATATAACAATATGAGGTAATTATCTTGATTTTTTGTTTACTTAAAAAAAATTAATAATTATGGTATCTACAAATTTAAAAATAGATATATATTGTGTAAAGATGAAGACCTGCGGCATATATACTGATTTTTACAGCTGCATTCTAGTATGTGGACCACATTTCTGAATTTACATGATATTTTGAAACTTTGATTTGGTTTTTATTAAGTCTGCGAGTCTCAATCCTGCTTCGTGCTTTGGGGAGAGCTCCATGGACACTGGATCCGAGGCTCAAAGACGGGGCCCTCCTTGCTTTGTTATGTTTTGATTTGTATTTACCTTTTCCTGCAACATATCTTATGTTCAGCGCTACGGAATATGTTGGTGCATTATAAATAAATGATAATAATAATAATAATAATTGAAGTATTTTTAACTGTAAAGGTTAAAAATTAAACCTGCCTGGTATAAGGGCTATATTAATCTCAGCTCACTTTATATTTGTGAGCTAAGAACAAGATACCAGTTATTTTTAAGATCTAATATAAGGCTGCATTTTTTTTAACATTTAGAATAAGAAGATATTAGTGATAATACTTTATATCCTTAAGTTTTCCTGTTTTTACCTTTATCTAATCTAACACATGCTGCTAACTTCAGAAACACACATTACATCGAGTCAATCTTTACACATACAGATTGATTTTATTTAAAAAATAAAAACTGGTTTCCATAGCCCAGAGCTGATTAAATAGGCGCAGTGAACCTCCCAATAGAATCACTGTGTCTGGGTACAGATTTAACCCTATATTAACCTACAAGTCAACAACAGCACAATGCAAAGATCCACACAGCAATGTCTGGGCTACTCCTGCTTCCTTGTGCAAGGGATTACCCATCCCATGAATACTTGCTACACAAACTGGCTTCATAGATTGATACAAATGTATTAGCTGACTGTGATTGGCCAAAACAAATTATGAATGTTATGCTTATTATAGCACATATTTACAGGTGTGTTAACTATGAAAATCAACTGCTTGCAAATTCAAGAGATTTAGCAAACTTTTGGGTAAGGTTATTAATGTTTATTGTGGTATTTTTTTTTCCATCTAAAAATGTTTTCATACACTGCTGATTCTACTCTATCAGATGTACTCATAATCCATGAAACTTAAATATACCTTTAAGGTCACTGTTTTTTAGCTTCCTCATTAATCATGATATTTAGTAATATTTGATGGCATTATTTTGGCTACAACTATCCTGCTGTGCCATATAAATAGTGGTTACAGTTTCATTTTTTGGAAAACATTTTTTTTGTTTGCCTTTTGCAAAGTAGGGTCCTCCATTTTTGGAAGGTTGTCAATGCTTTATTTTTCCTTGTTTTTTATCCCCTGTATTGCATTACGGAATATGTTGGCGCGTTACAAATAAAAGTTAATAAGAAAATAAATAATAATAATAAAGTAGTTGCCTAATAAAGCTGCATATACAGTACTTATTTAGCTTCAGGGCTCACTAGCCAGCTTGTGGGACTTTATGCCTTCCAGATAGGAGGATCCCTTTGAGCGACATAGGTTTTATGTTGCTTTGGCTTATAGCTCCTTATACAGCGGCATTAGGTATTTATGTAGTTGCACTATCATATGACTTAGACTTAGTCTGTTATTTGTTCAGCCAGAATCGTTAGGTAGGACTGATTGGGGCACTTATTTTTATACAGCTCATATTTAGTGCATTTCTAGGAGTATATCTTATATATGTTTTACTGCTTCTCAATTGCACTTTACATTTGTGGCAAAATGTTTTTTTCTTGCAAATATATGATAAATTAATTTCACATTAATTTAAGTCCTCCATTCACTAGAGACTTTTATAGTAGAGTTATTAAAATCTTTATTGAGTTGAATAATGTTCCTAGTATATTTTTTTAATATTAATTCTACAGAGGCATTTTCTTTTTGTTACTTGTATATGAAGTATTTCAATTATATCAACTATATTGTCTATATAAAATTTGTTTTACAGGTTTTCAAGCATTTCATAACCCACATCTAAAGAATGTCCCTTTTTTTTGTTTATGGCTTGTTCTGTATTTAGTATACTTTTAACTAGGCTATTCTTCGGGTTCTCTATATTTAAATAGGTATATAGAGGATGATAATGTTAAAACAAAGACATATTTCAAACCCATGGACTGTTCAAACTTCATCCTAAAATGCAGTCAACATTATGAACAATGGCTTAGAAATATAACAAAAGGGTAGTTTAGAAATAGCAAAAGAAATTGTAGCAAAAATAAAATATTTCTCAAACAGGCAGAAAATATTGAAAACAAATCTGTAAAAAAAGTTACACAAAACAAGAAATAGATAATGCCTAAAAGAAACAAAGAAAATCAACAGAAAACATATGCTAGATTATAAAGATAAAAAAAAGGAGGAAAACAAAGACTATGAGATGTCTGTCCTTAGGAATTAAAAAAAAATCACAAGCAGAACAAGAAGGCAATAAAACAGACATCTCCTTAAAGGAATTTTTGCCTAAAAGCCTTAAAATGATATTCAGAAGATTAAGTAACATAAAGAATAACATAGTTATTATTAAAAGTATGCTAAATTTACAACAAGCCATAAACAAAAAGGAAAAATAGATAATCTTTAGATGTCGGCTTTGTAAAGTTTGCAAAACCTGTAAAAACAAATTTCCTATCAACAATAGAGTTGAAATTACTTCAAATTCAAACATAATCAAAGTTTCAAATAAAATATAATGTAAATCCAGAAATGTGGTCTACATACTGGTGCAGCTAAAAAAACAGTATATACGCCGCAAATCTTCATCTTCATACAAAAGAGGTAAGGAACATATGATAAAAACCACAAAAGGTTTCCCAAATCACTCAGTATCAAAAACAGTACACAAACAAAACCCAAAAGAAATAAAATGTTTGGGTGTTGTAGAGTTTATATAGTATTGGAGAGGGGAGAATACAGTAAAACATTATCACAAAAAGGAGAGATCATATATCATTTAAACACTATGGGCCCAATTCAATTGCAAGCCCGCAACTCGATCATTGTAGGACATATGTCTGCGGGTGTGTTGCCCTCTCCCGATCGGCTCCAAATCCGGAGCTTTTCAATTGCTCAAGACCGCAAGTTACTGGCCCAAAGCTGACTCTGTAAACCATGCACTGGTTTGTAGCCGTTTACGGCGGGAACATGACCAATTAAGCAACACCGTATCCTCCAATTTAAAATCAGCCAATAGAAAATGAGACCGACATTATTACAGCAATCAATTAGGTACAGGGGTCCAATATGTGATCAGACTCGCAAACACGCAAAATAAAGAAAATGAATGCCAATACTGTTCTAGTCCATATGGGTGGCCTGATATGTATTAACTCATTGATACCCAAGATCAATTTAACCCCAAAATTAAACATACAAATAAATCTTATATACTGCTGATTTGCGGTGCTTTCCCCGTTATTTACAGAGCAGTATCTACCGATTCCCATGGGTGACGTTTATCTGAGAGCATACTTTTAAAATATGTTTCCTTAAAGGTATATGCAAATGAGCTGGATTATGAATGCATCTGGTAGAGAATAATTAGTAGTGTATGAAAAAAACATTGCGTGAAAAAATTCCAAAATAAACATTTAAAAAGTTACCCTAAAGTTTGTGGAATTTCTTGCATTTGCAAATTCTTTTCTATCAATGTTGACACCCCCTGAAAATCCCAGGAAAAATTAGCATAACTAATACATTGTATATTTTTGGTCTGTAAATTGAGCTGCAGCTTTAATTTAGATTTCAGTAATACCCAGAACAAGGTCTGTGTCCCTTCATTCACTGATTGTTTTATCTACATCCCAGGTGATACTTCCCCCAGCCCCGGTGATTTGCCCCATTACCTCTCCCAGCCCCCATGAATTGCCCCTGTGATCCCTCCCAGCCCCAGTGAATTGCATGAACTCACTCACACATAGACACATGCATTCACACATAGACACATGCACTCACACATAGACACATGCACAGAAAACGAGTAAAGGTCACTGCAGGACCATAAATCAAGCATAAATGCTCATTCGCCTAAAAGATAAATTAGAATAGGAAGAAGAAGCTAAACAATTTTCAGTACAATTATAATTTGTCAGAATTTATCAAGCAGAGGGTGCATGTCTAAAGAATGACCGTGTAACTGCTCAAGCATTTTTACTTGAATGTCAATTTATGGTCCTTTAATGTCCAGTGTAGCAGCATCATCTAGCTGGCTGCATACAGTATTGCTGATTGGCTGCAAAGCTGGGCATGCTCACAAAGACTGAGTATATTTTTACAAAAATGAACCCTTTCAGGGCCTGCAACAATTTTTTTAATACATAGCTAAAAAAACATAGTGCATGCAAATAAATGTAATCATACACTACTAATCCCCCTCTATCAGATGCATTCATAACGCAGCTCACTTGCATATACCTTTAATTATAAAAATTGCTATCTTCACAGCACAAAGGAAAAATAAACTCAATCTAATACCAATGATCCGAAGACACAAAAGAAAATATAGGGAAAGGATATAAATGGAGTCCTGAAGATTTGGATCAGGCTGCTTGTCGTAAAAATATTGTCTTTTAATATATAACATATAACAAAACTATGTTTTATAATTCATTGTTTTATGAATCTGAATGTATTTATAAAAACTAATTATTTTCCTTTATTGGTAACCAGTTTACACAATAATTCAATATATACATATATATATATATATATATATATATATATATATATATATATATCTCAAATAATGATATTAACTTTAAATATACTTTTAAAAGCAAGAGTGTGTTGGTTTAGTGGTTCAATAAAATATTTTAATTAAAATATAATACTTACCACTTCACCACCACACTCTAATGTTAAAAGCAGTGTAAATCTAGAATACAATGTGTAACAGTAAAGGACCCCATAATTATTATTATGGGAGGGCTCCAAGAGCTAAACTAAAATGACTGTGAATTCTTTATCAATTTTAAAAATGTAAACACATTTTCCACCTGATTTTCCGCCCTCTAACTGATAGTGCAGAGTAGATATGGTGACTTTCGTGGTCCTTTAATAAAGTGTAAAAAATGTGGCGCGGGGAACTGCTCTCCGTACCAAATGTTGCTCTTTTCATGGGAAATCCTGCTGTTCTAGGCTCCTAAGTGTCACTCTTTTGAAGGAAAATACCACAATTAAGGGCATAACCTGATCATGTCTCGTGTTTTCTCGTTGCTCCTATTATTTTCACTCTGTCTAGAAGAAAGACAGATGCCTTGTGAGTTCTGGGGAATATATATTTGTATGGAGCATTGTGCACATATTAATACAATTCAGTTTACACAGCAAGCAGAAAGGTGATAACACGATCTGATAAGGAGTAATACTTCAAGGATGTAAGTGTAAGTGTATTACTGAAACCCACGTATTTAGTTCTACCTTTCAGAACTCCAAGGAAAAGGATCCAAACTGCCCAGAACACGAACATCTGTGACAAAGCAAAAATAATCAGTATCTAATACGCTTAAATATGTCACAATATAATGTTCCTCAAACTTCTACCTAATTAGCTTTGGATATTCTAAACAACAGATTTAGACAGGTTGTATGATTTGTAAATAAAGAATTTCTATGTGTACTGGATCTACAAGCCTTGCGCCAGCACACCATAGAAACACTCAGGACTCTATTTGGAAATAATGTAGCAACAAATAAAGAAAAAAAGAGAAACTAAAAAAATGTGTACTTTATTAATTATAGAAAAAATGTGCAAAATATAATACAGTAGTGTAATTAAAAAAAGAAAATATACTATGCGGTATATCAGAAGTCCCCTAATGAATCTGAGTTAAGACTACGGGGAAACGCACGTCGGGAGCAAGCAGGCTGCGGGGGTAAGCTTTCTCACTCCGCCACATCATATCCACATGCCCGGTGCTGCACTTACCCTCTACTACCTATAAGTTAACCAGTTCCCTGTATCTGTTTGCAAAGATACTTGGCCAAATGGAACTGACACATATATATATATATATATATATATATATATTAGAGGCATAACAATCTAAACAGCAGGGTTATTTTAATTTTGATTACAGCATTGTGCTGTGTATCATAACAACAAGTTTTATTCACTTGTGGAATTCTCTCTTATTTTTCTGACCAGTAAGACCACACATAGGTAAAGCCCCAGCAACAAAGAGTTAACTGGTCACATTCCCTAAGGAATATATAGAGATCCACTTGATCTAGCAATTAAAGCAACTCCAAACTGTCATCTGTCTTTTCAACTAGACAGGTGCAGCTTTAATTCAATTTATAACACTACAATTTGAAGTGGGGTATTTGATTGTTTATTAGGAGGGGTCACTAATTACAGCTTATCCCCAATAAGCCTGCTTCTGATATACCGCATAGTATATCCTTTTTTAATTACACTACTGTATTATATTTTGCACATTTTTTCTATAATTAATAAAGTACACATTTTTTTAGTTTCTCTTTTTTTCTTTATTTGTTGCTACATTATTTCCAAATAGAGTCCTGAGTGTTTCTATGGTGTGCTGGCGCAAGGCATTAAAGATCCAGTACACATAGGAATTCTTTATTTACATATTATTATCTACTCTATTTCATTTAGAGAATTGCAGTCCACTTTTTGATTCAATAGGTTGTATGATTTGCAGTTTTTTTTCAAATTCTTGTCCAAAAAATGTCAATACATAAAAAAACAAAAACATAACACAAAGTAACACAAAAGTAAATAAGTAAACTAGAGGAGTCATTCTTTTAGCTGTGATGTGTTTTCTTGAGCAGATTTCCTAACTTCAGTACCATGGGTGTAAGAGTCAAAGAAAATCTGGGAGGATACTGCATTTAGTATAAAAATACGACATAACTGCTTCCCTACACATAAAATTCTGTGGGGGGGGGGGGGGGTTGTCACCCGTTCCCACCCACTTCCTACACCCATGTCTAGTACCCATGATGGGTCAGATTCTTAGGATCTCTGTTGTAACAACACTACCGAGTTCAGACTGACCCACCGAGCTGTCCAGACATATTTACTTACCATGAGGGAGACACAGCTCTTGAGTACCTCTTGTACCTACAATATAATATTATAGCACATTATAATGGAATTTATATACTATACACGTGAGAGTTATATGAGCTGCAAATAATGGTGAACGCTCTCGTGTGTATTTTTCGTTCTCCCTTAGTAAGGAGGTGTGTTTGCCCTGGAGATACTGCTAGATGTAAATTGCCAAGAAATTAGACACTCAGAGTGAAGTTAGCAGAGAGAAGTATTTTACTTATGAAATAGTATATGGCGCCACTTACCTCTGTCCCGGGAGTACTTGTGACAACTGTAACTGTATGAGATGTCACTGCGGTTTATACGGACAAATTGGGAGGGGCCAGGCGATGTAGGAATTATTTTCCTATTGGCACAGAATAGTGGAAACATACATCTCCAGGAAGCAGACACAACTCATATGTTGATGTGCCTTTTTTGTGCATTACATTTTCAGCTCACGTGTTCTAATTAAACACAAGAAGTCTAAGTGTATCACTATTGGCACCCACTTTTATAAAAACTATAGCCAATAATGACATGGTGGTTACAAATAAATGACCCTTCACTGCTACAATCAAGGAATGTGTTAATACAAAAATAATAAGGGAATCCTGATCATATTGCTAAACAATCCTTAAAGTGTTCAAATAATTACACCGCAGCGTAACCAACAGACCTAAGCGAACAGTTGGCTGTGGCAACCAGCTCCACAATATATGACAATAGGAAGAAAGATCTCCATTATGTTATAAGTAATCTCCCATTAGTGATAGGAACACCATCCTCCCTATTCCCTCAACGTGTAAAACCGTAGCCCATAATGTAGTCCACAAGACTTGCGGCTATGACATTGGCCCAGTAAAGCAACCCCTGACGATCTGTGGGTATGAACGGAAAAAACCCTAATGGTTGTGAACTGTGCACCCGCAAATCCTGTCAAGCCCGTAACTGTTACGTTCCAATTTCACTATTAAATTGCAACAAAGTTACTGGAGTTCAAACCCGTAACCCGCAAATGGAGCCCAAAAGCCAACGGGTACACACTACTGTACTTAAAATTAAATTGAAAGTGATGTTAGGTATTAAAATAAATAGCACAATATTCTCAAGCTCGCCAATTTGAAAATTAAAATACTTATTTTCACGTTTACATTTCGTGTTATATCGATCCCGGAAATCAATGTGTTAATACATATAATGAAACTTGCATGGAGTAGAATATCATATTTACTGATTTATTAATATTGCAATAATTCTGGAAAGCGGGTCCGATCGTAACCCGTAATTGAAACCCGTAAGACTTTGAAATCCAACCACTATTTTTCAGTGATGTCATGATGATGATCTCTTTTACCATTGGCTCCCTCTAAACCCATAACTACAGGTTTGACTAATTGATCCTTTTCAGGCCACACATGCAACGTGCTCAAGAATGTTTTACGTGTTTGCGTCTCTGGCCCGCAGATCGCAGCGTGGTCTAATTTAATAGCTCTGTAACGCACGTTGACCTTACGGGCTTCAGATTTAACGTGGCTGTACGTATGCAGACCTTCCTTTACTAAAGTATTGTCAGGAATGCCTGATAGGCCCCGCTGGTTGTTCCTGAAAATCTGCCGCTGTAGTAACTCACAGACTGAGTATACTGTGGGGAGACCGTGGGAAGATGGGACTGCTCCTGGGTGTTATAACTCCACCACTAGTCACTGACAGGTGTTGTGGCCAGTCACTTAGAAATAAGATGTTTAAGATCTGACTGAACTCACAGTAAGGTGCCCATTGTACAACTCCATACTGCTAGTCTGCTGAGAGCTGTCGGCCTCCTGTTCCTGTCGGCTTCTTTCCTGCTACTCCAAACTCTTGTATCTATTTTGCAGGTTCATCAGCAACTCTGCTCCAGTCTCACCTCGCACCTGCATCTGTAAACAGTTCCTACCTTTATATTTCAGGCTGTATTATCCTGTCCAAGTCAGAGGCAGTTTCCCAGCATGCTTCTGAGGACCTCTGCTCCTTGCCATCTTCTACAATGCTAGTCTAGTGATTGTCTGACACAAAGCCATCTGCTACAGTGCCTTGACTGTTAGTTTCTGTAGTCCAGTTCCATATATTATTATTATCTTTTAATTGTAACATGCCAACATATTCCTTAGCGCTGTACAGGGGATGAGAACAATATTAACAAACTGTAGAAGATGGAGGGCCCTGTTTTGAGCTTAAAATCTTTGCAGAAAGTGCTTTTTACCAAAGCACCCTACAAGATTAGAAACTCGCTACTTACAATCTAAAGGGGATGGAAGAGACAAAAACCTGTGAAAGAGAAGATAAGGAATAGCAAGGAGGGAAGTAAAAGCTGGCTATGGTGGGAAGGAGTGCAAAGTTAGAATGTTTTTTTTATTAAATGTGAGATGAAAGGGGTATAACAAAGTCATTTGAGGTGAATGGCTTTAGTATGCAATATGCTATCTGTCTCTAGTGGTCAGATATTATAACCTGCAAATTGAAAAGTCAGGTGATTTTACTGCTATATAGCTGCAACAATTGGAGGTGGGTGGCCAGTGGTATCTTGATTCAGGAAACGTTTAGTATGACAAAATGAAGGTGTGGAGGAATAGAGCCAGGTCAGAGGCTGTGTTTGTAAGGTAAGAGGTGGAGAGATGTGTCCAGGTCCTTAGCAGAGGGGTATAGTTCCAGGTCAGAGGCGGTGTTTGTAAGGTAAGAGGTGGAGAGATGTGTCCAGGTCCTTAGCAGAGGGGTATAGTTCCAGGTCAGAGGCGGTGTTTGTAAGGTAAGAGGTGGAGAGATGTGTCCAGGTCCTTAGCAGAGGGGTATAGTTCCAGGTCAGAGGCAGAGTTTGTAAGGTAAGAGGTGGAGAAATGTGTCCAGGTCCTTAGCAGAGGGGTATAGTTCCAGGTCAGAGGCAGTGTTTGTAAGGTAAGAGGTGGAGAGATGTATCCAGGTCCTTAGCAGAGGGGTATAGTTCCAGGTCAGAGGCAGAGTTTGTAAGGTAAGAGGTGGAGAGATGTGTCCAGGTCCTTAGCAGAGGGGTATAGTTCCAGGTCAGAGGCAGTGTTTGTAAGGTAAGAGGTGGAGAGATGTGTCCAGGTCCTTAGCAGAGGGGTATAGTTCCAGGTCAGAGGCGGTGTTTGTAAGGTAAGAGGTGGAGAGATGTGTCCAGGTCCTTAGCAGAGGGGTATAGTTCCAGGTCAGAGGCAGTGTTTGTAAGGTAAGAGGTGGAGAAATGTGTCCAGGTCCTTAGCAGAGGGGTATAGTTCCAGGTCAGAGGCGGTGTTTGTAAGGTAAGAGGTGGAGAGATGTGTCCAGGTCCTTAGCAGAGGGGTATAGTTCCAGGTCAAAGGCGGTGTTTGTAAGGTAAGAGGTGGAGAGATGTGTCCAGGTCCTTAGCAGAGGGGTATAGTTCCAGGTCAGAGGCAGAGTTTGTAAGGTAAGAGGTGGAGAGATGTATCCAGGTCCTTAGCAGAGGGGTATAGTTCCAGGTCAGAGGCAGTGTTTGTAAGGTAAGAGGTGGAGAGATGTGTCCAGGTCCTTAGCAGAGGGGTATAGTTCCAGGTCAGAGGCAGAGTTTGTAAGGTAAGAGGTGGAGAGATGTGTCCAGGTCCTTAGCAGAGGCTTATAGTTCCAGGTCAGAGGCAGTGTTTGTAAGGTAAGAGGTGGAGAGATGTATCCAGGTCCTTAGCAGAGGGGTATAGTTCCAGGTCAAAGGCTGTGTTTATAAGGTAAGAGGTGGAGAGATGTATCCAGGTCCTTAGCAGAGGGGTATAGTTCCAGGTCAAAGGCTGTGTTTATAAGGTAAGAGGTGGAGAGATGTGTCCAGGTCCTAGGTATGAAAGTAAAAAGGAAGTCAGAGGGTGAGCAAATGGGTTATCAAAGGAATACAGAGGGGTGTAGGCCAAAGCTTTGCTTTTTTACTAGATACATCCTGTCACAGCAAGGCCTCACCTTGCCAAGACTGGATCTATAAGGATTGCCTCTTAAGTAAAAATTTCCTAAATGTGCGACTAATTATAAATCTTTTAATATAATGGAAAACTAACATTTACATGTTTTGGCCTCAAGTACAATCTTGTCCTCCCTTTATTATATTCATTTCACTTTAGTTTGAATGTAGTCTACTAATTTTTTTTTACCAGGAACTATTTATTATTTTAAAGGCTATTCATAGTTTGCAAATTGCTATAATTCACTGATGTATAATTGTCTATAAGCAACCCGACCTACCCTTT
The DNA here is from genome assembly GCA_027410445.1 of Discoglossus pictus. Lineage (NCBI taxonomy): Eukaryota > Metazoa > Chordata > Amphibia > Anura > Alytidae > Discoglossus > Discoglossus pictus. The sequence goes on from CM050171.1 coordinate 128,026,689, forward strand.
TCCTTTCAGCTATCCCACTCCCCTTACACACACACACTGATATGATTCTATATTTTTGACAGCCATGTTATTCTTTATTAAAAAAATAATTCCTATGAACAACTGTAAACCTCTTTACTTGCACAGTGGCTAGGGGTAAGAGGTCGGGGCCCTAAAGCCCTTACTTTAGAGGGTCAGTCTTTGGGGAAGGCTAAAGTTTGGGCTACATCTATCCCACGGGGATAGTATATAATAGGGATTAGAGGGGATAGGTAGGACTAGTCCACTTTCCTACTGGGCACGTTGGTGCTCGAGAGACTAGGTAGGGTGATTGCCCACTTAAGTCCAAACTGGCTATACCCCCATGGCACCAAATATGAAAAACCATTAAAGCCCTTGTCCACACTCTTCGGAGATGGATAAGCGGGCACATCCATGTTGATAGAAACAGTCAGATCCTTGAACTATAATTGGCTAGACTTTTAATCAATTGAATACTCAATTCTGATTGGCTGAAATATGATTGGCACATATTTCAGCCAACCAGAGTCCTCAAAATTAGTATATAGTACAAAGAAGCAGTTACCTTGATAACAAAGATACCTTGGTAGATAAAAATTCCCAGTTATCTTAGTGGAGAAGCAAAAAGATAACTATCGCTGCAGATATACTAGTAGAAGTCCTACAATTGTCTCCTACAGTCTTTAGCGACAAACACCACCTACAGCTCAATGAGTGTCTCAATCTGAATTTGATTAGCTCCAATCTAGCTCATATCTGAAGTGATAATAAGACAGCTAGTAAAACCCCTTTTGAAAAATGTTGCATATACAATTCAAATGGTACAAAAATATTTCCACCCTTTATAATTATTTAATTGACCAGGCCACATCTATTTAACTTACTTACAAGACTTCTTGGGAAGTTGAAGCAACATTTACAGAAACGCAACAAATTCCCCCCTGAATGCAATTTTGAGAGAGAATGCCTCTAAAACTATGATGAGATGGTATCTCATCCCAGGCGGATTACAACTCTCAAACTCATCCTTTTACGGCAATTGCTTCAGGTGTTATTTTGCCACACGAACACTGAGACATATGCAGTGGGATTGCCCTAAAATAGCTCATATTTGGATTAAAAATGTATGCAATTTTAGAAAAGTTGTGAGGAGTCCGGGTTCCTCAAAAGCCAGAGGAAGCCCTATTAGACCTCGTTATTTAAGGTCTCTCAAAGGAAGCTAGATTTCTGTCAAACCAGATGTTTTTAGCCTCCAGAAGTGTCCTTGTCAAAAACTGGATGAGTATGATATCAGCAGAGCTTGATGTAAATTATAAAAAATGGGCTTCCTGTTGGGATGCTTGGACTTTTCAAATTGCTTGGCAGTAAGAGCGTGGAATCATTCTACATTGATCTTAGATGGACGAAGAATAAGCTTAAAGCCTCAGACTCCCAATCCCCCTCTCCCACCCCCTCCCATCCCTTCCCTCCCCCCTTTTTTTGTTTTTGTTTTTTTTGGTTGTTGTAGTTTAGGTTTTTTAGACAATACTAACCTTTGCTGATTAATTTAGAAATGAGTTATGGAAATTTATAAAACAAAAATCTAAGGGAAGGGAAATGAAGGATTAACCTTCATAACCTACATAATACTAATTGCTTCTATATTGTGTCAATTTTGCTATGTATGTATGGACTTGGCACAGCCTTCTTTTCTTTCGATAAGACTGATTTAAACCAAAACCCTTTAATAGAAGAGAGAGCTCCTCAGAGAAGGAACTCCATTCGATTTTTTGGTTTTCCTTTTTAGAGCAACTGGATTTTTAGCTGAAGGCCCATTTTCACAGGCTGAAAACGAGAACTGTGGGCTTCAATCAAGACTGAAGAGTATTTATTCTTCTATCAACATGGATGTGCCCACTTGTACTGGGTCGAAGAGTGAGGATGAGGGCTGCAGTGAGGATCAGTGCCGTCAAAGTAAATGTATGTTTTTGCCCCCTTTGCAAGTGTGTAGTGTTAGGGACTGTGGGAGCCCTTATGGATCATCATGGCACCCTGTGGTGGTAAGAATAATGCATGAGGTCTATTGGGGACCTCAATAGGACAGGGGTTCATGCTAATGTTATATGCCATGGGGGTCCATGAGGCCCGGCATGGTACAGCTGTTAATGTTAGCTGCCATGGAGGTTCATGAGGATCCCCATGGTTATAGTTATAGATAACTGACACAAAGCTTATAGTAGCAGTTAGAAAGGAGAATCCAATGAGATCCCCTGGCTCAAAGTAGGTAATGGGTATTGAGTATTGAGGGGAGATCTTGGGGTTGTTGTTGTTTAGTTGCTCAGTCGTGTCTGCCTTTCCATGACCACATGGACCGCATCTCTCAGTCACAGCCCCTCTAAACTCCATCAAGTTAATGTTCATTGCCTTAGTGACCTCATCTAACCATTTTTGCCTCTGTCGTCCCCTTCTTCTTGTGCCTTCAATCTTTCCCAGCATCAGAGTCTTTTCTAGGGAATCCTGTCGTCCTGATATGGCCAAAATATTTGAGTTTCAGCCTCATGATCATACCTTCTAAAGAACAGTTCATCTTGATTTCCTGAAGTGCTGTTTTTTTGGATCTTCTTCCAGTCCAATGGACTCTAACTAGTTTTGTCCAACACCACAATTAAAAGGCGTCAATTCTGCGGCACCCAGATTTCTTGATGGTCCAGCTCTCACATACATATGTTACTTGTCGGGAATATCATAGCTCTAACGATGCAGACCTTTGTTGATCGTTTAATATATTACCTTTTTGCTCGCTTGTTAAAGCTTGCCATAGCTTTCCTCCCCAGAAGTAAAAGTCTTTTAAATTTCATGACTGGAGATTGTTAATCCCAGGAAAATAGCATATGTCCCGGCCTCGACGTCTTCCCTGTCTAATTGCCAGGAATTGAGATTGCCATTCGCCATGATCTTCGTTCTTTTAACTTTGAGCAGCAGGCCAGCATTTGCACTCTCTTCTTTTACTCTCATCAATAGGTTATTTAGTTCCTCCTCATTTTCAGCCATCAGAGTAGTATCATCGGCATATCTGAGGTTGTTGATATTTCTTTCAGCAATATTGATTCCGGCTTTTGATGAAGCCAGCCCAGATTTATGCATGATGTACTCTGCATATAAGTTGAATAAATAAGGTGACAATTACAACCTTGTTGCACATTTTTCTGATCTTGAACCATTTTGTTGTCCCATGTTTGGTTCTGACCCACATACAGATTCTTCAGGAAGATGATATGATCTGGTACTCCAATCTCTTCAAGAACATGTCACATTTTGTTCTGATCCACACAGTCAAAGGCTTTAGAATAGTCTATGAAGCAGAAGTATATGTTTTTGTGAAAGCCTCTTCTATTATCCATCAGAAATTGGCACCTCTTGTGTGTCTTCCTCTGCAGAACCCGGCTTGCACATATGGTAGTTTTCAGTCCATATATTTGTTGGAGTAGAATATTAAGCATTACCTTGCTCGCATGTGAATTGAGTGCAATTGTTCGATAAATGGAGCACTCTTTGGCACTGCCTTTTTTGGGATTGGGTTGTATATTGACATTTTTCAGTCTATTGGAAACTGTGGAGTTTTCCAAATGTGTTGGCATGAGACAAGCATCATCTTGTAGAATTTTGAAAAGTTCAATTGGGATTCCATCAAATCCTACAGCCCTACTATCAGCAAGACATCATAGGGCCCATCTCACTTCCCTCTCCAAGATGTCCGGCTCCAGCTTATTGGACAAACTATTAAGGTCATCACTGCTGTATTCCTGTCACCTTTTCTGGATCTGATCTTCTTCCTACCATTTTTGTCTTTTATCACACTCACTTTCGCATGAAAGGTGCCTTTTAAGATCCCTGATTTTCTTGATGAGATCTCTTGACTTACCCACTCTGTCATCTTCACTTTCTTTACATCGCTCATTGTAGAATGTTTGCTTGTCTCTTCTCGCTATGCTCTGAAATTCTGCATCCAGTTGGACAAATATTTACCTATCTCCACTACCTTTTGCTTTCCTTATCTCCTGGACTACAAAGCCTCATCAGATAGCCAGTTTGCCTTCCACGCATTATAAACACATAGTAGCTTAGTCTTAAGAACAATACTATGTGGTATCAATCTACAGTGCTAATGCAATAAGCCCCCAAAAAACATTTGCACATGGTGATATTTAACACTGGGCTATTAAAAAGCCAAAAAAAAAAAAAAAAAAACTCTTGCAGATAGTGATATTTAACGCTGGGCTATTAAAATACTATTTAACAGGAACCTCCAAATATCTACCCAAAGGGACCCTATCCTTTAATCTTAAGGCATATCAGCCCCATATTATTTAACATTGGAATATCCTATAGAAAAAAAGCACAGGGTTAATTACTCTGAAGTTACCCTGAGGCAGTGTGCATTGTCACTAGTAGTACAAATAGGGATTCCTTTATTTAAAATGCTATGAATAAAAAAGGAACTGGTTTTCAAAATAGTTGGAAGCATCTGACCAGTAAATATAAGTGTATGATACATTCAAAAAAACTTCAGTTTCCTATAATTTACCATTTCCCATTAAAACAGAGGCATTTCCTTTTAAATGTTTTTAATATTGTTTTTATTCTTTGGTTTATGCGCCGCTGTCTACCATATGGTAAAATAAAAATGTTTTTGTAAATATGTAAATAGTATAATTTTCCCCACATTTCTGAATTAATGAATTAAGTAATAATTAATTATTTATGCAATAAATGAATATACTTTAATTATTTATAATTGATATATGCAGCAAGCAATAGGCTGAAGAGCTAACAATCTGTTTGTATTTTGCATCTGCATAGAATATACATTGTGAGTGTTGGTGCCCGGCTTCTAAAGTGTAATGAATGTCCCAAGTGCGCATTGTAAATAGGCTGCGTGTGCGAGGTAAAGCCGTTGGTGTATTGTGTAAAGCGGCATTGTATAGTCGTAATGTTAGTAATGTGGCACACGTCTCGTGAGCATTTTCCGGCTTTTCTAATAGAGTATGCTGTAGGTCGTAGTGCGATGTGTAAAGTGCTACGTGGTTTTAAGTGTTTTGAGCGGTCCGGGGTCATGTAGCCTCATTTTATTTTTTTTCGGCAGCCATTTTTTTCCTTGCTTAGGCGATTTTCGTGTTTGAAAATCATCTAAATCGAGTTAAATTCGCATTCTACCTCACTCACAGACGTCCTGGCTGTTGCCCCATGCTGTCTGCGATGTTTTGGGATTTTTTGGGGGGTGTATTTAGTGTGTTTTTTGGGGTTTTGGTTTGGCCGCTAATCTCGTAATTTTTTGCGTCTCGTATCTTTTTTTTTCTAAGTTCCGCTAAGTGCTCCGAGTTTAACGGCTTGCTGGCAATGAGCGCCTTCGGCCCTTATTGCCTAAGTGCATCGAGTTTAATCGCTCACCTCGCTATGCGAGGCTTGCCTGTAATGTGCGCCTGTGGCGCTCATCGCTAAGTCATATGCACCATTTAAATAGGGTGACTATGTCTCGTAGTTAGACAATTATAATATGTGATGTGTGAAGTGATAACTGGGAATTGATTCAGCACTTACTTTTATGGAACTACAGTATAAAGAAAAAGATCGCACTAAAACAGATAAGGCGTCACATATATAGTTGGTGGTTTGGAAAATGTTGGTCACGTTTGTGATGTTTATTACTCAATGTTAAATAATTGCGGATCATTTTTTCACAATAGAAAATCACCTAAGCAAGAAAAAAAATGGCGGCCATAAAAACCTAACAGAATAAAAACAAGGCTGAAGACAGTAAAAAAGAGCCCGTAACTCTTAATGCAAGCCAGTAACATTTAACCCAAAACAGTAACGCTTAACCGAAGCAAGCAACACTTAACCTAAGTCAGTAACACTCATCGCAAGGCCTCTAAACTACCCGGGGGGAGAGGCTCGCAATAAGCACCAAAGGCGTTCATTGCCAGCCACACGAGGAGCGCTAAAGGCGCTCATCACGGGGCTCACCATGAGCACCGAAGGTGATCATTGCGAAACACCAAAGTTGCGGGTTGGATGACGCCTGCAATGAGCGCCAAGGCCCATAAAGTAGACAGAAGGAGAGGCTCGCAATGCACGCCGAAGATGCTCAATAGCGAGGCCTGTAAAGTACACATGAGGGAGAGGCTTGCGATGAGTGCCGGAGGTGATCATTGCAAAGCAGGAAAGTTGCGGCTTGCCAAAACCGTCAATGAGTGGTGAAGCCATTGCGATGCCTGTAAAGTATGCGGGGGGAGAGGCTCACAATGAGCGCCTTCTGCCCTCATTGCAAGTCTCACGGCTTGCGAAGACTGCAGGAGGTGCTCACATTTTGTGACAAACAGCATCCTCAGGCTTCAAATTTTAATGCCGTCATTTTTGACTGCCAAGTAGCTAGTATTCTTATAAATGTCAATGCAAAACATGGAGAATCTACTGCCTGTGTATTCAAAACAGTGATGGCAAGATACACTGTAAAACAGATTAGGACACAGTGACCACAAAAAGCAGACAGACCCCAAATAACTGAATAAGGTAGTGGATGTGGACAAGTTTTTCTAAAATAGAAATATCTGCGTTATGAATGAGCACTTTTCAAAAATGAAGGAAAAAACGTATTTATTATATACACCAAATATAAGATTACAACATTGGTTGTCAAATAATATTTTGGAAGGGAGATATAAAGTAGTATTTGTGTTCATTTTGATTGAACTGAGAGCAAAGCAGATGACAACATTTGGCAACATAAAAGATTGGTAGCATCCCACTTCAACAGAACTCCATTATGGACTAAAATAATGTAAGGATTTTAATGGAGATATACCATTTGGATAGTGTGATGATCCAGGGGTAGCGGCTATTACTGCTCAGGGCCACCTGCTATAGACTACAGGTTAAATACCCACAAGGACAGGGCCACCTGCTATAGACTAGAGGTTAACTACCCACAAGGACTGTTGGGTAATTTGAAATCTCGGCAACAGCATCCTGATATCTGGCTTCTTTATCAGTCAGGGTCTCTCCATCAGGAATCAGTACTTTTCAGTAACCTTCCTATGGTAGTGACCAGGACAGGTTACTTGCAGGGTGGAAATAGGTTCAGTATTGCAGCCACCAGGAGCAAAATAAGAGACATACAATTTCTTTATGTCTCGATAGTTAAATATTTTGAAAATTCAACAATATGTATGGGGTTTGATAACAATTAGAGGGTGTGGCAGACAATTACAGGAGATGACCCCACATGGAGTCTAGCAGTACCAAGATGGCTGGCACCTGAAAACAATAGGGCTACTTTATAATACACATTCTGCTTTCTCTGTGTCTGAGTGGTCCAGACCTTAGATAGAGTACATGGCAGATGTGATTAAATTAATTTGCAAACAATGGCCAGAAAAGAAAACAATACACTAGAGGTGTCTGCTCACTGCAGACTCAATACACCCTGTTTTAACCCCATCATGATCACCTAGTCACATTTAAAACATAACACAGAATACAGTAATATTACATGGGGAATTACATTCATTATACAGGATAAGGCAGACACATAACCCATAAGACCACATGATGCATGGTGGTGCACTAGGGCACTATGTCTTGGGACTATGCACCCCACCACCCACCTGTCCACATTTCCCATATGGAAATATAGTTTTCCTATCCATTTTCCAATGGAGCAGTATGTCCTCTATGGCGGCTCAATGCACCAGGATCCAGGCCATGGAAAGAGGTTTGTGACATTACTCCCCCTTCCAGACAGCAGTTCTGAGGCTATGATCCTTAATGCATGATAGTCTTGAACTGCAGCCAATAGCACAAGTCCAAGTCCCCATCCAAATAAGAAAAAATGTTGGCCCAAGTGGAGTCCATGACATAGAAAAAACTAGATGAATGAATTAGTTTATCGGCATATGATATCCCTTCCTAGCCCCAATTGAAATAGATCATTTTCAATGTGGGAATTCGAAGGTCCACCCGGTGTCATTTTACCTGCCTGGTTACAGACATTTTTTTCCACACATGGGTGTGAATGACTTGAAGGGAGGAGGTTAACTAAATTAGGGTTTTTGTTGTCTTCATTAAGGAGCAGTGCGCAATGCGTCATTGTTAGTGCATGTGGTAGCGGTATTTCCATGGCTTAGTATAGTTAACAACCCATACATATGAGATTTGGAACTTGATAAAAATGATGAGCCTCAAAGGACCAAAGTTTTTAGTTTCTTTTTCTGTATTATATTTTGAATAACTTGATAATTAACAAAATGTTTTTAGGAAGTAGACACAGTCTTTATATGTTTTACTTTTGTACGCAGGTAATCTTTACTGCAGTGTCTATTTTCTTTGCTTCCGACACAACTATTGCATTTTGTAGTAGTGCTAATAAAAGCACTGGCAGAGCTTACTGCCACAGTCCAATTGTGCAGAGAAAGTTTCCTCTCTGCATTCAAGGTCTTCCTCCATCTCAGGAAGTAGGCTAGTGGATACTAAAAATGAAAAGTCCTCATCAGTACAATTGCAATAAAAAAAAGTAGTAAATTAGAGGCTTTTTTATTATTTTGTTTTTGACTATATTGAAGTAAAGTTCTTCAGAAGGGTATATTTGTATTGCTTGACCACAAAGTCCATAAGGTGTCGGTTGTGTTTTGCTGAGCGTAATAGGACATAACCTGCAGATTCTAGTTACTGAATGGAGATTTCTGCTTACCCAACATTTGGACTGAATTGGACTCACTTCAATTATAAATTATCCTGACATTTTCAAAAACATTTGCAGACTTTTTACGTAATGATTCCTGCAGACAGACAAATATCCTTTTCCTTATGTACTTGGGATACACATGAGCGTATTCACAGTATTTTTATTAGGCAAACAGTAGTCTGAAAATGTTCCCTCGCAGACTGTAAAACATGTTTTATTGTACAAACAGTACTGAATGCATCTCTGGCAGACGGCCAACACTAGGTAACTTCTGATGTGCGTTCAATTGTACAAATCTAGACAAAAAGGCAATTAAAGGAACACTCTTTTGTAGTTCAAGAAAATGGCACTTGCTTGTGAAGGAGACAAGAAATAAACTACCAGCCTCATCAAATTGGAGCTACTTTTTAAAACGTAGCCCGTAACTCCAAATGTACGTGTTAGGTATTAAATTAGCCCTGTAACATTGCTCACAGCGGACTTGCGTGTTAACACGCAGGACGGCCCACAGTAGGGTACGCGCTGAGCAACGTTGAACTTTGCGCACGTAAATCCTTTGATCCGTCGAGCCTGTAAGTGCTACTTGTTCAATTAAATAGCAGCGTGGTCACTCGCGAGCAAGCACGTAACACACAAATGGAGCCAAAGGCCAACGTGTGCTTGAGAGCACCCGCAAGGGGGTGAAGTCCAATACGTAGCACTTGTAATGCAAATAACAACACTCTACTGTACATTTGTTATAAGGGAAAGTGATGTTAGGTCTTAGAATTAATAGCATGACATTCTCAAGCCCGCACATAGCCCCCCGAAAAATAGTTTTTTTCATGTTTATATTTTGTGTTATATCAATCCCGGCAATCAATGTGTTACGACATATACTGTAACGCGCATGTAATAGAATATCATATTTACGGCTTTATTAATATTGCATTATATCTGGAATGTGGGTCCGATCGCAAACTTTAATTAAAGCCCGTAGGACTTCGAAATCTATCCTCCTCTTTTTCAGTGATGTAACGCTAATGATCTCTTTTTCCATTGGCTCCATCTGAACCGTAACTACGTGCTTGCTTAATTGTTTGCGTTTGAGTACACAACTCCGACGGCCAAAAACTGGTGTACGAAATAGCGTCTCTCGCTCTTAGCTCGCAGCACTTTTAACTTAATAGTAAAATGTCAAAATTTCAAGCACGCAGCCCTTACTACACGTTGGACTTACGAGGCTGGGATTTAATGAGGCCCTATATTATAATCTGTATAAGTCATGGCCATAAAAATATTTTTTGGAAAGATGTTTGTACTGGAATCCATATTGTCTTTGTTACATCACTTCCTGAGAGCTGGATCATGAATGTGTGTTTTTATCTGTGTAGGAATGAGTGGGGGGAGGGAACAGAGAGGGGTTGAAAAGGCTTGCAGCCTTATTAAATTCCTCCAACGTGAAAACCCGTAGCCCGTAACGGAGCCAGCTAGACTTATGGCTAATAAATTGGCCTCATACAGATACCTGCAAACAAACTGCGGGTTAGATTTGGAAAAGCCCTACGGGCTATTAAAATCTGAACTCCATTGCCACAAAGCCTTTGATCTGTCAATCCCGTAAATGTTACATTCGCAAATCTCTATTAAATTGCTACAAATCCACTGCCGTTCAAACCCGTAACCCACAAATGGAGCCAAAAAGCCTATGGGTACAAGAGAGGACCCGCAAGGGGGTTAAAGTTCTATATAAATATAATAGAACTGCCATGGACCAGAATATCATATTTACTGATTTATTAATATTGCATTATTTCTGGAATGCGGGTCCGATCGTAACTCATAATTGAAACGCGTAAGGCTTTGAAATCTAACCTCCATTTTAAAGTGACGTATTGATGACGATCTCTTTACCAATGGCTCCATCTAAACCCGTAACTACGGGTTTGACTAATTGATCATATTCACAGCAGCACATGCAACTTGCGCAAGAATGGTTTACGGGTTTGCCTCTCCGGCCTGTTGGTAGCCGCATGGTTGAATGTAATATCTCTGTAACTCTGCAAATTTCAAGCTCGCAGGCTTTGCAGCTGTACCAGTGCCTCTACGGGCTTTGAATTTAATATGGCCCTTGGTTTGGTAATTGGATAAGATTGCAATTGACAATTCACCTATTAACCCTCAAAGACACAGGCGTCTTGCATCAGGGAATGAAAGCCTTGCTCTCCGGAAATCTCTCTGACAAACATATCATGACCCAAAGATATCATGGATGCCTCCAGAATCAAGCTGATGTATTAAAATACATTTTTTTATTAAAATACTAAACATTTCCAAAAATGCCGTGGTTCTCAACTGTTCCTAGGACCCTTCCTCTTCCCTAAAATCTTATCTGCCCGCCCTGAGTAGCAAAGATGGATGAGGAGAGGCTTGCACTTTAAACATACCACTAGTCATAGTTATAGATGGATAATCAATTACATTATCAGCATTTAAAAAGTACTATATTCAAATCAGTCTAAAATAAATTAAAATATAGGGCCTCATTAAATTAGCCCTCGTAGTTCCCTCGGTTTTCGCAAAAGGCAGTTCTTTGATGTTTGCGAGGACCTGAATCCAAGCGAAATGACACCGAAAAATGGCAGAGAATAAGCTCCGAGAGAGCAACATAGTCACACGCAGCCTTAAATCTACGAGTAATTATCGCATCTCGGAAGAATCTCTACGGGCGCAAAAAAGGGATCCTAAAGCCTCTACGTGCTGCCTCGGAGCAGCCCCGTGTGATGCCCCCCCTGCTCCCTAAACACATTCTCATGCTGCAGGGGACCCTATAGAGACCCCTGCAGCCCCCCCCCCCCACATTAACCCCTTGCAGTGGGGGGCCCTGATCAGCCACACATTAACCCCTTAAAATTTTTAATTTCCCTGTCGCGGGTCTTTAAAAGACAGTAAAGTTCCTGAAAGGACTCGCGCTAAAAAATATTAACCCCAGGCAACTAAAATTAACCCCATAACTCGTGGGGGTCAAGACAGACCCCATAAGCCAATAAATAACCCTATAACTCATGGGGGTCAATACAGACCCCCATAAGCCCTTAATTAACCCTGTCACTCATGCGGGTCAATAGAGATCCCCATAAGCCCTTAATTAACCCAATAATTCATGGGGGTCAATAGAGACTCCCATAATACATTAATTAACCCCATTACTCATGGGGGACAAGCCAGACCCCCATAAGCCCTTAATTAACCCTGTCACTCATAGCGGTCAATACAGACCGCTTATGGGAGTCTGTATTGACCCCCATGAGTGACAGGGTTATTTATTGGCTTATGGGGGTCTGTATTGATCCCCATGAGTGACAGGGTTAATTAAGGCTTATTGGGGTCTGGGTTGTCCCCCATGAGTTATGGGGTTAATTTTAGTTGCCTGGGGATAATATTTTTTAGCGCGAGTCCTTTCAGAACCTTTACGGTCCTTTATGGACTCGCAAGGCGGGAAATTAAACATTTTAAATGCAGCAGGGTCACGATCGGTGCCGATTGGGAACCCCCGCTGCAAGGGGTTAATCCGGGGGGGGGGGGCCCATGGACCCCTGCAGCAAGGGGTTTATGTTGGGACACTTCGGGGGTCCCAATGGGGACCCCCAGCATAGAGGGGGGTTAATTTTAGGTGCTGCGGCCGGGATTGCTAATAGTGTGCCGCTGGCCCTTTAAGTTTTTTAAAGTTTTAAATGCAATGGGGGCCTGATTGTGCCGATTGGGGACCTCCGCTGCAAGGGGTTAATGTGGGGGCACTGGGGGGTCCTTATGGGGACACCCCGCATACTAGGGGATTCATTTTAGGTGCCAGGGGGTAGTTGGAGTACCCCCCATGGCAGGGCTCATGTCTGGGACTTCCCCAGTTAGGACCCCCGCAGCAATTGATGAGGTGTGGGAGCCTGTGAGATCATCTCGCAGGCTGTCACTCCTCATGTACATTTTCTCCGTGTTCATACGGATGGCCCTGCTGCGTAGCTCACACGTTGCTCGCAGCAGGGCTAATGTAATAGCGTTGTAACTTTTATAAATTTGCAGCACGTAGGGTTTAAGTAGAAGCCTCTTATCTACGAGGCTGGAATTTAATAGGGCTAATAGTGTTCCATGGTAAATATGTTATAGATTTGTAAAAACTGAAACCTAATTGGAGTGTGGTGTCTCCATTTTTGCTGATGACACAACGTTGTGCAAGGTAATTAAATCAGAAAATGATGTACTGTCCCTCCAAAGGGATTTGCGTCCTTTAAGGATCTCTGCTGCGCCAAATTCAAATTTTAAATGCAGCTTACTGGGGATCCGCGCTGCAATGGTTAATGTGGGGATCCTGCGGGGGTCCAGATGGGTACCCTGCAACATAGGGTGGTTAATGTTAGTTGCCACGGTGGTCCTTACTGTACCCCTGCGGCATGGGCCCTTTAAGGACCCACGGCAGCAAATTTTATATTTGTAAATGCTTCCGGGGTTAATGTGAGGACCCTGTGGGGTTCCTGATCGGGACCCCCGCATCATGGGGGCTTGATTTGTGAGCAGTGTGGAGGATATGTAAGGGCTTTGAGAGCCCTTGCGACACTTCCTTAGGTCAAGTAAGCTGGAGTTGGCTTTTTGCCCTTTACAGGCTTGGCGGAAGAGCGATTCGGAGCAATTGAATAGTGAAGTGGACATTTTTGCGCTCGGGACTGTTGCAGGAGTGATAGGTCAAAGACTTTGAGGGAAGTAACTTGTGCTTGTGAGGAAAGTAAGGGGAAGTACCGTGCAGCAAGTAACCCGAATGGAGCCTGCAAGTAGAAGGCATTTGAATAGGGAAGTGACTTGCAATCTCCACTTGCTGCTACTTTTTTAAGTAAGTAGCAATTGAATGAGGCCCTTAGATTGCACCAGCATTACAATACAGAAAAGCATCAACCTCTGTGTTACATTGAATATGCTCAAAGGCCCAGTCCAAGTGGAATACTCTACACACCCCTGACAAGGTGGTTATTGGGTCCATGACATATAATTGGATGTTTTCGCTTCCCCTGAATCAGCTGAGATGAAGGCAGCTTGCCACAGTAACTGAAAGCGCTTCATGTAGAAATGTAAGCACCTCTCTCACACATGCAATACTCACTAAAGGACTGTGAAAGCCTCCATGGTCCTGTATTAAAACTCTGAATAAAAAAAATGTCCTGCCTAATACTAGACACATATTATAGCAGATATATATTTAATGGTCTTAATTATTATTATTATTATTTTACCATATAAGAAAAACTGTTCTGATAAATAAATACTGCATCGGTTTGTCTTATAGTGAGGGAAAAACTTTAAACTTATTTAAGGATACAGAAAATAAATGATAATTACATTACACACAACTACATAACCATAATTAAAGAGTTTACTGCTTAACATATTCCCTAACGAATAAGGAGCAACAAAGGTGCAAATGTAAGAACTTACCGGATATCTTCAAATTAATTAAAATCTAAAATTATCATGAAGCTTATAGGGCGTACTAATTGAAATAGGGCAGAATTAATTATTAAAGGCATAAAAAACCAAACCTACCTGATATCGATGATAGAGACAAATGAACAGTGGCCATACATGTTACGCATAATGTGATTAATCCAAAAATGTACATTTTATATATGACACCGAAATAAACTGCTTGGTACACAGACAAGCAACTGGAGTACTTTAATAGTCCTTGTCCATGTCAGTAGCTCACTCAACAGAACCGCCATTTATTTCTACAGACAAGCTATTCGAGCACTGAAATAGTATTTTTTCTCTTGATCTCTAGATACTTCTGGATTGTATGGTTCATAATAAAAGCCGGAGAAAGCTTTGGCCATTACCTCTGGCTTCCTCATCAGCTTATCTCTTACACAAAGGACTTCAATTCTTTTTCTAGCCATTTTACTGTTCAATTTATTTGCCATATATTTACTAATCGTGTTTCCGTAACCTCTGTTGTATTTTCCACACTGACCTGTCTGAAATACTTTGATCTATTTTCTTGACTTGAGATTGACGTTTTTTATCTTAATTAACCGATTTTGCTCTGGCTTACTCTTATTCAGTAACTCAATTGTATGTATCACTGTCTTAATGTAGTTCCTCTTTGTTTCTTCATGTGGGATTTCCAGCTGATAAGGATACCCCTAATATAAGCTTTCTGCGAATTCCATAACGTCGCTGTACTATTGTTTATCTAAAAAAAAATTTAATCTCCTCTCTCAATTGAACCTTTATACTCTCTTGTGCCAGAAGAAAGTTATCTAATTTCCGGTAAGAAGTTGATAATTTATCCCTTCCCATAGCTAACTGTAATACCATATAAGCATGATCTGGTATGGCTATAGGACCAATTTTTACTTCTACAGCTTAATTAATTTTTTTTGATATCTGTCAATATGAAATCAATACGTGTTAAGTTTCATGTCTATGTGAGAAGAACGTATATCCTCTCTTTTGAGGATATAAGACCCTCCATATATCATAGAGGTTATGTTTAATTACCAACCTTAAAAATACCTTAGATTGAAGAGGTGTAGCTAACATACAAAGATGGCAGATTCACCTTAGTTGAGCTCCGGGACAGGCAGGGAAAAGAGCCCTAACTCCAGGCTCTTGGCAGAGCTAGGCAAACCCCAATTGTGGGAAACAAAAGGGGAAACCAGCATGGACCCGGGTATCGGGGTATCCAAGCCTCCAGCACGCTGCACAGACCACGGGACTGCAGAGCTGAACACCAGCGTGGACCCTGGGGGAATTCCTTATCGGAGCTGCCAGTCACCAAGTTCAGACAAGCGCTGTGCCCAATCAACACCTGTGACACCCCAGGACATAAGGGGTGCAGGCAGCAGACTAGGAGGCACCAGACCCTATCCTAACAAGACCTAATCCAGGAGGCAGGTGAGAAGGGGATACCCCTACACCCAACAAGCCCAATGAGGCCCCTGGAACACCCCCTTGCAAAAGAGGCCCTCCCATAACACCCCACATTCCTCAGATATTCCCCAAACCTTAGGAGAGACAGACTGAGCATGGGAGGGAGGCCGTGAAACACCCAAGTTGCCACCTTGATCCATCCATGTGGGTGAGGCTCCCCCATGTCATTAGGGGCTTCCTACAACATCTGGGACTAAAAACTGGGAGGAAAGCACCCCATACAGTTAATCCCCTAGCCTACGCACCTTAACCCTTGGTTAGACCAGCTGGGATCTCATAAAAGTGATCAAAGCTGATTTATTGAGAACAGCTTAAGTTTTAATACAGACTGTTACCACACTCAGATACACAAAGCCTTTATTTCAGACCCAGAGATTTTTTACTGTTGTCTGGACTGAATATAAATCGGGACATATAAGCTTGTATTTTGCTGCGTGACCCGCCCAAAGTCAAGAAAAACAACTTTACTTCGCAGTTTAAACAGTTCACACATCTTGCACTCTACTGCCACCTTCTGGTCTTATCTTATATATAAATAAAGACACTGGAGTTCCATTAACAAGATCTCTGAATCCGTATACATTGCATCTAGGAAACGGTCTGTCATCAAAGGACCGGATGGCTCTCCTCTTCAAATTTTTATGGATTTATCGCCATTGAGAGTGGAAAAGCATAGAGCCTTGAAACAAGCTCTAGCTATCCCTCTCAAACACAGGGTAACCTACAGATGGGGATTCCCTTTCTCCCTTTCTTTCCAGTACAAGAGGATTTCTCACTTGATTCATTCACTTGAGGAATGTGTCAATCTTCTGCATCGCCTTCAACTAGCAACTCCGGATGAGATTGGCTTTACCCATCCCAAGACCTTCCAAAACATGGTCGACCTCCAGGAATTCAAACCGCCAGTTCCGGATCTTCAACTGACTCATGCTACAGGTCCTTCAACAGCATCTTCCTGCAGGCTGGATGGACCCTGCTCAAGCATCGGCTGAAGGATGATTTTCTAAATTTCTAGCTTTTTATCTTACAAAACTCAGTGAGAGTACTTTAAAAAATGAAACAAATCAAGAATTTCATGTTAAAATTAGGCTTGATGCCTTGCTCCACTAATGGAGAGGGAGTACACGTTTTCCTCACCTACTCATAAATCCTATACCAGGATTGACACCTTCATTATAGATGCTACATTACTAGAAAAAAATAAATCTTTGAATATTATCCCCTGCCCCTGGGTGGACCATAGTCTAGTGTCTCTGGTTCTGAATTTAAACCCTACCCTAGATATGTCAAATGCGTGGCATATAAGCGATATGTTACTGTCAAACCCCATTATACAGGACCAAATTACAAAAGAACTTAAAGAGTACTTTCAAATAAACACTAACTCCCACACCAGCAGAGGCTGGCTGTGGGTAACACATAAAGCATGTATTAGGGGCACATGCATAAGCCTGATGTCCTCTTACAAGAAAAATGTAAGAAAACGCAAGAACTCACTGTCAAAATAACTTCTTAGACTTGAGAAACAAAACCAGCAACAGCAATCAGATTCCATCTGTCAGCGAATTGATACTATTAGATTGGAACTTGATAGTATCCTCTCTGATAAAACAGAGAAAGCCCTACACAAAACCCAAAATACATCTCTTACACAAGCAAACAAATCTGGCCCCCTCTTATCCAATAAGTTGAATGCTAAATATCAGCAGTCTAAAGTCACACAGATAAGAACAACTTCTGGCTCAGTTACAACTAATCAGGCACAGATCAAGGAACCCTTTTTTTAATTTCTATCAAGACATTTACGCCTCACACACACACACAATGGATGAAGATCTCCTAGCTAACTTTTTAGATAGACTGAACCTCCCCACTTTGGAAAACTCAGACTTAGAGATGCGTAATTCCAAAATAACTGTAGAAGAAGTCAAAGATACAATTAATTCTCTAAAATTAGGTAAATGTCCAGGGCAGGACAGCTTCTCTAACTTATATTCTAGAAAAATTGTAGATGTGATGGCGCCTCACTTTGTCGCGGTAAGTAATGCTATCTTACAAGGAGATCAGTTGCTCCGAGAGCTAAATCAAGCAAACCTGGTCTTTTTTCCCAAGGCAGGGAGAGACCCAATAGAGGGCCCGATTTCCTTACTCAATGGGGACATCAAAAGACTAGCTAAAATAATGGTGAATAGAATCTCTATCTACCTAAACTTATTCATAAGGATTAAGTTGACTTCATCCCACACAGACAGGCTGAAGATAACATTAGGAGAGTAATGAATGTTCTTAATTTAGTCCAACACTCAAAAACTCCACTTTGCACTCTAGCATTAGATATAGAAAAGGCATTTGATTCCCTGGAATGGCCATATCTTTATGGTGTTTTAGCAAAATTTGGCTTCAGAGGCAACTTCATAAATCTCCTCAAGACCTACTATAATTTTTCTAAGGCAAATCTAAAAATACCTGGACCTAAGAATCCACTCTTAAACATCCAAAGAGGTACAAGGCAAGGATGCCCCTTGTCCCGTTTACTTTTTGCCCTGGCTATGGAACCACTGGCACAGACCATTAGAATGTCCCCGAGATACAGGGTTTGATGTTGGTTAACCAAAATTACAAATGCACTTTAACAAATCCCACCACCTCTGTCACAGCACTTATGGACGTTTTAACCACCTTCAAATCAATTTCAGGCTTACGAGTCAATGTAGATAAGACCGAGGCTTTAGGATCCCAGCTTCCAAATTCAGAACAGGAATTTTTAAAGAACTTATTTAACTTTTCTTGGCCCACGATTCACCTAAAGTATTTAGGAATAAAAATTACCCCAAATATATCAGGCCTTTACAAAAATAATTATCTAGCTCTTTTTAAGGTCAGCTGACCTTGAGAAATGGAGCAAGTTTCAAATATCATAATCTGGCCAAATAAACACAGTCAAAATGAATATTCTTCCCAGAATCTTGTACTATTTCAGATCCTTATCTATCAAGGTTCCCATTGCAGACTTAGATCATTTTCAAAAACAAATTATGACATTCATTTGGCATAATAAACTTCCTAAAGTTACCAAATCTGTAATGTTTAGGCACAAAGATAAAGGTGGATTCTCGTGCGTGCACCATAAGCTCTACTATAAAGTGGCACAAATCTCATTTTTACCTCTAGCGCATTCCATTGAGCACCAGCCTATCTGGGTATCAATAGAAAATCCCCAGATACAGCCCCTAGGGTGGCATAAGGTAGTTTGGCTCCCAAAATCTCAATGTCCACCAATTAGAAGCCCTAACCACATGATTAGATTGTCCCTAGCATACTGGTCCATGACCAATACCAACCGTCAATTAACACCTGATCTATGTCCCCTTTTCTCCATTACTACTTCCCCCCCCCCTTTTCTAACAACCTTTCAACAGATTCAAAGGCTTGGTGGAATACACAAGGTCTAGACAGAATAGGTGCATGGTTAATCGATGACCAAATTATCAATTTTGAACACTTAAGGAACAACCATGACATTCCTCTGGAGGAACATTTCAACTTCTGTAAATTCAGACCCTTCATAATGACCCTGAAAAGGACATTAGGCTACCCCATGTCAAATTGAATAACTTGCATCTGCAAAGATGCTCCACTAACAAAAGGCATTCTAGGTCAACTATACGAAAACTTCAATAACCCCCCAAAAAGTCATAAGCCTAAGTACATAATCAGATGAGAGGAAGACCTGGATCAGACCTAGGATATAGAAAAATGGGGACAATCTAGCCAGAGACTAGTTAAGGGTTCTTTTAATTACAGCTTATTAGAAACTTCACTAAAGGTTCTACATAGAACTTATATTACTCCAGAGAGACTCCACAAAGTGAATCACCAGGAATCCGCTACCTGTTTCAGGGGATGACCAGATATAGGATCCTTCATTCATGCCTGGTGGACCTGCCCAAAATATATGGTCTGAAATAACTCAATTGGCCTCAAACCTTTTATGTATCCAGATAACGCCTTCTATTGAAGTGTGTTTATTGGGACATCAATCACCCCTCCTAACGAAATCTCTAAATAAATTACTCCAATATATACTTTTAGCAGTTAAAAAACATATTGCCAAGAGGTGGAAAAACTCCACCCTTTGCCTAAAAGAAATAATCAACAAGATCAATTTCATAATGATAATGAAAGACTCCTACATATAGTTTCTGACACATATTCTACCTTCTTGTCTGTCTGGGAAACTTGGATTTCCTCGACCCATAGCACAGATATAAGATAAAAAAGTGGAAATTATTCCACTGCCGTATGTGGAACTGAGACGGGCTGGCCGGGGGATGCAGGACCTGGCATCCTCAATGGAAACCGGATAGAATAAAATGAATACAATTAATATATTAAAGGTTAAAACCCCTTTCCTTCCTTTCCCTCCCTTTCCCCTCCTAATTTCCCCCTGTTCAGTTATATATTTCAATTGCTGAAAATGGAAAATGGTTAGTAGTGATGCTCACATGTAAATCATTATTGTACATGATCAGGCCATGTTCATACTTTTTGTATCCTTTATATCAACAATGTACATACCATGGCTTGTTTTAGATATTGTTTTTTATTCCCTTCTGTTTTATCATATATTTACTTGTGAGTTAATAAAAATTATTGAAACATAAAAATAACTTAGATTTTGTCTTTGCTTTAGAATAACAATCGCGAAGTTTCTATGAAATCCTATCTAGATCATGATCAAATTGAAATTGCCTCCTATTATTGAACATCCTTGGGCATATTTATTCCATATTCCCAAAACATGATTCCCAATTATGTTCTGTGTATAAATTGGGGCATACACATTTAAATTCATAAATTGTTCATCATTTATCCTTCCACCCACAAAATATACCTCTTCTAAACGTTGAATAATGATAAATATCAAATGTCTTCATTTTAAAGTTTGCTATCTTATTTTTTGTGTTTCTTGGACCAATACAATATTAATCCTTTCTTTTTAACTAAGGTAGCAAGATGGTTTCTCTTAGCTGGGTGGTTAAGCCCCTGTATATTATAACAATATAATCAGAGTAATTTATTTTTAATATAGCGTGTTATCACTACCCCGTGAAAGAGGTGAGAGAATGCAGAGAGAGATAAACCCAAAGGGAAGGAGAGGGAAAAAACAAAACTGAAACATACACCATATACCCACAAAGGAATTCCTATTTCTACTTCCATCACCCCTCCCCCTATCCTCCCCTTTAAGAGAGGGAGTTGAGGGGAAATAGAGCTGAAATAAGCAAACGTGTATTTCAATTTGAATGTCTAGACGACAGTTCAAATGTGAAATCAACATTCCCTCTCTATTTCTCATCTTGTTTTTCTTAATTTTTTCCCTTATATCAAATATTAAGACTTTTCCAAAATTAAGGTCATTTCTAAATTGTGCATTTTTTTTATAAAGTGCAAACATGAAACCTTCTACACAGTGCTTCCCTTTAAATAAATTAATTTCTAAAGAGATTATCCTCTACTAATAAACTAAAGTAACCATTTTAAATAAAAAAATATATGAATATAATGTTTCTTCTTTCATAAAGTGCAACAGGGTCAAATTTAATAAACTAAAGTGCATTTGTCTATATTTCTACAAAACATTCATTAAAATCATTACCCCGTTAATTAACCAAACCTATATAACCAATAATTCATCAAGCCAATTCACCTCATAATCCCTTCAATATTAAGACCTATACCATGGATTTAGTTTGAGAAAAAAATCTACAATAGTCTATACAGTGCTGTCATATCAACCTTTCTGGAAATCCAACGATCTCTCTATAAATTTTCCTTTAAGTCAATATTCGTGCTCAGTATCCAGTACATTAAATAAAATAAATACAACCTATTGGTTCTCATAGAATATATAACAAAATTATGATTACATTTTGTGTTTAAAAGTATCTCAGATAAGAAAATGGGGGTGCAAAATTACAGGCAAAGTAATTCTTCTTAATAATTCCTTGTACTACAGATTATAGCCTTTATGCCTGGAGAACCATAGTAGAATCTACCATTTTACCAATGAATGCTTTCACTTCTTCTTTCAATGTAATTCTAATTAGTTTGTTGTTATAAGAAACAACCAATTTAGCAGGGAAAGACCATTTATATTAAATATCTTTATCTCTTAGACTCTTTGTAATTTCACTAAGAGCTGCTCTTTTAACCAGGGGTTTTCCTGAAATATCTGAATAGATTTGTTAGGGGGATTAAAAAAAGATGTTTCTCAAATAAGGTTTTCATTATTTTATATTTTATCGCAAAATCTTACCCAGGTTTCTAGGAGGGGAAGATTGATTTGTGTTTTCTATTTGCTCATCAAAATGTAGCTCACTCTTAATCAAATCTGTTAAAAAGGTAACTCAGGAGGTGATTGTTAGCTATTAAGGGACAAAGTTAGTACGAGATGGGTTTGCACTTTAACAATTAATATATTGTTCTTTGATGTCAGTAGAGCAGAATAATGAATGGGAAATATATTATTTAAGCGAAAGAGTAATAGAAAAGAATGTGAAATCAGAAAGGGGGGAGTCGAAGAGTAAGGTAATAAAGGGGAAAGAAAAGGAAGGGAAAGAATGATCCTGAATGAATGATATAAAAGCAAATACATATGATCAGAAGAATGAACTTGGGTTTGAGTGATGATAAGTACATCTTATATTTTATATATAAAAAGAGTAGGGGTAGAATCAACAAAGAGATTTGAAGTGAGGTGGAATGATAGTAAAGAGAACATTTAATTGGGGATAGAAGAAAAAGGCTTGTAACAAGCATGAGATGGACTCTTCTTCATCGCTCATACTGGTTGCTGATTTGATTACGAGAAAAAGGTTGTTACCTTAAAGGGATAATCTTATAATACAATGTAAATAAAGCAGCCATTCTAATGCTGGTATTAACAAAGAGAAGTCCTGTGTAATGTTTTTTTGCATATAAAGTTGATTTGATGTGAGAATAATTAGGCTCCTGAGTGGCCGTAGACTGCCCAGACATTCAAACTTTATATGTTTGTCTATAAAACCTTCTAGGTTTTGGAGTCCGCATGTTGCTGGGCTTTACAAGGGAGGGCCCTGGAGATAGGGTCTCCTCATTATCTAAGAACAATGAGATATGGAGAATATTATGTGGCTTTGTTTGTGTTTTTTTTCCTCTCCCTTTATTCTCCGGGGGTTTCTCTTCTGGCTCAACTGTTGTATAAAGTTCATGAAAGACATAGGGGAAAGTTTGGTGGTAAGACCTTTTTTGATTATACCTTTTTTGTCAAAGCTTAAATGACCTTGAACATTATCAGCTTTAATGCCAGGATTTCAGTTTGCCAGTAAAATTGAATTATATAGTAAATATGGTCAAAAGAGAAAATATTGAAAATTTTGGGAGCACAGGAAACCCACTGGCAACATAATAAAGTCCGTAATGTCTTTTTTTAAAAATCTTTAATCTTTATTGTTTTTGCAACAAAAAACATACAAGAAAAAAAAGACACAGAAGAATTAACAATAACATTACAAAACATAAAAACATATACATTAATTCATCCTAGACAACCCTTGTTATTAATATTATTTACAAGAGAAAAAAAAAAGAGAAGAAAATACTTAAACAAAGAGAGAAAATTTCAAGCCGTTGTTTAAAACTGAGAAGGTATCCGAAAGTGACAGAATGAGGAGAGTACTATCACAAATTATTTTAAACTTTATTATCATCCCATTTTGACCATTTTTCAATCAGTGATCTTTTATTACCCTTATACCGTTTAAGTCCTCTTTCCAATTCTCTGTCACGATCGAATATCCTCTCAATATCACACCATCCTGGGACTTCCCTTGATTTCCAACACTTAACTATACACCATTTACAAACTAGATTGATATGAGAAATTAACCATCTCTGATTACTCAATCTCTGATACTCAAAAATATGAAATAGCAGTGGTGCAGGACTTAGGGGTAACCTAATACATGTAATTGCTTCAATCTGGTCGACACAAATCTTCCAGAAATGCTGTATCTGTGGGCAACTCCACCAAATATGTAAGTGCAATCCCCTACCTCCACAACCTCGCCAACAATCGTCTGAGTTGGTTCTAATAATTATTTTCATACTCATTGGAACCCAATACCACCTCTGTATTCATTTGAAGAATAATTCTCTATATGAGGTACATATTGTAGTGTCTTTTATTAAAGAACATGCTCTATAGCATTTATCTTTTGACCACATACATTCAAGTTCTTGTTCCCATTTGATCATTCTATTTGTTTTTTGACTTTCTTCTCTCGCTCTTAATATTTTGTTGCATTTAGAGATAATATGGGTATCTTGACCCTTTACTATAATCTGTTCTAACAGAGAATAATCTCTATATTTATCCAGAGGGATATCAAGTGATCTCAATTCCTTTATATTGACAAATATTTCAACCAATTAATGTTGGAGTTCTGAACTTTCTGTACTAGTCTAGTGTAAGATATACATATATTATTTTCAAATAGATCACCCAACCTTATAACACAGAGTAATTTCAGCTTCTGAAGATCTATATAGTTATTTTTGTAATGAAGGAGACTTAGCATTGAGGCTGGTGAAGGAAATTTAGCTAGTTCCCAGGAGTCCCTATTTCTAAACCAAAATTTTAATAAGGAGTATATATCCCCTAAATAGGGGCATGATATCTTTCGGATCCATTGCAGAGATCCAAAGAACATCGCCCAATAGATCCTCTTCTAATTTAAACCATTTCCTTAGTTGATAGATTGCAATCTAATAGATGGTTCAAAACAATGGCGTAATGTATATCTATAAACGATGGAGCAGATACAGTGCCTTGCAAAAGTATTCACCCCCTTGACTTTTTACCTATTTTTTTACATAACAACCTTAAGTTCAATGTTTTGTTAGTCTGAATTTTATGTGATGGATCAGAACACAGTAGTCTAAGTTGGTGAAGTAAAATGAGAAAAATATATACATAAAACTATTTTTTAGAAATAGAAAACAGAAAATTGTCCTGGGCGTATGTATTCACCCCCTTTGTTATGAAGCACATAAAAAGCTCTGGTGCAACCAATTACCTTCAGAAGTCACATAGTTAGTGAAATGATGTCCACCTGTGTGCAATCTAAGTTTCAAATGATCTGTCATTACATATACACACCTTTTTTGAAAGGCCCCAGCGGCTGCAACACCTAAGCAAGAAGCACCCCTAACCAAATAATGCCATGAAGACCAAGGAACTCTGGAAAGATGGATGGTGCTAGATACAGGAATATTCTTGAGCAATATCTGTACCGCTCTATGCTTGATTTGAGGCTAGGACGGAGGTCCACCTTCCAGCAGGACAATGACCCCAAACACACTAAAGCAACACACGAGTGGTTTAAGTTGAAATATGTAAATGTGTTGGAATGGCCTAGTCAAAGCCTAGACCTCAATCCAATAGAAAATCTGTGGTCAAACTTAAGGATTGCTGTTCACAAGCGCAAACCATACAACTTGATCCCAGTGGTAAGATGTGGCAAGCTCATAGAGACTTATCCAAAACGACATGAAGCTGTGATTGCCGCAAAAGGTGGCTCTAGAAAGTATTGATTTAAGGGGGGGTAAATAGTTATGCACATTTACTTTTTCTGTTATTTTATCCTATTTGTTGATTGCTTCACAATAATAATAATAATGTGGGCATGTTCTGTAAATTAAATTATGCAAATCCTCAAACAATCCATATTAATTCCAGGTTGTGAGGCAACAAAACACAAAAAATGCCAAGGTTGTTGTTAATATATTTATTCAAAAAACTTTGCATATTATTAATCAGGAATAAAGGTACCACTTGGGGAATACACCTCCAAATATATGATATTTTGGGGACAACTAACATTTTAGTCAAGGTAAATCTACCAGACCACGATAAGTGTTCAGATTTCCATTCACTCATGTCTTGTCTGATCTGTCTAAAAACATTATACATATTGTCTTTTCGTATAGCTTTCATGGACGTCATAAATTGAATCTCCAGATGGCATACACCCCTGCTATTCCAGTTAAGTTTAAAATTATTTTTTTAATAATTTATTTCTTTGCCTTTCAATCCCAAGATCAATGTGTCTGATTTTATCTCATTAATCTTGAGATAAGAAAAGCTACTGAATTTACCTACGTGCGCAAAGACTGCTGGTAAAGAAATGACAGGATCTGTTAGAACAAAGAGTAACGGAGACAGAGGACATCCTTGTCTCGTACCATTTAATATAGTGATTTTTTTAGTTTCAAAATCTATACCGGTCACCTTGGCACTCAAGTTTTTATATAGGGCCTTAATCGCTGTATTACCAAATTCATCCAGCCTTAATTTGTCTAGAACCACCTTTATAAACATCCAAGTTACCCTATCAAATGCCTTTTCGGCATCTAAAGAGATGGTTAGCAGAAAATATATCTTTTTTTAGCATATAACAATAGATTATAATCTCTTTATATTCTCAGGGCCTTGTCTCTTAGGTATAAAGCCAACCTGGGCTTAATTAATCAGATTGGAAATGTACCTTTTAAGCCTGTTGGCCAATATCTTGGCATATATTTTTGTATCAATATTTAATAGATAAATCGGTCTATAGTTTTTGTATATTTCAGGATCTTTCCCTTGTTTAAGAATATTAACAATATTAGCTTCTGTCATTTCTGGTGGCATCTGACCCGACTTTTTTAATTTCATTAAACATAACACAAAGGGTAGGGCTGAGTTATTTTATAAACATCTTTTTTATAAACATGTTATAATATATGCCAGTAAATGTATCCAAGCCCGGAGATATATTCAATTTTAATTCAGTAATGATTTGTTCTACTTCCTCTACTAAGACATCTTTATTCAATTCTAATAGTTCTTCCTTAGATATGTCTTTGAAACAATCCACAATGCGACTTACAAAAAAAAGCCAGAGGAGTTTCCATATTTTTTAACAAAAAACAAATATCTCTGAAGAAATGGTAACATATGACACAAATGGGAGGTTCATACTGTGGGTAGGCAAGATTCGGAACAAATATTTTACATTATTGATTCTCTATGCCCCAAATGTCAAACAGGACAGTTGTCTCAATAATGTTTTAGCAATGATGATGAGATATGTCCGCTGCAAAATAATAATATGTGTTGACTGTAATATGGCTCTTAATACTGATTTAAACAGGAAATCAAGTAAACACCCAACTAGTAACTCTAATACAAATCGAAAAGCAAAACTATTTATGAAAAGTGTATTTAAATACAACCTATACTGTACGATCTGTGGAGAGTGCTATATCCATATCAAATACATTATTCATACTACTTACACAGATACAAAACAAATACAAGGATTGATAACTTTTTAGTTGATATTGATGCCATAACATTACAAATAACATTACAGCAGTTAAAATTGGGCCAATAGTGATATCTGACCATGCTTATATCCTATTGAATATAAAATGTTGCTTTGTTTCCAAAATAAGACCTATATGGAAATTAGACAACAGCTTATTAGAAGATGATAAACTGATAACACAATTGCTAGAGGAAATAACTAAATGTTATGAAAATAATGAGAAATCTTTTAACGCTAAAACCACACTATGGTGCGCACAAAAGGTGCATAATAAAGGGCTGCTTATAACTTGGAAAATCCAACGGAAAAAACAAAGGGATGCTTCTCTTCGACAATTATACTTAGAACTTAACAAATTAGAAATGAAAAAAAAATTTGGAAATGTTAGTGCAAATTAAGGAAAACCAAAATCAAATTAAGAAAGGTTATCAAATTATTTCAGATAAATCATTGTGGAAATTACATCTTAAATTATACCACTTTGATAATAAAATTTGTAAAGTACTAGCTAATAAAATTAAAAACAAAAGTGCAAGGAAAAGAATTGAAATTCTAAGACATAAAGATAAAATTATAACTAAACCAAGAGAAATGACTGATGCCTTCATAATTTTTTTGCAAAATTTATATAATTTAGAATCTAATACACAATTCAAGAAACACTTGAGTCTCTGACATTCAATTAGAAGACTTGGAAAAGCCTATCTCAGTTGAGGAAATGAATGAGGCAATTAGAGGGTTAAAACACTTTTCTACCCCAGGCCTTGACAGCTTTACCAATTATGTTTATAACATTTGCCAATCGGTTATAGCAAGACATCTTAAAGATATCTTTAATGAGATTAAAGTAGTTGGTAAAGCCCCAGAAGAACTTCTACTTGATTCAATAGTAACAATATTAAAAAATAAATTAAATCAGGATGTAGTTGAATGCAGTAATTTTAGACGCATTTTTTCACTAAACACTGATCTTAAATTATATTAAAACATTTTGGCTTCTAGACTAAAGAACCTGATCAACACTGATCAGACAGTTTTTATAAATGGTAGGGACAGTACAGGTAATTCTAGAAGATTAATTAACTTGATTGATCATACTGGTCAGGGAAATACTCCCACCCTATTCTTGTCTCTAGATGCTGAGAAAGCTTTTGACAGAGTAGGGTGGGAGTACATTAAAATTTAAATTTGGTCTAGGTGAATTTGGCAAAAGAGCAATAGGGGCTCTATATTCAAATTCTGAAGCCATCGTCTTAGGCATGGGCTTCTCCTCAAATAGATTTTCGATTAATAATGTTACAAGACAGGGGTGTCCTCTGTTTCCAAGGCTATTTGCTCTTATGATGGAGCCACTAGCAGAAGCCATAAGAAGATCTGAAGATATAAGAGGTATTAATATAAATAATAGTGAATACAAAATAGTTATGTTTGCTGATGATACCGTTCTTAGCCTTACAGACCCTACAAATGATCTTCTTCATCTGCAGGAATTAATTATTAAATTTGGAAATATTTCTAATTATAAGCTTGATCTTCACAAAACAGAAGTTTTAGCTATAAACCTTCAAGGCGTTTGTAACGGATCTACTGGCACCCCGACCGGGTACCTCCGTTGATAGACGCGTCCTAGTTTGCGCCGAGGCCTACAAGCACCGCACCGGACACCTCAACCACCACAGACTCCACAACCGCCGTAGTTTAGCTGGAGCCGCGCCGTCTTCCTTCCACCCTGTATGAATCTCCAGCATCCAGGACCGTGTGGGGAAGACCTCTCCTCCAAGGAGGACACATCAGGAACAAGCGTTCAGTAGTTACAGCTCAAGGGAGTATGCAAAAGCATAGCAATCCCCAGTATGATAGCGATCCCCTCCAATAACGAGATGAGACTACGTTTTGAAGGGTCAAGTAGAACTATTCTTTAATGACAGGGGATCTTCTTTTATGCAATGGTACTCTCTGAAGGGCTACACCCACATAATTATCACAGCAAATTAGATACATGGTTCAACCTCCCCTCAGATAACAGGTAACACAATTAAAACAGACACAATTTTAACCACATTCTGGATGTACCCCAAAAACAGGGGGTACACCTTTAAGTCCAGCACCGTTCAATAGCTCTCACCCAGGGGAACCACATATTAAAAAATGGCATGAATCAGACCAGGGGTTCAAAAGTTAGTAAAAGTATGTTTTTCACATAACACACAGACATGTCACATATCCCCCACACAATACACATATAGGACAATAGGTGTGGTCACCCCTCCCTGAGGCAACTTGATATAATCAGACAATGATTAAATCAGCCTTCTTTGTTCTTATCTGAGAATGAAAACAGTTTATACAATCGACTTTTCTTATCTGAAATAGGATTATCTATTAGCCTAGTAGCTTTGATATTCTGAGCCAATATATTCTGTAGAACATAAAACAACATATCTACAGTACAGCAATGTGATCATATTTTAACCAAGAATTAAATAATCATAAAACAGGGTAAAACAGTGATGAGTTCCATTACAGCTGGGGTCTGAGCGCACAAAACTACCGAATAGCGCTCAGATCCTATTCACACAGTTCAATTGCCATGTAGCTAAAGTCTTTCCCATAGTCTTTCATTATATGAATGGGCTCCATGGCATAGCTTTCTGTGGTATCATGGTTCACACAGGGCAAGTACCGAATGACCCCCCTGTATGTAAAGGGCCAGAATGAGTGACATACACTCTGGTATGGCGGAATACTGTGTTTGAAGGGCAATATGTACCAGGGCCATAGTCGCAGGGCAGGAGGCTGGCAAACAGTCCTCTCCAAGACAAAGTGGCGAAGGGCACTTCGTCACACATCTCCCCTTTGGGGGGAAGTCTAACCAGGCACCTGATCTTCTGCCGGTCAGTGCCTCCGTTAGACGATCCACCAACCCACAATAAACCAGTGCTATTGCAGCCCCCCCACAACAACAAAGTGCAAGAGCAGCCCACCCACAACAAACAGTTACGGCACCTGGATATTTCGCTGTGGTGATGGGGCAACACGCTGAGGGGACTTGATGGGCAGAGGCCAGCGGCACTCTGCCCTGATGCCAGCTCTTCTGCTGGTATAACCTGCAGGACATCCTGCTCTGTACAAGGGACAAAGGGAGGGCAGAGGCCGACTGCACTCTGCCCCGCTGTCAGCTCTTCTGCTGGGGTACTTGGGACATATTCCGGCTCAGTAGCCAGGGAAACGTGGGAGTCAGTGGGGGTTAACATTTCCTCTGTTAACCCTGGGGCCACATTAGAAGTTAGCTGGGGAGGGGAATTTGTACTTACCCCCTCCTCCGGTTGTCCCAGTGAGGGTAGTTGGGGATCTGTACAGGCTTTGGGCGCAGAGACCACGGTCCCATCTGCGCCATCTGGGAGATTGGTGTCTCCCCTTGTCAGGGTAAACTGTCGCTGGGGAGGAAGGACGACACCTTCTGCCCCCTGTGGTTCACACTGCCGCTGGGGGGGAAGGACGACACCTTCGGCCCCCTGGGGTTCACACTGCCGCTGGGGGGGAAGGACGACACCTTCTGCCCCCTGGGGTTCACACTGCTGCTGGGGGGGAAGGACGACACCTTCTGCCCCCTGTGGTTCACACTGCCGCTGGGGGGGAAGGACGACACCTTCTGTCCCCTGGGGTTCACACTGCCGCTGGGGGGGAAGGACGACACCTTCTGCCCTCTGGGGTTCACACTGCCGCTGGGGGGGAAGGATGACACCTTCTGCCCCCTAGGGTTCACACTGCTGCTGGGGGGGGGGGAGGACGACACCTTCTGCCCCCTGTAGGGCCGGTAGAGAGACCTCGGTCCCATCTCTACCTGCCATCTGGAGGTCATCCCAGGACCAGTCAATGAAGTCTGGTTCCGCTTGTCGAGTAGGTTGGGGCTGCACGAAGCTGAGCAGGTGTTGGTAGTCCTGCTCCAGCTCCCACTCTCTTGTTACCAGGTGGGTCATGTCTTTGCTCACCTCGCCTTCGTCATCCCAGACATACATGCCCATCCGGTAGTCGTAGATGTCCCAAAACCTAGACTCCTCTGTGCTGCCAAGATCAATGTCGTCCTCCAAGGCATCCCATAATAAACCCGGGCCATCATAATCATCTCCCTCCGGTAAGTCGTGTTCAGCCGTCCAGGGGGTAAGTCGAACGGTATGCCACAAGAGGGCCTGGTATGCGTTGTCTAGCCAGATTTCTGGCCGTACCAGGGTCTCTAGTCTTGTCACCCACTCATCCAGGGGCTGCTCTCCCAATAGATACATCCGCATCGCCACACGCTTCTGTAGCCGCTGCTCATCACTGGGGAGACTCTCACCTCGCCGCCATTGGGCATCTTCCAGGGCATCATACCAGAGTTCCTTTCTGTCTGCATCCCTGTAGTCCGCGGCCTCCTCCTCATCCTCATCATATAACGCTGTACGAAAACTAGCCGGTTCCATCCTGCTGTAGCCAGGGGCGCTGTACGGATACTAGCGTTGCCCTCAATTTGTAACTCCAAACGTTACTGGTGTCTCTGTGCTGCTTTTCCTCTTACTAGGACGCCATCCCACCGCTGCCACCAATGTAACGGATCTACTGGCACCCCGACCGGGTACCTCCGTTGATAGACGCGTCCTAGTTTGCGCCGAGGCCTACAAGCACCGCACCGGACACCTCAACCACCACAGACTCCACAACCGCCGTAGTTTAGCTGGAGCCGCGCCGTCTTCCTTCCACCCTGTATGAATCTCCAGCATCCAGGACCGTGTGGGGAAGACCTCTCCTCCAAGGAGGACACATCAGGAACAAGCGTTCAGTAGTTACAGCTCAAGGGAGTATGCAAAAGCATAGCAATCCCCAGTATGATAGCAATCCCCTCCAATAACGAGATGAGACTACGTTTTGAAGGGTCAAGTAGAACTATTCTTTAATGACAGGGGATCTCCTTTTATGCAATGGTGCCCTCTGAAGGGCTACACCCACATAATTATCACAGCCAATTAGATACATGGTTCAACCCCCACGTCTCCTCCCCTCAGATAACAGGTAACACAATTAAAACAGACACAATTTTAACCACATTCTGGATGTACCCCAAAAACAGGGGGTACACCTTTAAGTCCAGCACCGTTCAATAGCTCTCACCCAGGGGAACCACATATTAAAAAATGGCATGAATCAGACCAGGGGTTCAAAAGTTAGTAAAAGTATGTTTTTCACATAACACACAGACATATCACATATCCCCCACACAATACACATATAGGACAATAGGTGTGGTCACCCCTCCCTGAGGCAACTTGATATAATCAGACAATGATTAAATCAGCCTTCTTTGTTCTTATCTGAGAATGAAAACAGTTTATACAATCGACTTTTCTTATCTGAAATAGGATTATCTATTAGCCTAGTAGCTTTGATATTCTGAGCCAATATATTCTGTAGAACATAAAACAACATATCTACAGTACAGCAATGTGATCATATTTTAACCAAGAATTAAATAATCATAAAACAGGGTAAAACAGTGATGAGTTCCGTTACAGCTGGGGTCTGAGCGCACAAAACTACCGAATAGCGCTCAGATCCTATTCACACAGTTCAATTGCCATGTAGCTAAAGTCTTTCCCATAGTCTTTCATTATATGAATGGGCTCCATGGCATAGCTTTCTGTGGTATCATGGTTCACACAGGGCAAGTACCGAATGACCCCCCTGTATGTAAAGGGCCAGAATGAGTGACATACACTCTGGTATGGCGGAATACTGTGTTTGAAGGGCAATATGTACCAGGGCCATAGTCGCAGGGCAGGAGGCTGGCAAACAGTCCTCTCCAAGACAAAGTGGCGAAGGGCACTTCGTCACACATCTCCCCTTTGGGGGGAAGTCTAACCAGGCACCTGATCTTCTGCCGGTCAGTGCCTCCGTTAGACGATCCACCAACCCACAATAAACCAGTGCTATTGCAGCCCCCCCACAACAACAAAGTGCAAGAGCAGCCCACCCACAACAAACAGTTACGGCACCTGGATATTTCGCTGTGGTGATGGGGCAACACGCTGAGGGGACTTGATGGGCAGAGGCCAGCGGCACTCTGCCCTGATGCCAGCTCATCTGCTGGTATAACCTGCAGGACATCCTGCTCTGTACAAGGGACAAAGGGAGGGCAGAGGCCGACTGCACTCTGCCCCGCTGTCAGCTCTTCTGCTGGGGTACTTGGGACATATTCCGGCTCAGTAGCCAGGGAAACGTGGGAGTCAGTGGGGGTTAACATTTCCTCTGTTAACCCTGGGGCCACATTAGAAGTTAGCTGGGGAGGGGAAATTGTACTTACCCCCTCCTCCGGTTGTCCCAGTGAGGGTAGTTGGGGATCTGTACAGGCTTTGGGCGCAGAGACCACGGTCCCATCTGCGCCATCTGGGAGATTGGTGTCTCCCCTTGTCAGGGTAAACTGTCGCTGGGGAGGAAGGACAACACCTTCTGCCCCCTGTGGTTCACACTGCCGCTGGGGGGGAAGGACGACACCTTCGGCCCCCTGGGGTTCACACTGCCGCTGGGGGGGAAGGACGACACCTTCTGCCCCCTGGGGTTCACACTGCTGCTGGGGGGGAAGGACGACACCTTCTGCCCCCTGTGGTTCACACTGCCGCTGGGGGGGAAGGACGACACCTTCTGTCCCCTGGGGTTCACACTGCCGCTGGGGGGGAAGGACGACACCTTCTGCCCTCTGGGGTTCACACTGCCGCTGGGGGGGAAGGATGACACCTTCTGCCCCCTAGGGTTCACACTGCTGCTGGGGGGGGGGAGGACGACACCTTCTGCCCCCTGTAGGGCCGGTAGAGAGACCTCGGTCCCATCTCTACCTGCCATCTGGAGGTCATCCCAGGACCAGTCAATGAAGTCTGGTTCCGCTTGTCGAGTAGGTTGGGGCTGCACGAAGCTGAGCAGGTGTTGGTAGTCCTGCTCCAGCTCCCACTCTCTTGTTACCAGGTGGGTCATGTCTTTGCTCACCTCGCCTTCGTCATCCCAGACATACATGCCCATCCGGTAGTCGTAGATGTCCCAAAACCTAGACTCCTCTGTGCTGCCAAGATCAATGTCGTCCTCCAAGGCATCCCATAATAAACCCGGGCCATCATAATCATCTCCCTCCGGTAAGTCGTGTTCAGCCGTCCAGGGGGTAAGTCGAACGGTATGCCACAAGAGGGCCTGGTATGCGTTGTCTAGCCAGATTTCTGGCCGTACCAGGGTCTCTAGTCTTGTCACCCACTCATCCAGGGGCTGCTCTCCCAATAGATACATCCGCATCGCCACACGCTTCTGTAGCCGCTGCTCATCACTGGGGAGACTCTCACCTCGCCGCCATTGGGCATCTTCCAGGGCATCATACCAGAGTTCCTTTCTGTCTGCATCCCTGTAGTCCGCGGCCTCCTCCTCATCCTCATCATATAACGCTGTACGAAAACTAGCCGGTTCCATCCTGCTGTAGCCAGGGGCGCTGTACGGATACTAGCGTTGCCCTCAATTTGTAACTCCAAACGTTACTGGTGTCTCTGTGCTGCTTTTCCTCTTACTAGGACGCCATCCCACCGCTGCCACCAATGTAACGGATCTACTGGCACCCCGACCGGGTACCTCCGTTGATAGACGCGTCCTAGTTTGCGCCGAGGCCTACAAGCACCGCACCGGACACCTCAACCACCACAGACTCCACAACCGCCGTAGTTTAGCTGGAGCCGCGCCGTCTTCCTTCCACCCTGTATTAATCTCCAGCATCCAGGACCGTGTGGGGAAGACCTCTCCTCCAAGGAGGACACATCAGGAACAAGCGTTCAGTAGTTACAGCTCAAGGGAGTATGCAAAAGCATAGCAATCCCCAGTATGATAGCAATCCCCTCCAATAACGAGATGAGACTACGTTTTGAAGGGTCAAGTAGAACTATTCTTTAATGACAGGGGATCTGCTTTTATGCAATGGTGCCTTCTGAAGGGCTACACCCACATAATTATCACAGCCAATTAGATACATGGTTCAACCCCCACGTCTCCTCCCCTCAGATAACAGGTAACACAATTAAAACAGACACAATTTTAACCACATTCTGGATGTACCCCAAAAACAGGGGGTACACCTTTAAGTCCAGCACCGTTCAATAGCTCTCACCCAGGGGAACAACATATTAAAAAATGGCATGAATCAGACCAGGGGTTCAAAAGTTAGTAAAAGTATGTTTTTCACATAACACACAGACATGTCACATATCCCCCACACAATACACATATAGGACAATAGGTGTGGTCACCCCTCCCTGAGGCAACTTAATATAATCAGACAATGATTAAATCAGCCTTCTTTGTTCTTATCTGTGAATGAAAACAGTTTATACAATCGACTTTTCTTATCTGTAATAGGATTATCTATTAGCCTAGTAGCTTTGATATTCTGAGCCAATATATTCTGTAGAACATAAAACAACATATCTACAGTACAGCAATGTGATCATATTTTAACCAAGAATTAAATAATCATAAAACAGGGTAAAACACTGATGAGTTCCGTTACAGCTGGGGTCTGAGCGCACAAAACTACCGAATAGCGCTCAGATCCTATTCACACAGTTCAATTGCCATGTAGCTAAAGTCTTTCCCATAGTCTTTCCTTATATGAATGGGCTCCATGGCATAGCTTTCTGTGGTATCATGGTTCACACAGGGCAAGTACCGAATGACCCCCCTGTATGTAAAGGGCCAGAATGAGTGACATACACTCTGGTATGGCGGAATACTGTGTTTGAAGGGCAATATGTACCAGGGCCATAGTCGCAGGGCAGGAGGCTGGCAAACAGTCCTCTCCAAGACAAAGTGGCGAAGGGCACTTCGTCACAGCGTTTATAAAGAAGAATTGAAGAAATCATATCCCTTTAATTGGACAGAAAACAGTTTCACTCATTTGGGTATTACCTATAGGAAATAATTAAATACAATCAATTGAATTAATTATACAAGGATTTATCAAAAATGTGTGGACTCTATATTGAAATGGAAGGAAAATAATGTATCCTTATCTGGCAGAATTGCCTCTATTAAGATGACAATTCTTCCTACATTTAACAATTTAGTACAGAATATTCCATTTAAAATTCCCTTTTTATTGGGTCTATCTTTTGTGGTAAGAAAAATAGAATTAACAAAAACATCAGGATGACAAAATTTGAAGCAGGAGGTTTAGCTTTCCCTAATTTTAAAGCATATCATGATGCTATTATCTTAGGACATTTTATTAAATGGGCAGATTCAACTAAAGAAAATACCTGGTCCTACAGTGCCTTGCAAAAGTATTCACCCCCTTGGCATTTTTCGAGTTTTGTTGCCTCACAACCTGGAATTAACATGGATTCTTTGAGGATTTGCATCATTTAATTTACTGAACATGCCCACAACTTTGAAGACTTTTTTTTCTTATTGTAAATTAAACAACAAATAGGACAAAATAACAGAAAAACTCAATGTGCATAACTATTCACCCCCCAAACTCAATACTTTGCAGTCACCTTTTGCTGCAATCACAGCTCCAAGTCGCTTTGGATAAGTCTCTATGAGCTTGCCACATCTTACTAGTGTGATTTTTGCCCATTCCTCCTTGCAAAACTGCTCCAGCTCCTTCATGTTGGATGGTTTGTGCTGGTGAACGGCAATCTTTAAGTCTGACCACAGATTTTCTATTGGATTTAGGTCTAGACTTTGTCTAGGCCATTCCAACACATTTACATGTTTCTCCTTAAACCACTCAAGTGTTGCTTTAGAAGTGTGTTTGGGGTCATTGTCCTGCTGGAAGGTGACCCTCCGTCCTAGCTTCAAATCACACACAGAGTGGTACAGGTTTTGCTCAAGAATATCCCTGTATTTAGCACCATACATCTTTCCCTCAACTCTGACCAGTTTCCCAGTCCCGGCTGCTAAATAACATCCCCACAGCATGATGTTGCCACCACCATGTTTCACTGTAGGGATGGTGCTCTTTGGGTGATGTGATGTGTTGGGTTTGCGCCAGACATAGCATTTTCTCTGATGGCTGAAAAGTTAAATTTTAGTCTCATCAGACCAGAGCACCTTCCTCCATACATGTTGGGAGTCTCTCACATGCTTTTTCGCAAACTCAAAACGTGCCATTTTGTTTTTTGCTGAAAGTAATGGCTTTCTTCTGGCCACTCTGCCATAAAGCCCAACTCTATGGAGTGTACGGCTTATTGTCGCCCTATATACAGATACTCCAGTCTCTGCTGTGTTACTCTGCAGCTCCTCCAGGGTTACCTTAGGTCTCTGTGCTGCCTCTCTGATTAATGCCCTCCTTGCCCGGTCTGGGAGTTTTGGTAAGCGGCCGTCTCTTGACAGGTTTGCTGTTGTGTCATGTTCTTTCCATTTGGATATGATAGATTTCATGGTGCTCCTGGGGATCATCAAAGATTTGGATATTTTTGTATAACCTAACCATGACTTGTACTTCTCAACAACATTGTCCCTTACTTTTTTGGAGAGTTCCTTGGTCTTCATGGCAGTGTTTGGTTAGTGGTGCCTCTTGTTATGTGTTGCAGCCTCTGGGGCCTTTCAAAAAAGGTGTGTATATGTAATGACAGATCATGTGACACTTAGATTGCACACAGGTGGACATCATTTCACTAATTATGTGACTTCTGAAGGTAAAGGTTGCACCAGAGCTTTTTATGGGCTTCATAACAAAGGGGGTGAATACATATGCACATGCCAATTTTCTGTTTTCTATTTCTAAAAAATAGTTTTATGTATATATTTTTCTCATTTCACTTCACCAATTTAGACTATTGTGTTCTGATCCATCACATAAAATTCAGACAAAACATTGAACTTAAGGCTTTCATGTAACAAAATAGGAAAAAAGTCACGGGGGTCAATACTTTTGCAAGGCACTGTGTGGAAAAAGGCCTATCCTTTTGGTATAAAGTTAATAAAAAGATAAACCAAATAGCTTTTTTAAGCCCTATAATACCTATTAATACATTAGCTAATTGTTTACATCTGTCTTTTTTACATAAATGGTTTAGTAAAGGGATAATTAAGCATAAAGAGATGCTTATATGTGGGAACTTAGCTTCTCTTGATCATTTGATTAATATTTATAAACTAGACAAAAAAGATTGGTTGGATTATGGGCAGTCTATATTACAAACCATTACTGGGAGTCAAAACTAGATGGAGCCTTATCTGTTGGATCAACACTTGACTGTCTTATACTTCATTAATAAAGTAATCTCCAACTCCAGCACACTGTTACATTCATAAGGTGTTGTCTATTATGCTGATCTGCTCAGGCCTGTGAGGTAGTGTGCCTCAGTTTGATGGACAAGCAGGGAAGTGCTTCATCTTGCAGAAAAAAAGATAAACAGCGGTGCCATCTGGTGGACAATCTATGTAACTCCAGGCAGACTTATTAAGAATACCATACACAGTACTTGGTTAACATTTTTCTGCAACCAAAGTTTGCCTATTCAGCTTCATTCACTATTAGATGGTCATCTTGAGCCTCACTGAGAGGCTAGTTAGAGGGGTCTCAAGTCTCTGCACCGGCAGGGTGGAAACAATTGTAGTGCAACAGCTTTCATTCTAATAAAATGCAGCATGCTCCAAGGCAGAAACATGGGGAAGCCAAAAAAGAATCCCACCTCAAAGAGCATAGAGGACCACTTTCCCAAGCAAACACCCAATGGCACGCCAAGGCAAGAGCCATTGCAAGACTCACTGTCAGATTCAGGGGGTGAGAGAGACTCAGAAAACTCCTACCCCAACGTGAATTTGTCAGACTCTTCCTTAGCAAAATTTGATCAATTGCTACAAGCTCACCTATCTTTAGTGGTCAAGGAGTTAAAACAAGAAATCAATGACCTTGGACTCATACCCTGGAGTCGACCACTGACAAGATTATAGAAACACAATCCAGAGACCGAGTCAACATCTCAGCTAATACCACTCAAATCCTTAACCTGGAGTCAAAACTTGAAGACCTCGAGAATAGGCCAAAGAGACATAATATAAGATTAAGAGGCGTTCTGACTGCAGTCCAAGATCTCTCTCCTTATCTAGAGGCAGTGGTTGCCTCGCTGTTGCCTACTCTGTCAGCGGCTTCCTGGTAAATCGAGCGGGAGCACAGGGCTGTGGGTGGCCCCCCATCTTTTAACCAACCCAAAGATGTAATCCTTAAATTTCTTTGCCAAAAGATGAAAGATCTCATATTGCAAGCTGCAAGAAAATTACCAACCACCTGTGGCCCTGATGGCGCCAAACTTCAAGCTCCAACAGAGCTATTAAAAGGTAGGTAGATGGATTCTATCCAAACATCAAAAAAATATATATGTGGGGCTTCCCATTCAGCCTGTCCTTCCAACACGATTTCGCAGCTCACATCATTCATTCACTAGAGGAATGCCGCATTAGCCTCCTACAGGAGGGGGAGTTGGGGAGTTGCTGACCCAGCAATCAGACAGACATACCTCCACCCAGACCGCAACAGGAATGGTCGGAGGTGTCTTTATCTAAAAGAAAGAGATGCCAACAATTGGTACAGGAGGCCAGCCATCCAGAAATTGCTTCCAATTCTTATGCAGCCTTAGATGACCTCAAAACATGCTTTAGATGGGACCCTCTCCAAGGGTTCTTGGGACTGGCTGAAGTACAGAGTTATTGGCTTATGGGTGTTTAAATGGTTTTAAAATGTTGGGCAGCTCCTTTCAGAATCTTGCCTTGGAAACTGCTTTATTTGTAAGGGTGGGCCCAGGGGCTTACAAGTGACTCTATGCAAAGACTGCATCTGGCTTTCCAGCCTTATTGGCCTATGACCTTTGTGTAATAGAAACTGCTACCTCTACATAGCTGTTCTTATTCTGCTGCTAATAATGTATGTCAGAGGTTTTTTTACAGGCAGGGATTGTGGTTCTCTCTGATGGTTGAAAACTCATAATTATGGTTCAGATGTTAGTGTTATAAGGCTAATCGATAGCTCGGATAATGCTGTATAAGGATATCTCTCTTTTACAGTTAGTAAACCTAGCTCTTACTACCAATACCT
This sequence comes from Discoglossus pictus, assembly GCA_027410445.1. Lineage (NCBI taxonomy): Eukaryota > Metazoa > Chordata > Amphibia > Anura > Alytidae > Discoglossus > Discoglossus pictus. The sequence continues at coordinate 128,066,872 of CM050171.1, forward strand.
TACTATGAATAATACAGCATTAACTGACCTCAGAGGCAAAATGCCAGACAAGCCCATAAGCAGATGTGAACAACTTTTATTTCTGTGAATTAGCTCAAGATGCTGAATTAATAGAAGTAAGATTAGCTAATGATTTGTAGTCTTGACAATAAGGCATAAATGGTAAAGTTAGGAGTGAATTCCTTGTTAGTAGCAACAGTATGCTACGCCTTTCTGTTATTCTTATTTAAAAATATCCTGCCTTGCCCCTCACAGCGGGGCTTGAGGCTTTGGGACTGAATTAATATCTTATATGTTTGGGTTATTTATGTTTCTTTTCTTCTTCCTGCACAGTCACAGAGGCGTCCCGCCCTTGCAGAACCTACGAGTAAATGCATCCTGATTGGATTTCCAATTAAAGATGAAGTCCATGCTCTTGATCGTGCCTCCCCACGACAGAAGGTCTGTGGTTTTAGTCCTATCCCAAACTGATATGACCGACACGGTTATCACACTAATAACTCATAACGTCAGGGGACTCACAATTCAAGAAGCAAAAAGCCTTTCTCACTTACAAACCAGTTTGCCCTTTGTTCCTCTTCCTTCAGGAAACACACTTTGCGCGAAATAAACTCCTAAGTTCCTCTTTAAATTTTATCCCACCTTTTTCGCAACTATCCACTCTACTAAAAGAGCAGGGACTGCTTTCCTGCTTCACAGAGTTCTTCCCTTTATACTAGAACAAATGAAAATAGACCCTGAAGGCCACTATGTGATTCTGACAGGGTCCCTATTTGGGCAAAAAGTATCCACACATACCGCATCACATTTTGCTCAAACTGTTGAGCTATATAAAATCCCATGATCTAGGGAGGGTGATTCTGGGTGGGGACCTAAACCTTGTTCTGTCACCATTAGATAGATCTAGCCTTGGACAGGGATACAGACCCACAAAGAGACAACAGTAAATTATATCCCTGTTGGATGAGCTCCACCTGGTCAATGCCTGGAGAAGTTCTCACAATACTGAAAGGAAATATACATTCTATTCGGCAGTCCATAAAACTTACTCTAGAATAGACACTGTTATTATTGACTCTGCACTATCAGATAATGTGGTCGAGACGAGGATCCATTCATGCTCCTGGTCGGACCACTCCTATGTTAGTTGCACCCTAGACTTAGGCACAGCTTTTAGAACACTGTACTCTTGGTGGTTGAATGACATGCTCCTATCAACTCCCCAGTTTAAAAACCAAATTGCCAGAGATAGAACTCTATTTTTCGACAAACCTACCACTGGACTCTGATGCAGGCTGGGTTTGGGTAGCCCATAAGATTATTGTACGGGGCACATGTATTAAATTGGCTTCAGCAAACAAGAGAGCTCAGAAAGCTAGAGAATCCCTCTTTGAAAAGGAACTTAGGGTCCTAGAGCTAGAAAATCAGAAATTCCATTCAGATGACCCGTAGAAAAGGATAGAAACGACTAGGCTAGAGCTAGATCTAATTCTCTCCGATCAGACGGAGAAGGCCATGAGGTGAACCAACCACCTCTACTACTCAAAAGCCAATAAGCCAAATGCGATGCTAGTAAGGACGCTGAAAAATAAATTGAATCAATCAAAAATCTTTCAGGTTCATCAGCCCTCTGGCAATGCTACTACTAGCCAGTCCTATATCCAAAAAGTCTTTGCAGATTTTTTTCAACAATTATATTAATTTCCCCACAAGGTTCAGGATAGTCCATTGGCATCCTTTTTGGGTGCCTGCATCCTGTCTTCTCTTACACCTCAGGAAATAGATCTAATGAAGGCCCCCATCACTAACCTAGAGGTGTTGGGGACTATAGGGGCCTTGAAGGGGGGAAAAGCCCTGAGGCCGGATGATTCTCGAATGTGTACTACAAAAACTATGCAGAGTATATTATGCACCTTGACCAAGCCCCTTCAATCGATCCCAACTCCTATGTCAACTATAACCGAATTTAGTAATATCTCAGGTCTTAAACTAAATGTAGAGAAAACGGAGGCGCTGGGGTTGGGTATGGTACAATAGGATATTGACTCTCTCAAATCTGACTATAATTTTGTCTGGCCCGCATACCATGTAAAATACCTAGGAGTCAAACTTACATCTAATATAGCTGACCTATATAAGGGTAATTTCCCACCTATATACAAATCTTTGACCGATGACATGCAGAGATGGACGAACTATAACATTTCTTGGACGGGTCGCATAGCGGCGGCTAAAATGAGCATTCTACCCAAAGTTCTGTATCTCTTTCGAACCATTCCCATCTCAATTTCACCTACAGACCTTGCCAGGTTCCAGAATAATATGTTTAGGTTTATATGGGGAAAAAAACACCCTTGTATCTCTAGGCAGGTGATGTTTAGGCAGAAAAATAGCGTTAGACTTGCTTGCCCAAATTTAAAGCTCTATCTTATAGCCGCTCAATTGGCCCACCTTCCCAGGGCACATTCTAAAACACATCAACTAGCCTGGGTTTTTATGGAAAATCAGCAAATGTTCCCACACAGTTGGGATAAGCTGATATGGATCCCAAATGAACTAGCCCCATTCACAACTCATCAAAATCCCATGATTTCACAAACCCTCCGTGCGTGGGGGTGGGCCAACTCTAAATCCAGGCGGTTACTTCCTACAGGACTATCCCCAATGATGTCAGTCATGTCTTTCCCACAAATTTTGGCAGACTCGAATGACATCTCTAAATTCTGGTGGACTTCTAGAAACTTGGACCGCGTAGGGAGCTGGTCTCTGAACGATAGCTTGCTGACATACGACCAATTCTGTACAACCCACGACCTACCTGTCAAAGAATTCTATAATTACTTGAAAATTAGGAGCTGGGTCAGTAAGAGTTCAAGAGAACTTGGGCATCCTAGGGCCTCCTGGATGTCCGTTATATGCAAAAGTCTACCCCTTACCAAGGGGATTCTGGGTTCACTATACGACACCTTTCTTAACTTCACAAGTGACCAAAAACCCAGGTATTTTGCACAGTGGGAGAGGGATCTTGGGGTGGAGTGGGACTGGGGTAAATGGTCAGAATCCTGTTCCAATCTTTCTAGAGGCTCTCTTAATTCGGCCTTACTGGAGACGTCCATCAAAGTTTTGCATAGAGTTTACTGTACACCTGACAAACTACAGAAATTTAAACCGTCAGAAAGTAATAAATGCTTTAGGGGGTGCCAAAACATAGGGGATCATATACACACATGGTGGTCATGTCCATCCGCTCAGAAAATTTGGGGGCAATTAGCCCAATTAGTCTCCCCACTTTTCCGCAAGGCATTTACGCCCTCGATGGAATCTTGCCTGCTGGGGATTCGTGTTACGGATTTATCTAAAACGCAGAATAAACTATACCAATTAATGGCGTTAGCTACTAAGACACACATAGCCAGGAGTTGGAAGAAAGAGACTCTTAACTTTATGGAGGTGATTAGTAAGATCAATCACTTACTTATAAATAAACGATTAACTTATATCATACTAGACGGCATTACCCAATTCCAGGCAATTTGGGAACCCTGGTTGGCTTCTTCATTCAGTATTCCCTTAGTATGGCAACATATCATATCATACAATCTCTACACTTTGGCAAAGGAGACCTGGTGGAGGAACAGGAGGCGAGGGGGGGGGCCGGAAATCTATCGGCGGAGCGATGGAGGTAGATGTCAGTTGTACTGGGATGTCTTTAACGAGGTATGTGTTGAGTGCTCTTAGGGGCGGATATACTGGATTAGCTCTGTACTTTATGCGAAGATAGCAGTGTAATGGTATAGCTAATTAACTTGATATTTGTAGCATTCTCTCTTTAATTTGTGCTCATTGGACGTTTTACCTTGTGTTGTTGTTCTCTTTCTCTTTTTCTAATTTTTTATTTTTTATTATTTCTTTTCTTTTCTTTTCTTTCTGTTATGTTATTTAAATTGAAATGTTAACTGTGACTTGTCACAACCTACAATGATGATGGAGTATAGAGGATCCTAGTCCTCTTATCTCCTGTAGGTTTTAGACATAAGATTTGGGTGACTCAGACCAATGGACCTTCTTTGCGGATGCAAGAGCATAAGTCCCAGCTTAAGGTAGTGTGCGCTGGGAACCCTGGAAGGGAGTCAGAAACGATCTCCTCTGCCAGCATATGCCCTTGGGTCAATAATACACCTGCACACAAAGTCTTGATGAAAATTATGAACCATGTTTTATTTTAGAACAGCATATTTTACCACATCACACAAGAATGGGGGAAGTGGCTACCGTTAGCCAGCCCCAAATGACGTCTGGCCAATCATGAAGGGGAACTGTGCGTGAACCAATAGTCCCCTCCCAGGTCCGCCCACTAGGCGAGGCCAACTAATTAATTTGGGCTTTGAATGTCCAGGGGAAAGCATGTCTTTTACTCTCTTGTGCCCATGCTATGAAGAATGAGAAGCCTTCAGGCCATCCCATTGTTTCTGGGTGCCTGCCTGTCTGCTCTCCAGCTGTGAGCTTCCCATTGTTAGTTCTATGCTGGATACTTAGCTAATGGGATTAACAGGCCTTTGGGAACAAAGGAGTCGTGGCTGTATTCAATGGCTTCCCCTCTACAATATAATGACATACTAATATAATACCATACATTCATATTTACAAATACATCACACAATGTTTCACACACATAGAACCAACACATCCCACCAGCTCCCTCACATGACACCCATTACAATGAGCCTAAACATGGAAGGGATGGGGATATGCTAAGGGGTAAACTTATAATACTTTATCCCCTAGAGCACAACACAACAATATATCCATAACAAGTGGGCCCCAAACCTTTTGTTCCTCCCCATGGCAATAGCATGTGGAAGACCACCCAGCCCAAAATGGCCACCGTTGCCAGACACAAAATGGCCCCAGCATAGTTCACACCAAATCCAATATGGCCACTGGCTGATTCATGACAATCCTTCCCCAAGCGGGCAGGGAACATCCAAGATTTTCCCAGCTACGCTGATAGTCATGAATCTGCTGGTTTGGTCAGGCCCTCTGTATGCTAGGCCAGTTCTTGTCTGTCGCAAGGTGCAGAGTAAAGACCTCCCCCAGCCCTTGGCCTTGCTACCACTGTATAGAGCAAATTGCTCTTCCCATGTAACCCCCCAAAACAGTCCAGGATCCCATCTCTCTGTTTTTGGCAGCAGCATGGAAGTCTCTGGGGACACAGTGGATTGCACCCATACATTCTTCTGAGGCAAAACCATATTTTTGGGAGCCCCATAAAACAACCCCTGTCCCATAGCAACCCCTTTCCCTCCAGCCAGTCCCCACAGCTGGGCTGGGGTCTCTAAAACAGTCTCTGGGCCTATGGGATTGCAAGGGGGCAGTCCAGTACTTCCCTCAGCAAAATCATTATTGTTGGGAGCCCAATAACACAATAACTGCAGTAAAGTACATACCGGTCTGCGCTTGACTCCAGCGTCCCTGATGGAGTCCGGACTTGGATGCTCTGTTTGCTCTGGCTCCTGGAGATCTGTATCTTTGGACAGACCCTCCTGGTTTTCTTCCCCTGGGTCTGTCTGTGTTGCAGCCTGGAGAACTACGCTGTTCCCACCCAGGCTGTGCTTTGGGGCCCTCAGCTGACCCTCTTCTTCTATGGCCTTTTGCTTGGTACCCTTATCCCAGTCCTCCAGGTTTAACTGGGCCTTTGGAGCGGTGTCTGTTCCAGTGGGCCTCTGGACATTGGTTATCCAGGGTATCTCCCCACTTGGTTCACCCTCTACTATGGTGCCACACTGCACCCACGGCTCCTTTGCCAAGGCTGGCAAGCTTGCTGCCCCTGTCAGGCTCTTGGTGTCCCTAGCACTCTCTTGGTGCCCCTGGCACTCTTGCTGTGTGAGGCCTGGTTCCCTGTAGCTAAGAACCAGTTCCTTTCCCTCCCCACAGTCCATTACATAGCCCACCTGGGCTCTGTGCTTCCCTAGCACCTTTTGTAGCAACTCTCCTGGGGTGTCAGAGTACAGATTTTGGTTATCTGTTGTAGGCTGGGGAATCTTATCCTTCCCACCCAACCTGACCTCTACGGCCTTCTCCCCAGAGTGCATTACATAGCCCTCCCCACAGTCTCTTGGGTGGCTATCCTGAGCCCCTGGCTCCATTAGCAGTTCTGGCCCATACACATTGCCTAGAACTTCTGAGGGCAGACTTAGTTCATCTGGCCCTACCTGTTGAGCAGTTACTTGGGTTTCTGCCAGGATTTGTGCTGGAAGGTAGTCCTCAGGTGAGACCTGTTTGGAGAAACTGTGCTCTGCTAGCATTTCCTCTGGGATTAAGTCTCTTGGGGTATCAGGGGACAAACATGGGTTATCTGACCCCACCCAGGGAACATTCCCCTGAGTCTCTGGCTCTTGGAGCTGGTGATTTGGTCCCAAGCTGACTTTACCATCCCTTCTAGGCTCTGACACAGTCTCTATATTTTTTAAAGGAACGCATTCTCCATCACTATGTTCTCCCCAGACCCCTTGCACACAATCACTTCGGTACATACCATCTGTGTTGTAACGATCTGGCGACCAGTCCTCTTGACTGGGTTGTTCCCCTCTTGATGGGCAAAATGTCTCCCCATAGATCTCGTCCCACAACTCAAAATACTCCTCATCCAGCTGCAGTTCCTGCTCAATCAGGTGTACCATTAAATTAGCCTCCATGGACCACGGTTCCAGTCCCAGACCACGACAGCGTTCCACAAACAAGTTGTTGTGCCTTTTAAAGGTTCCTATGCCCCCTTCAGGATCACCATACACAATGTCTTGGAGGCCAGAATCTATCTCCAAGCGGAAATCAAACTCCTCTCCAAGGCCACCAACTATTTTGGCGTGAAAAATGTGATATTGGTTCTCCAAGGCAACCTCTTTTCTTACTAGTCCTTCCAGCCAGCCCATTAGCTCATCGTCCTGCCACAGATTCAGAATCGCCATCCATTTCTCTAGACGCAGTGTCTCTCTGTAGCCAAGTCTTTGCTGAGCTGGAGTTCTCGCTCCATTGCGCTCCTGCCAGATCCTCTGGCAATACTGGTCTAGTACGTTGGACACCTCTTGTGCGGTCATCTTACTGGGGTATAAGTGCCTGGCTGCTTTAAACCGTCTTGTTGCTTCTTTGGTGATATCCGTCTGTTCCATTCTTGGTCTTTCTGTGGAGTCTCTCACCAATGCCACCAATTGTCACAACCTACAATGATGATGGGGTATAGAGGATCCTAGTCCTCTTATCTCCTGTAGGTTTTAGACCTAAGATTTGGGTGACTCAGACCAATGGACCTTCTTTGCGGATGCAAGAGCATAAGTCCCAGCTTAAGGTAGTGTGCGCTGGGAACCCTGGAATGGAGTCAGAAACGATCTCCTCTGCCAGCATATGCCCTTGGGTCAATAATACACCTGCACACAAAGTCTTGATGAAAATTATGAACCATGTTTTATTTTAGAACAGCATATTTAACCACATCACACAAGAATGGGGGAAGTGGCTACCGTTAGCCAGCCCCAAATGACGTCTGGCCAATCATGAAGGGGAACTGTGCGTGAACCAATAGTCCCCTCCCAGGTCCGCCCACTAGGCGAGGCCAACTAATTAATTTGGGCTTTGAATGTCCAGGGGAAAGCATGTCTTTTACTCTCCTGTGCCCATGCTATGAAGGCTGAGAAGCCTTCAGGCCATCCCATTGTTTCTGGGTGCCTGCCTGTCTGCTCTCCAGCTGTGAGCTTCCCATTGTTAGTTCTATGCTGGATACTTAGCTAATGGGATTAACAGGCCTTTGGGAACAAAGGAGTCATGGCTGTTTTCAATGGCTTCCCCTCTACAATATAATGACATACTAATATAATACCACTATCTACTTGCCCGTCAAAAAATGACGGCAATGTGATGTATATGTTTGTCAAGTTGTTTAGTTATTAACATATATTTTTGTCACTTGTAAGTATTTTAATATGAACGTGTATTTTTGTAAAATGTTGATGTAATGGTTTTTTAAAATGTAATTTGTATCTGAAGAATTGTTAACTTTAATATACATTGAATGAATAGGAAAGCAAAAAGTAAAAAGCCTTCTTTAAACGTCGCAAATTTTAACATGAAGTTTAAAATATATGTAAGCAATAACCTTCAAAATATATATTTTTAAACTAGAACTTTATTTTTTATGTAAGTTTAGAAGTTGACAAAACATTGGTAAAATTTTTAACATTATAAACAGGAACATAGTGAATACATTTTGTAACCTAATTTTTTATTAAAAGTATTAACATTAATCAGTATTAAAATGCAATTTCTATCACAATAATTGTTAACTTGAATATACATTGAATGTAGAGGAAGGCATACAGTAAAACTCTGCTTAAAACGTACGTAATTAAAGTAATTCATTATTGAGCACATAAAATGGCGATAAACATTAATGTAGTTATTAATCTTAAGATAACAGACAATATTTACATTGTGACTTAAAAGGTTCTTGACCTCTCAACATCCACTTTGTAATCTGTTGAATGAAATAACTTGCAAATATATTTTTTAAACTTGTAACATTAGAAACATTAACATAGTGACTTAACATTTTAACATAATTTTTAGTAACAATGCAAGGCAAGTATTTTGTGAGGCGAATCATTCCTAAACAGTACTTTCATTAATTATGACTGAATTAAACAACCAATTGTTATGTATTTTGCAATGGTTTTAAAAAATGTTGGCATCTTGAATTTGTATCCTGCAAAGCTATAGTACTTCATAGTAGACAATGTTTTTAGTAAAAATACGTCCATCTTCTAATAAATCACCTTGACTTTCATTGTTTTCAATGTAAACTTTAATAGCCTGTGGATTTTTGCACCGTGACAACGCAACGTACAATTGACCATGTGCAAAAACTGGTTCTTCCAAGTAAATACCCACAGATTTGAAAGTTTGACCTTGTGATTTATTAATGGTCATGGCAAATGCCATAATAATGGGAAATTGTCTTCTTTGAAGTATAAAAGGGAGACTACTTTCACTTGGTGCTAAATCTATTCTTGGTATGAAAACTCTCTCTCCTTTATGGGTCCCAGTTAAAATATCAGCATCTATAAAATGGTCCTTTAATTGTTGAACAATTAATCTTGTGCCGTTGCATAGGCCTTTTTTGGGGTTCATATTTCGCAGTAACATGATAATTGCACCTTTCTTTAGCTGTAAAATATGTGGTGGCATTCCAGAAGGAGTTAAAGAGTTAATGAATTCAGTTGAAAAGTTTGCCTGACTTTCATTATCATCAGCAAGTACAGAATCAGCACTGTGATAATTTCTTTGTGGTGCATTAATTATTTTTAAGATTTCATTATTGAGTATTAATGCTTCTTTATTTTTACACGTCAGTATAACTTGGTTGGCAAGCTCAGAATATTCTTCGTTATTTATGCTCCCTTCAAATATAGCCGATATAATATCTTGTTGACAAATCATATGAGGTGGTATCTCTACAGTGTCGTCAGGTAAATGTAGTATTTTTTCTGTTCTGCCTTCTCCAATTTTAAAGAGCCAATCGTTGAAATCAGTTTGGCCTTCTGATCTCATATTTTGTTGCAGTTGAAGATGGGTAAAATGTTTCCATACTGTACTTGACTTTATACATGTTTCAATAATGTCTGTTCGATTTCCATGTACAACGACAGGTAATGTTCGTCTAAAATCGCCACCCAACAAAATTACCTTTCCACCAAATGGAAAAATATTATTCATGACTTCACGAAGCAAACGGTCAATACATTGGAGGGCATAGCATGACTTTATTGTGGCCTCATCTATTATAATTAATTTACATTTCTTCAATTTCTTTGCTTGTAAGGATGTCATGCGAATATCTGACACCAAAATAGGCACTGGCAGTTTAAATCCACTATGAACAGTTCTTCCACCTTCTAATAAAAGTGCAGCAATTCCAGTAGTGGCAAACGCCATTGCTATTTGTCCTTGTGCTCGTACTGAACTCATTAATAAATTGTACAAATATGTTTTCCCTGATCCGCCAGGTCCATCAAGATAGAAATAACGCTCTGTCACCATGTCATCATCTATAGCATTTTTAATGGCATGAAATGCTTGCAATTGTAGTGTATTTAAAGTTGCAAGTCTTTCTTCTGTTCTTTCTGCTTGTAGTTGAATGTCATAGTCTTCAAAGTTAATGTCATCTATTAGACCTGGATCAGGCAAATTAAAACTTGCACAACTTAATCCATGAGTTAAAAAGACTTCTTGAATTTCCATTAAGGCTTTTAAGTGTGCAATGGGTGCAATGGGTTCATTGTATCGTCTCATAAAGTCTTCAGCCATATTACTTTTAAAAGTCTCCCACAAAGCTAATGCATTTGGAGCATTTGAGAAGATACAAATAAAAGCAAATTGTTCTCTCATCTGTCGTGGCATTTGACATTGTGCTGCTTCTTCTAAACATCTTTCCCACTCTGTATCATCAGCGAGTAAGTTTCTATGTCTTGCAGCTAAATGGAAGGATTCATATACAATGTCATTAACAGTTCTTAATTGTTCAAAACTTTGTGCTCCTGGAACATTTAAAAGTAATATCCGTAAGCAAAATCGTTCAACATCTCTTGGACTGACTGTGTAAATTCGTGGAATTATTTTATTGCCTCTGGTTTTTCTTGCTCTCCATAATCCATTCACAAAAACATAGTGATATGGAATTTCAATATATAAGTATTGTGTTGCTTGAGCATCAGTGGAATTTAATGCAAACCATGCAGTTAGTGTAGTGTGACGATCTTCACTTTGGGCCAATGCATTCATTTCATTTCCAGCATGGAAATAGACTAAATGTCGTTGTGGCAAATGTACTGCTAACCTATATACTGCATGTGATCTATCATGCATTTCAAATTTTAAAAGCCGCCACATAGCTTCTGGCGCACTAACATAGCGAGCATCTACATGAGATGCAAGTTCATCATGTACTAACTCACTACTTTCAGGGTTGTCTGCACTTTTGACGACTACAGTAGCTGCATCGTAACCTTTGTAAATATATTTGTAGACATATTTAATGGATTTGATGGAAGTGCAGGCTTCTACGTTGATGTGGGCGTTGTACTTCATGAGTAAATGTGGATTGTAGGGTACTACATATCTATTGTCCACTTTTTTTCCACGAATAATGGCACTATCTCCTTCTCTTCTTTTATAATTTGGATATCCATCACAATTTGCATATGTTTTGTCTCTATAATCTTTTGGAAAATCTTTTGAACATTGATTATTTTCCATACATGGTGATTGTGGATTAAGGTCTCCACAGGGTCCATGAATCATGCGATGAGTAACAATCTCATATAGTCTACCATATAGTTCTGGATCTGGTAGTTCAGCAACTATGACTGCATCCACTTTGTCCGAAGTATCTAATTTATCTTTCTCTTGAAGTATTATGAGAAGATGTGCATGTGGAAGGCCTCTTTTTTGAAATTCAATGGTATATACATAAGCAAGACATTTGCCAAATAACTGATTTATAGTGAAGTCACGTATTAATTCATTTAATTTGATCTTAAAAACTCTGGCTACTAAATCTGGTCGATCTGAAGCACTTTGTCCAAGAAGTAGATTTTGATTAATTTCTGGCCATTGTGGATTACATGTAAATGTCACAAATAAATCTGGTTTTCCAAATTTTGTCACAATAGCCATAGCATCATTGTATCTTTCTCTCATATTTCGAGGAGATCCTTGAAAGGAAGATGGTAAAATGATGGCTTTGCCAGCTGTCATGTCTCTGCTTGTAGCCACGTCAGCAACATAGTCCATGAGTCCACAATATTGTTCTACACGTAGTTTATCTTGTTGATATTTTATAAAGTTTAAATTATTTGCCTCAACTTGCAAATATGAATCAATAATCCATTGTTGTGTTAGTTTCCCACCACATAAAATTGGATTAAAATCATCTCTAATGGCAATTTGAGCAACTTTAAATTCAAGCATAGAAACATTATTTCGGATTCTAGCTTTAGCATTTGGGTAACTGGGAAGGCTTAATTTTGGTTGCCAACCTGCTTCTCCGTGTGGGAAAAAGATGGGATATGTCATTGGATCTAAATTTGGACTTAAGATATTAATATTAATAAATGGTTGGTCCTCATTTCTGGGATATACTCTAATGTCTCTTTGAAATGGTGGTTCTCCTTCATCATTCTGAAAGACCATTGCAACCTCATTTGATGTTGGCAAGTTATAACGACGTTTATCAGTATGTCTGTCTCTTTTAAGAACCATATTAACCTTTGGCATGGGTAATTGATGTCTTTGTGCATGAAGTAGTTGTTCATTTTCTACTTCTGCCAATTTTTTGTAAGCTTTACTGTAGGGATTGTTGTCCATAATGTTATTTAGCTCTATAAAAACACTGGGTAAGCATTTTTTATTTTCTTCCATCTGCATACGTTGGTCAACAGCTTCCATTGTATCTAGGACATATAGTTGAGCGAATTTTCTTTGCTCTCCTTCCTCTGGATGTAAATGTGAAGTCCGATGATAAATTTGTTCTTGGACTTTAAAACAGTAAGGACCATGTCCTGGTACATTAGCAGCCAATGTTGCCCCCATAGATGCAAATGATATGGCACTTTTGTAGGATCTTATGTTTGTCTTAAAATTTTTGTAATTTGGAAAAGTAGGTTCAGTCATAATATTTTGTAAATAGGTTGGAAATTGTTTCCTTTCTGGAAGTTTGAACTTTCCTTTTTGACAACAACTAATAAATTGTCCATCTCGGGGTCTCTCCTGTTTAAAATAATAAGCCTCACAAAATTGACATTGAGTAGTCATGTCCCCACAACTATGAACCTCTACTGCTAAAGACTTCAGTAAAGGACAATTTGCAAAGCATATTGGATTTTGACTTTCATATTCATCAGATGAAAAGTCATGAAATGTTTTAACAACAGGTTCTAAATGTTTAGTTTTTTTCGTAGCTTTTCTTGGTATATGTTGGACTTGTTTGGTTGAAATGTCCTGTAAGTTTTTAGTAAGAGTTTGTAAATGCTTTGTTTTTGTAGTTGCTTTTTTTGGTCTGTCTTGACTGGTATCTTGTAAAATGTCATCTGATGTTTTAGGAACAGTTTGTAAATGCTTTATTATCTTTTTATTTTTTTTGGTTGTATCTTTCATTTTTGCAGCTGATATTCTTTTATTTGCAAGTCTTTTGCGTTCTTTTTCTCGTCGAATTTCTTTCTCCTCCCGTGTCTGCTGGGCGGCCCATCTCTCTTGTCTTTCTCTAGTTTGACGTCTTTTCTTCTCTTCTTTGGTCTCGTTATCAGCCATATTAATCTGTAAAGGAAAAAAAAGTAAATGTAATTGTGTATATTTAAAATTGTAATTCCTGTTAAAGATTCTTGTGCACAATTGGTGAACTAAAAGGCAAATCATTAAGGTATCATTTATATTTAGAATGTATCATTTATATTTAGTTAAATTTATAATTCGTGTCCTCACTGGCTAAGAATGTGGCCAATAGAATAGTGCTGTAAATAAGCATGTAACATATGTTTTTAAAATAATGGTTTTATTTATTAAAAACGTTGTTTGTTGATAGATATTTTCCACTGCAAAACTTCTTTGCTAAAAAAAAAAGTGATGTGGTTATTGAGCTATGTATTGCATAGTAGCAATTTAAATAAAATAAGGGAGATATGAAATTAATTATTTTATTTTTCTGTTGACACAGATACAACTGAAAGCAGTTTCTTTATTTTTATACTTTAGTACTTATTATACTTTACCTTGGTTGAAGTGTGATTTAAATCCGAATGTTTGTTGGTCCTCGGTTCAAAATCGGTGTCCAATGGTGTGGTCCTCTGTTGGAAGTCCTCGTCCGATGGTGTGGTCCTGTGGCGATAGCCCTCGTCCGATGTTGTGGTCCTGTGGCGATATCCCTCGTCCGATGTTGTGGTCCGTTGGTGAAAGTCCTCGTCCGATGGTCTGGTCCTGTGTTGAAATTCCTCGTCTGCTGGTCTGGTCCTGTGTTGAAATTCCTCGTCTGCTGGTCTGGTCCGAGTCCTCGTCCGATGGTCCGGTCCTGTGGAAAAAGTCCTCGTCCGATTGTCTTCACGCAGTATCTGTTGTAATATAAAATAGAAAATGTTGTTTGAGTGAAATGTCTTTTAAATAATTGAAAAAATGTATTAATTTGACTGTATTGTATCAGTTATGGTTATTTTTTTCTCTCTTTTTTTTTTTTTACTTTCTGTACAATCCCACAACTTTTGTTATTGTTCTTGAAGGTTCTTAGTAAGGCTTGTGGGTTGTGATATATTAAATAAGAATATAAATTTATTTTGCTATGTGTTTATGTTATTTTTTGTACAATCCTGTTTTGTGCACAGCACTTGTGGTATACTTATTTAACCTTTATTGTGATGCTTATAGTTAGTGAACCATGAAATAATATAATTAATGTAGTTTGCTATGTGTTTGTGTTAGTTTTTGACAATCCTGTTTGGTGCGCACCACTTGTGCAAAAGTTATTTATTCTTGATTGTACTGGTTATAGGTTGTTAAACATTAAAGAAGAATGTTAATTTAGTTTCCTATGAGTTTGTGTGATTTTTTGTACAATGCTATTAGGTGCACAACACTTTTGTTATTCTTATTTTTGCTTATTTGTAAGGCTTATAGGTTGTTAAACATTGAATAAGAAATTCAGTTTTGTGTGTAGCAGTTTGTGTCTCATTCAATTGCGATTTGGCTAATTGAATCGTGCCCTAAATAAGCACATAGCATATTTTTTTAAATATGTTTTTAGTCATTTAAAAACTTTATTTTGGATATATTTTTAGGTCCTCATTCAATTGCAATTTTGCCAATTGAATAGGGCTCTATATAAGCACATAACATATTTTTTGACGTAAGTTTTTAGTTAGTGAAGACCTTCATTTTGGATAGAAGTTCAGTAACTAAAAAGTTCTGTATAAAAAATATGTTATGTGCTTATATAGAGCCCTATTCAATTGGCCAACTCACAATTGAATGAGGCTCTTAGTAACTAAAAATTTATTTTAAAAAAATAGTTATGTTGTTATTTAGAACCCTATTCAATTGGGCAAATTGCAATTGAATGAGGGCCTTTGTGTGTACCATATGTTGCATAGTTTGCCCCTCATTCAATTGCATTTTTTACAATGTAATAGTACTCTAAGGCCGTCATTGAATTGCAATGTTGAAAATTGAATAGGGTTGTAAATAAGCACATCATCACATATATTTGTTAAAATAGAATAAGGGCCTAAAAGTGCTTATTTATAGCCATATTGAATTGCCCAAAATAGCAATTGAATGAGGGCCTTTGGTTACTGCATTTGTTATATTGTGAGCTCCTCATTCAATTGTGTTTTGGCCAATGGAATAGAGCTCAATATCAGCACAGAGCATATTTTTTGACGGAATTTTGTATTTAGTGAGCTTGGCCCTCATTCAATTGTGTTTTGGCCAATGGAATAGAGCTCAATATCACCACAGAGCATATTTTTTTATGTAATTTTGTATTTAGTGAACTTGTATCCAAAAGCAACGTGTTCACAAAAGAAAAAGTTCCTTTAAAAAATATGCTCTGTGCTTATATAGAGCCCTATTGAAATGGGCAAATCACATTTGAGTGAGGCCCTTGTCCATTAAAGATATATAGGTCCTCATTGAATTGCAATTTTGCCAATTGAAGAGGGCTCTATATAATCACATAACATATTTATTGAGCAAAGTTTTTAGTTATTGAAAACCTTGATTGTGGTTAGAAATTCAGTAACTAAAAAGTTCTGTATAAAAAATATGTTATGTGCTTATATAGAGCCCTATTCAATTGAGGAAGTCGCAATTGAATGAGGCTCATGGTTCTTTCTTGTTTATACTTAATACTTTACCTTGCTTGAAGTTTTGAATGACAGACGGTCCCCTCCTGCCAATCTTAATGCGCCGGTCTTCTTGTAGTGTCTTTTTGAAAAAGAAAGTGAAATAGTTATTTGTATATTTATAATTTTTCATGTAGCAAAGCATGGCCTTTTGAGCATGTAATGTCTTGTTGTATCTTACCTCTTCTTCTTTGTTGGTGTTCTTTAAAAGGGATTGTGCTTCACAGTGCACGGTGCAAATTGTTGAGAGACGCTATTGATGCAGAGTCTGTTTGAATATTCAAAGAAATAAAAAGATTCAGCTTTATCTGATGTATTGAATTTAAGTAAATGAATGTCATTGAAATATAGTCGTGTAATTTTTTTCAATTAACCTTATTTTTTGTTGGGGGCTACACACATATGTCACATACATGAAGCACATTCCATAGTTAAATGTAATTATTTTGTGTACGTGTGACATATCAGTATACATGAGTCAAATTTAAATGGTTAAATTAACCTTATATTTTTTTTGTCCAACACACATAAATGTGTGTGTGTGAGATGTAACTATAGATGATACACATATATGTGCGTGTGACATATCAGTATACATGACATATAATGTCATTTAAATGTAGTGGTTTACTGATTTTGTTTTAAGCTAATTTTGTTGCATTGGCAATACACATAAATGTGCGTGTCACATGTCACTATACATTATACAGATATATGTCCGTGTCACATGTCACTATGAAGAGGCAATACACAGAAATGTGCGTGTCACATGTCACTATACATTATACACATATACGTGCGTGTCACATGTCACTATGAAGGGGCAATACACAGAAATGTGCGTGTCAGATGTCACTATACATTATAGACATATATGTGCGTGTCACATGTCACTATACATTATACACATATACGTGCGTGTCACATGTCACTATGAAGGGGCAATACACAGAAATGTGCGTGTCACATGTCACTATGAAGGGGCAATACACAGAAATGTGCGTGTCACATGTCACTATACATTATACACATATACGTGCGTGTCACATGTCACTATGAAGGGGCAATACACAGAAATGTGCGTGTCACATGTCACTATGAAGGGGCAATACACAGAAATGTGCGTGTGAGATGTCACTATACATTATAGACATATATGTGCGTGTCAGATGTCACTATACATTATAGACATATATGTGCGTGTCAGATGTCACTATACATTATAGACATATATGTGCGTGTCACATGTCACTATACATTATAGACATATATGTGCGTGTCACATGTCACTATACATTATAGACATATATGTGCGTGTCACATGTCACTATACATTATAGACATATATGTGCGTGTCACATGTCACTATACATTATAGACATATATGTGCGTGTCACATGTCAGTATACATAAACCTCTGTTTAATATTGAATTATGTTTTTTTGTTGTTTTGTTAAATGAACCTGATTTTTTTTGGAGCCTATACACATAAATGTGCCATACATGATGACTACATAAATCCTAGTTTATTTTTTTATTTGTTTGACCTGTCCTGATAATAAAATGTAATATATTATAGCTTACCTCTCAGTTGTAATTTGCACAATGTAAAGTAGTAAATTAGTAAAGAATTGTCTTCTCAAGTAAAAGCAGCAGTTATCTCAGAAGTCACTCTGTTCATCACCTGAGGAGAAATGTATTTTTTTGTTTGAAATAGGCAGTATTTATAAACTTGTAGAAAGTTCTGGAAAGTGAGACCGTTAGAACGCAATACGCATGCGCTATTTGCGTTCCATCCGCCATTTTCTGCGTATTACTGTTCAAAATGGTGTTTAATATGATTGTGATACGTTCCGCATAGTATGTGTTTCATTATTGCGAGTAAGTGTAGTGTAGTTACGTCTGAAGCCTCGTTTTCGTTTTGTTCGTCGGCCATTTTTTCTCTCGCTTAGCGATGGTATTAGTGTCTAAAGTGTTTTATTTTGATTTAAATGTAGGTGTAACTTGTTTTTTTGAGGTGCTGGCTGGTTCCTCTTGCTGTAGGTAAGCTTTTTATGTGTTTGTTGTGTGTCTTTGTTAAGTTTTAAATGTTTGTATGTCGGCGTGTTGCGTCCGATGATTGCGAAGTCGTAATGTGTGGTAACGTGTCTCGAATGGTGTTTGCGTGTGTAGCCTCGTTTTCGTTTTATTCGTCGGCCATTTTTTGTGTCGCTTAACAAACTATTTATTGTCTAAACTCTTTTATTTTGAGTGCAATTAAGTTGTAAGTTGCATTTTTGAGGTCCTGGGTGCTTCCTGTTTGTGTAGGTAAGGTTTTTATGTATGTGCTGTGTGTATGTATTGTGTTTGTAATTTTGTAATGTTCGCGAGTTGCGTCCGAGTGTTGCGAGGCCGTAATGTGTGTGAACGTGTGTCGTATGTTGTTTGCGAGTGTCGTAATGTGTGTGAACGTGTGTCGTATGTTGTTTGCGAGTGTCGTAATGTGTTGCGACGTAAACTTTTTTTTGCAAGGGTCGCAGTTGCTGCAACTGAAGACCTCGCTTTGCGAGGTCCTCAGGTGCTGGCATGGAGCGCCTGCGGCGCTCCATGCCAGCAACTGAGAACCAGGCACAGTGCCCTCGCTTCGCGAGGGCCGTGGGCTCGCTACGCGAGGCCCGCGACTCGCTACGCGAGCCCCGGCCCTCGCCTCGCCAGGGCCGCGGGCTCGCTACGCGAGCCCGCAGCGTTAGCAACAACTCGTACGCTCACAACTATATATGTGATACATTCATATTTACAAATACATCACACAATGTTTCACACACATAGAACCAACACATCCCACCAGCTCCCTCACATGACACCCATTACAATGAGCCTAAACATGGAAGGGATGGGGATATGCTAAGGGGTAAACTTATATTTCTTTATCCCCTAGACCACAACACAACAATATATCCATAACAAGTGGGCCCCAAACCTTTTGTTCCTCCCCATGGCAACAGCATGTGGAAGACCACCCAGCCCAAAATGGCCACCGCTGCCAGTCACAAAATGGCCCCAGCATAGTTCACACCAAATCCAATATGGCCACTGGCTGATTCATGACATGACTCATGTAACCTTAATAACTAAAAAAGGAAAAATGGAAGGCCTAGTCAGTTTATGATGGGAAAATATTGTACTGTAAATGTTAGCATATCTTAACTGACTAAATACAGTTGTGTTAAATGTTTTATTGTGCATTGCCTTCTAATAAAAGACTAAAAAAAACAAAAAAAAACAATGCAGAGATATTAGCACCACACTTAACAGATATTTTTAATAACATGCTCAAAGGCCTTGAAGTTCCTCTTGAACTTAACCAGGCAAACCTGGTTTTCTTTCCTAAAGACGGGAAAGATCCTTTAAATGTGCAGAATTACAGGCTGATCTCGCGCCACAACAGAGATGTTATAGGACCAGTTTGGGTTCATCCTGAACAGGCAAGCTGGTGACAATGTGAGAAGGGTCATAAATATATTACATACTAGCGACTTGCCCGTCAAAAAATGACGGCAATGTGATGTATATGTTTGTGAAGTTGTTTAGTTATTTAAATATATTTTTGACCCTTGTAAGTATTGTGATATGAAGATGTATTTTTGTAAAACGTTGATGTAATGGTTTTTAAAAATGAATTTTGTATCTGAAGAATTGTTCACTTTAATATACATAGAATCCAGAGGAAAGTAAAAAGTAAAAAGACTTTTTGCAACGTGCCGAATTTTAACATGAAGTTTAAAATATATGTAAGGAATAACCTTGAAAGTATATATTTTTAAAATTGAACTTTATTTTTTATGTAACTTTGGAATTTTTGCAAAACATTTGTGTAATTTTGAACATTATAAACAGGAACATAGTAAATACATTTTGTAACATAATTTTGAATTAAAAGTATTAACATTTGAATGTAAAAACAGTTTAACTTTAAATTAATCAGTATTAACATGCAATTTGTATCAGAATAATTGTTAAGTTTAATATACATTGAATGTAGAGGAAGGCATACAGTAAAAACTCTCCTTAAACCGTACGTAATTAAAGTAATTCATTACTGAGCACATAAACTGGCGATAAACATGAATGAAACATTAACATAGTGACTTAACATTTTAACATAATTTTTCATAGAAATGCAAGGCAAGTATTTTGTGAGGCGAATTATCCATAAACATGACTTCCATTAATTATGACTGAATTAAACAACCAATTGTTTTGTATTTTTGAATGTTTTTCCAAAATGTTTGCATGGCTTTAGTTTGTATCCTGCAAAGTTATAGTACTTCATAGTAGACAATGTTTTTAGTAAAAATACGTCCATCTTCTAATAAATTACCTTGACTTTCATTGTTTTCAATGTAAACTTTAATAGCCTGTGGATTTTTGCACCGTGACAACGCAACGTACAATTGACCATGTGCAAAAACTGGTTCTTCCAAGTAAATACCCACAGATTTGAAAGTCTGACCTTGTGATTTATTAATGGTCATGGCAAATGCCATAATAATGGGAAATTGTCTTCTTTGAAGTATAAAAGGGAGACTACTTTCACTTGGTGCTAAATCTATTCTTGGTATGAAAACTCTCTCTCCTTTATGGGTCCCAGTTAAAATTTCAGCATCTATAAAATGGTCCTTTAATTGTTGAACAATTAATCTTGTGCCATTGCATAGGCCTTTTTTGGGGTTCATATTTCGCAGTAACATGATAATTGCACCTTTCTTTAGCTGCAAAATATGTGGTGGCATTCCAGAAGGAGTTAAAGAGTTAATGAATTCAGTTGAAAAGTTTGCCTGACTTTCATTGTCATCAGCAAGTACAGAATCAGCACTGTGATAATTTCTTTGTGGTGCATTAATTATTTTTAAGATTTCATTATTAAGTATTAATGCTTCTTTATTTTTACACGTCAGTATGACTTGGTTGGCAAGCTCAGAATATTCTTCGTTATTTATGCTCCCTTCAAATATAGCCGATATAATATCTTGTTGACAAATCATATGAGGTGGGATCTCTACAGTGTCGTCAGGTAAATGTAGTATTTTTTCTGTTCTTCCTTCTCCAATTTTAATAAGCCAATCATTGAAATCAGTTTGGCCTTCTGATCTCATATTTTGTTGCAGTTGAAGATGGGTAAAATGTTTCCATACTGTACTTGACTTTATACATGTTTCAATAATGTCTGTTCGATTTCCATGTACAACGACAGGTAATGTTTGTCTAAAATCGCCACCCAACAAAATTACCTTTCCACCAAATGGAAAAATATTATCCATGACTTCACGAAGCAAACGGTCAATACATTGGAGGGCATAGCATGACATCATTGTGGCCTCATCTATTATAATTAATTTACATTTCTTCAATTTCTTTGCTTGTAAGGATGTCATGCGAATATCTGACACTGAATTTTCCAAAATAGGCACTGGCAGTTTGAATCCACTATGAACAGTTCTTCCACCTTCTAATAAAAGTGCAGCAATTCCAGTAGTGGCAAACGCCATTGCTATTTGTCCTTGTGCTCGTACTGAACTCATTAATAAATTGTACAAATATGTTTTCCCTGATCCGCCAGGTCCATCAAGATAGAAATAACGCTCTGTCACCATGTCATCATCTATAGCATTTTTAATGGCATGAAATGCTTGCAATTGTAGTGTATTTAAAGTTGCAAGTCTTTCTTGTGTTCTTTCTGCTTGTAGTTGAATGTCATAGTCTTCAAAGTTAATGTCATCTATTAGACCTGGATCAGGCAAATTAAAACTTTCACAACTTAATCCATGAGTTAAAAAGACTTCTTGAATTTCCATTAAGGCTTTTAAGTGTGCAATGGGTTCATTGTATCGTCGCATAAAGTCTTCAGCCATATTACTTTTAAAAGTCTCCCACAAAGCTAATGCATTTGGAGCATTTGAGAAGATACAAATAAAAGCAAATTGTTCTCTCATCTGTCGTGGCATTTGACATTGTGCTGCTTCTTCTAAACATCTTTCCCACTCTGTATCATCAGCGAGTAAGTTTCTATTTCTTGCAGCTAAATGGAAGGATTCATATACAATGTCATTAACAGTTCTTAATTGTTCAAAACTTTGTGCTCCTGGAACATTTAAAAGTAATATCCGTAAGCAAAATCGTTCAACATCTCTTGGACTGACTGTGTAAATTCGTGGAATTATTTTATTGCCTCTGGTTTTTCTTGCTCTCCATAATCCATTCACAAAAACATAGTGATATGGAATTTCAATATATAAGTATTGTGTTGCTTGAGCATCAGTGGAATTTAATGCAAACCATGCAGTTAGTGTAGTGTGACGATCTTCACTTTGGGCCAATGCATTCATTTCATTTCCAGAATGGAAATAGACTAAATGTCGTTGTGGCAAATGTACTGCTAACCTATATACTGCATGTGATCTATCATGCATTTCAAATTTTAAAAGCCGCCACATAGCTTCTGGCGCACTGACATAGCGAGCATCTACATGAGATGCAAGTTCATCATGTACTAACTCACTACTTTCAGGGTTGTCTGCACTTTTGACGACTACAGTAGCTGCATCGTAACCTTTGTAAATATATTTGTAGACATATTTAATTGATTTGATGGAAGTGCAGGCTTCTACGTTGATGTGGGCGTTGTACTTCATGAGTAAATGTGGATTGTAGGGTACTACATATCTATTGTCCACTTTTTTTCCACGAATAATGGCACTATCTCCTTCTCTTCTTTTATAAAGTGGATATCCATCACAATTGGCATATGTTTTGTCTCTATAATCTTTGGGAAAATCTTTTGAACATTGATTATTTTCCATACATGGTGATTGTGGATTAAGGTCTCCACAGGGTCCATGAATCATGCGATGAGTAACAATCTCATATAGTCTACCATATAGTTCTGGATCCGGTAGTTCAGCAACTATGACTGCATCCACTTTGGCCGAAGTATCTAATTTATCTTTCTCTTGAAGTATTATGAGAAGATGTGCATGTGGAAGGCCTCTTTTTTGAAATTCAATGGTATATACATAAGCAAGACATTTGCCAAATAACTGATTTATAGTAAAGTCACGTATTAATTCATTTAATTTTATCTTAAAAACTCTGGCTACTAAATCTGGTCGATCTGAAGCACTTTGTCCAAGAAGTAGATTTTGATGAATTTCTGGCCATTGTGGATTACATGTAAATGTCACAAATAAATCGGGTTTTCCAAATTTTGTCACAATAGCCATAGCATCATTGTATCTTTCTCTCATATTTCGAGGAGATCCTTGAAAGGAAGATGGTAAAATGATGGCTTTGCCAGCTGTCATGTCTCTGCTTGTAGCCACGTCAGCAACATAGTCCATGAGTCCACAATATTGTTCTACACGTAGTTTATCTTGTTGATATTTTATAAAGTTTAAATTATTTGCCTCAACTTGCAAATATGAATCAATAATCCATTGTTGTGTTAGTTTTCCACCACATAAAATGGGATTAAAATCATCTCTAATGGCAATTTGAGCAACTTTAAATTCAAGCATAGAAACATTATTTCGGATTCTGGCTTTAGCATTTGGGTAACTGGGAAGGGTTAATTTTGGTTGCCAACCTGCTTCTCCGTGTGGGAAAAAGATGGGATATGTCATTGGATCTAAATTTGGACTTAAGATATTAATATTAATAAATGGTTGGTCCTCATTTCTGGGATATACTCTAATGTCTCTTTGAAATGGTGGTTCTCCTTCATCATTGTGAAAGACCATTGCAACCTCATTTGATGTTGGCAAGTTATAACGACGTTTATCAGTATGTCTGTCTCTTTTAAGCACCATATTAACCTTTGGCATGGGTAATTGATGTCTTTGTGCATGAAGTAGTTGTTCATTTTCTACTTCTGCCAATTTTTTGTAAGCTTTACTGTAGGGATTGTTGTCCATAATGTTATTTAGCTCTATAAAAACACTGGGTAAGCATTTTTTATTTTCTTCCATCTGCATACGTTGGTCAACAGCTTCCATTGTATCTAGGACATATAGTTGAGCGAATTTTCTTTGCTCTCCTTCCTCTGGATGTAAATGTGAAGTCCGATGATAAATTTGTCCTTGGACTTTAAAACAGTAAGGACCATGTCCTGGTACATTAGCAGCCAATGTTGCCCCCATAGATGCAAATGATATGGCACTATTGTAGGATCTTATGTTTGTCTTAAAATTGTTGTAATTTGGAAAAGTAGGTTGAGTCATAATATTTAGTAAATAGGTTGGAAATTGTTTCCTTTGTGGAAGTTTGAACTTTCCTTTTTGACAACAACTAATAAATTGTCCATCTCGAGGTCTCTCCTGTTTAAAATAATAAGCCTCACAAAATTGACATTGAGTAGTCATGTCCCCACAACTATGAACCTCTACTGCTAAAGACTTCATTAAAGGACAATTTGCAACGCATATTGGATGTTGACTTTGATATTCATCAGATGAAAAGTCCTGAAATGTTTCAACAACAGGTTCTAAATGTTTAGTTTTTTTCGTAGCTTTTCTTGGTATATGTTGGACTTGTTCGGTTGAAATGTCCTGTAAGTTTTTAGTAAGAGTTTGTAAATGCTTTTTTTTTGTAGTTGTTTTTTTTGGTCTGTCTTGACTGGTATGTTGTAAAATGTCATCTGATGTTTTAGGAACAGTTTGTAAATGCTTTATTATTTTTTTATTTTTTTTGGTTCTATCTTTCATTTTTGCAGCTGATATTCTTTTATTTGCAAGTCTTTTGCGTTCTTTTTCTCTTCGAATTTCTTTCTCCTCCGGTGTCTGCTGGGCGGCCCATCTCTCTTGTCTTTCTCTAGTTTGACGTCTTTTCTTGTCTTCTTTGGTCTCGTTATCAGCCATATTAATCTGTAAACGGAAACAAATAAATGTAATTGTGTATATTTAAATTTGTAATTCCTGTTAAAGATTATTGTGCACAATTGTTGAAATAAAAGGCAAATCATGAATGTATCATTGATATTTAGTTAAATTTATAATTCCTGTCTTCAGTGGCTCAGAATTTGGGCAATGGAATACTGCTGTAAATAAGCATGTAACATATTTATTTAAAATAATGGTTTTATTTATTAAAAACTTTGTTTGTGGATACATATTTACGACTGCAAAACTTCTTTGCTTAAAAAAAAAGTGATGTGGTTATTGAGCTATGTATTGCATAGTAGCAATTGAAATAAAATAAGGGAGATAGTAAATTAATTATTTTATTTTTCTGTTGACACGGATGCAACTGAAAGCAGTTTCTTTAGTTTTATACTTTAGTACTTATTATAGTTTACCTTGGTTGAAGTGTGATTTAAATCCGAATGTTTGTTGGTCCTCGTTTCAAAATCGTTGTCCAATGGTGTGGTCCTCTGTTGGAAGTCCTCGCCCGATGGTGTGGTCCTGTGGCGATAGCCCCCGTCCGATATTGTGGTCCTGTAGCGATATCCCTCGTCCGATGTTGTGGTCCGTTGGTGAAAGTCCTCGTCCGATGGTCTGGTCCTGTGTTGAAATTCCTCGTCTGCTGGTCTGGTCCTGTGTTGAAATTCCTCGTCTGCTGGTCTGGTCCGAGTCCTCGTCCGATGGTCCGGTCCTGTGGCAAAAGTCCTCGTCCGATTGTCTTCACGCAGTATCTATTGTAATGTAAAATAGAAAATGTTGTTTGAGTGAAATGTCTTTTAAATAAGTTAAAAATGTATGAATTAGGCTGTATTGTATCATTTATGGTTATTTTTTTCAAAAATTTTTTTTGTAACTTTCTGTACAATCCCACGACTTTTGTTATTTTTATTTAAGGTTCTTAGTAAGGCTTGTGGGTTGTGATATATTAAATAAGAATATGAATTTATTTTGCTATGTGTTTATGTTAGTTTTTGTACAATCCTGTTTTGTGCGCACCACTTGTGGTATACTTATTTAACCTTTATTGGGATGGTTATAGTTAGTGAAACATGAAATAATATAATTAATGTAGTTTGCTATGTGTTTGTGTTAGTTTTTGACAATCCTGTTTGGTGGGCATCACTTGTGCAAAACTTATTTCTTCTTGATTGTACAGGTTATAGGTTGTTAAACATTAAAGAAGAATGTTAATGTAGTTTCCTATGTGTTTGTGGGATTTTTTGTACAATGCTATTAGGTGCGCAACACTTTTGTTATTCTTATTTTGGCTTCTTTGTAAGGCTTATAGGTTGTTAAACATTTAATAAGAAAATCTGTTTTGTGTGTAGCAGTTTGTGTGTTATTGAATTGCGATTTGGCTAATTGAATTGTGCCCTAAATAAGCACATAGCATATTATTTAAAATAATTTTGTAGTCATTGAAAAACTGTATTTTTGATATTTTTTTATTAAGTAAAACCTTAGTTTTAAGCAATTGTTATGTTGTTATTTAGAGCCCTATTCAATTGGGCAAATTGCAATTGAATGAGGGCCTTTGTGTGTACCATATGTTGCATAGTTTGGCCCTCATTCAATTGCATATTTTACAATGTAATAGTACTCTAAGGCCGTAATTGAATTGCAATGTATAAATTTGAATAGGGTTGTAAATAAGCACATGACATATATTTGTTAAAATAGAGTAAGGGCCTAAAAGTTCTTATTTATAGGCATATTTAATTGTCCAAAATAGCAATTGAATGAGGGCCTTTGGTTACTGCATTTGTTATATTGTGAGCTCCTCATTCAATTGTGTTTTGACCAATGGAATAGAGCTCAATATCAGCACAGAGCATAATTTTTTACGGAATTTTGTATTTAGTGAACTTGTATCCAAAAGGAACGTGTTCACAAAAGAAAAATTTCCTTTAAAAAATATGCTCTGTGCTTATATAGAGCCCTATTGAAATGGGCAAATCACATTTGAGTGAGGCCCTTGGCCATTAAAGATATATAGGTCCTCATTGAATTGCAATTTTGCCAATTGAAGAGGGCTCTATATAATCACATAACATATTTCTTGAGCAAACTTTTTAGTTATTGAAAACCTTGATTGTGGTTAGAAGTTCAGTAACTAAAAAGTTCTGTATAAAAAAATATTATGTGCTTATATAGAGCTCTATTCAATTGAGAAAGTTGCAATTGAATAAGGCTCATGGTTCTTTCTTGTTTATACTTAATACTTTACCTTGATAGAAGTTTTGAATGACAGACGGTGCCTTCCTGGCAATCTTAATCCGCCGGTGTTCTTGTAGTGTCTGTTTGAAAAAGAAAGTGAAATAGTTATTTGTATATTTATAATTTTTCATCTAGCAAAGCATGGCCTTTTGAGCATGTAATGTCTTGTTGTATCTTACCTCTTCAAATTTGTTGGTGTTCTTTAAAAGGGATTGTGCTTCACAGTGCACGGTGCAAATTGTTGAGAGACGCTGTTGATGCAGAGTCTGTTTGAATATTAAAGAAATAGAAAGATTCAGCTTTATATGATCTATTGAATTGCAGTAAATGAATTCAATTAACCTTATTTTTTGTTGGTGTCTACACACATATGTCACATACATGAAGTGTACGTGTGACATATCAGTATACATGAGTCAAATTTAAATGGTTAAATTAACCTTATTTTTTATTTTTTTCTAACACACATAAATGTGTGTGTGTGAGATGTAACTATAGATGATACACATATATGTGCGTGTGACATATCAGTATACATGAGATATAATGTCATTTAAATGTAGTTGTTTACTGATTTTGTTGTAAGCTAATTTTGTTGCATTGGCAATACACATAAATGTGCGTGTCACATGTCACTATACATTATAGACATATATGTCGGTGTCAGATGTCACTATGAAGGGGCAATACACAGAAATGTGCGTGTCAGATGTCACTATACATTATAGACATATATGTGCGTCTCACATGTCACTATACATTATACACATATACGTGCGTGTCACATGTCACTATGAAGGGGCAATACACAGAAATGTGCGTGTCAGATGTCACTATACATTATACACATATACGTGCGTGTCACATGTCACTATGAAGGGGCAATACACAGAAATGTGCGTGTCAGATGTCACTATACATTATAGACATATACGTGCGTGTCACATGTCACTATGAACGGGCAATACACAGAAATGTGCGTGTCACATGTCACTATACATTATAGACATATATGTGCGTGTCACATGTGACTATACATTATAGACATATATGTGCGTGTCAGAGGTCACTATACATAAAGCTCAGTTTAATTTGTTTTGTGAGCCTATACACATAAATGTGCAATACATGATGACTACATAAATCCTAGTTTATTTTTTTATTTGTTTGACCTGACCTGATAATAAAATGTAATATATTATAGCTTACCTGTCAGTTGTAATTTGCACAATGTAAAGTAGTAAATTAGTAAAGAATTGTCTTCTCAAATAAGTAACCTTATTTTTTATTTATTTCTAACACACATAAATGTGTGTGTGTGAGATGTAACTATAGATGATACACATATATGTGCGTGTGACATATTAGTATACATGAGATATAATGTCATTTAAATGTAGTTGTTTACTGATTTTGTTGTAAGCTAATTTTGTTGCATTGGCAATACACATAAATGTGCGTGTCACATGTCACTATACATTATAGACATATATGTCGGTGTCAGATGTCACTATGAAGGGGCAATACACAGAAATGTGCGTGTCAGATGTCACTATACATTATAGACATATATGTGCGTCTCACATGTCACTATACATTATACACATATACGTGCGTGTCACATGTCACTATGAAGGGGCAATACACAGAAATGTGCGTGTCAGATGTCAGTATACATGATAGACATATATGTGCGTGTCACATGTGACTATACATTATAGACATATATGTGCGTGTCACATGTGACTATACATTATAGACATATATGTGCGTGTCAGAGGTCACTATACATAAAGCTCAGTTTATTTTTTTTTGTGAGCCTATACACATAAATGTGCAATACATGATGACTACATAAATCCTAGTTTATTTTTTTATTTGTTTGACCTGACCTGATAATAAAATGTAATATATTATAGCTTACCTGTCAGTTGTAATTTGCACAATGTAAAGTAGTAAATTAGTAAAGAATTGTCTTCTCAAGTAAAAGCAGAAGTCACTCCGTTGATCACCTGAGGAGAAATGTATTTTTTAGTTGGAAATAGGCAGTATTTATAAACTTGTAGAAAGTTCTGGAAAGTGAGACCGTTAGAACGCAATACGCATGCGCTATTTGCGTTCCAGCTTACAATTTGCGTTCCATCCGCCATTTTAGGCGTATTACTGTTCAAAATGGTGTTTAATATGATTGTGATACGTTCCGCATAGTATGTGTTTCATTATTGCGAGTAAGTGTAGTGTAGTTACGTCTGAAGCCTCGTTTTCGTTTTGTTCGTCGGCCATTTTTTCTCTCGCTTAGCGATGGTATTAGTGTCTAAAGTGTTTATTTTGATTTAAATGTAGGTGTAACTTGTTTTTTTGAGGTGCTGGCTGGTTCCTCTTGCTGTAGGTAAGCTTTTTATGTGTTTGTTGTGTGTCTTTGTTAAGTTTTAAATGTTTGTATGTCGGCGTGTTGCGTCCGATGTTTGCGAAGTCGTAATGTGTAGTAACGTGTCTCGTATGGTGTTTGCGTGTGTAGCCTCGTTTTCGTTTTATTCGTCGGCCATTTTTTGTGTCGCTTAACAAAGTATTTAGTGTCTAAACTCTTTTATTTTGAGTGCAATTAAGTTGTAAGTTGCATTTTTGAGGTCCTGGGTGCTTCCTGTTTGTGTAGGTAAGTTTTTTATGTATGTGCTGTGTGTATGTATTGTGTTTGTAATTTTGTAATGTTCGCGAGTTGCGTCCGAGTGTTGCGAGGCCGTAATGTGTGTGAACGTGTGTCGTATGTTGTTTGCGAGTGTCGTAATGTGTGTGAACGTGTGTCGTATGTTGTTTGCGAGTGTCGTAATGTGTTGCGACGTAATTTTTTTTTTGCAAGGGTCGCAGTTGCTGCAACTGAAGACCTCCCTTTGCGAGGTCCTCAGGTGCTGGCATGGAGCGCCTGCGGCGCTCCAAGCCAGCAACTGAGGCCCTCGCTTCGCGAGGGTCCTCAGTTGCTGGCAAGGAGCGCCTTCGGCGCTCCCTGCCAGCAACTGAGAACCTGGCACAGTGCCCTCGCTACGCGCGGCCCGCGACTCGCTGCGCGAGCCGCGGCCCTCGCTACGCGAGGCCCGCGACTCGCTGCTCGAGTCGCGGCCCTCGCTTTGCGAGGCCCGCGACTCGCTGCGCGAGCCGCGGCCCTCGCTACGCGAGGCCCGCGACTCGCTACGCGAGCCCTACGCGAGCCCGCAGCGTTAGCAACAACTCGTACGCTCACAACTATATATGTGATAGTCAAGTGGAACAATAGCCCCTTATGCCTTCAACTGGACATATCTTTGGGCAGTTCTTCCCAGAACAGTTTCTAAATCTTTTACATTCATACTATATGTAACGGAGTTGGAACACGAAGTCCAGTATCTCCGCTGGTATACAGTAAAATATCCAAGAAGCACTGCAGTCTCACAAGCCCCAACCTCCCATATTGGACGACACTCAATTGGGAGTCAAAGAATACTTTCTTTATTTTGTTATCCATAAGTATATATACATCTCTTCTCACAGGTAATACACATCCCCCTATTTGGCCACACAATACACATAGATAGACAATAGGTGTGGTCACACCTCCCTGAGGCTACCTGGCTACTTTTATACATTACAGACATTGATTAGATTATCCTTCTCTTTGTGCTATCTCTCACAAACACTTTACACAATAGACTTTCCTATCACAGGAGCCCCTGTGATAGGATTATCTTTTAGGCTAGCAGACCAACATATCTACAGTATAGCAATGTGATCATATTTTAACCATAAGAATAAAATAACAGGGTTTTTCTTCACACTCTGCATCCGAAGTGCATAGTAAATCTGCAGATTCTTTGTCCGAGCATTTAAAGGGCCAGAACCAGTCTAATAAAATCCACTATGCTCAAATAACATACAGTTCATATACAGGCAATAATCAATGCAAAAGTTTCTTGTGGCTGCTTCTGCCACACTATAAAAACCCCAAAGCATGGATAAAGCTTCCAGGAGAGACTCTCCCATCCATTAGCATCAAAAATAGTACTAGGCAGAGTTGTCCCCTCTCCCCCTTGTTGTTTGCACTTGCAATCGAGCCGTTGGCGCAGACTCCCAGGGCCGATCGTGACATAACGGGTGTGGTAGTGGGGCACCACCACTTGAAATGCTGCTTTTCTGCAGATGACCTGTTGTGT
Organism: Discoglossus pictus; assembly: GCA_027410445.1. Taxonomy (NCBI): domain Eukaryota; kingdom Metazoa; phylum Chordata; class Amphibia; order Anura; family Alytidae; genus Discoglossus; species Discoglossus pictus. Next base: position 128,098,135 of record CM050171.1, read on the forward strand.
ACACTGACAGACCCAACGGTGTCGGTCCCAGCCCTGCTCCGTGCACTGGAAAGCTATAGTTCAGTTTCAGGGCTGAGATTGAATCTGGATAAGTTGGAGGCCCTCGGAGTTGCACTAATGGAATGAGATTTGGAGCATCTCTGACAAAATTATAAATTGAAATGGCTGAAATCACACATTATCACAAATTCACAAATTCAATCACCAGCATTAATAAACTATCCCCTCTATTCCAAGATATTTACAAAGGTATGAGGTCCTGGACTAAAGGTAGGATTTAATGGCTAAAATGGTTAAAATGATTGTCTTGCCCCACTTACTCTGTTTCACATGCTCACCATAACTGCGCAGCCTCAGCAACTGGAATCTTGCCAGAAACAGATTCTTACATTTATTTTGGCTCATAAATGCCCCAGAATCGTGAGTTATGTAAACATAGACTTAGTGGGTGTTTCTCCTGCCCAAATTTTAAGCTTTACTTTAAGGCGGCTCAATAAGTTTGGATCCCTATGGCACACTCAACCCAACACCAGCCACGGTGGGTGTTCCTAGAAAATAATGAGATGTACCCTTACACGTGGGAAAGCATGGTATCGTTAGCTAAACCACATCTGATTTTGGGAAAGTGTGATCATCCTTGTATTAAATTAACACTAAACATTTGGAACTAGGCAGCTTCTAACCATGATTTAGCCATAGTTCTGGATCCCCACCCAGAGTTACCCACAACCTTATTTTTAACCTCCATGTTCTGGTGGAGGTCACGGGGCTTCCTAAAAATGGGGTTCCTGGTACAATAACGGTAAACTAATGAGTTACCACTGAATTAATGGACCGACTCCTGCTCCCTCACAGAGAATACTTTAACTTCCTCAAACTATATCATCTCTATCAGTTCTCTAGGGATAAAGTACGGAACTCCAAAGGCAAATTGGCTTGTCAAGATATGTGGGTTGTTCCCTCTGTCAAAAAATATGGTTAGTCTGCTATACAATATGTTTAACATGGACACCCAAGATAGAAAGCCAACATATATGATTTCATGGGAGAAGGATCTAGGAAAGATTAGAGAGAAGGACTGTTGGATCTCTACATGGAGACTCTTATTTAAAGGGTCATACAATTACAGATCCTTGAGACGTCTTTAAAGGTTGTGCACAGGACATACATAACACCTGAACAAATCTACAGATGGAATAATAGCGCAGACCCAACATGTTTCCGGGGGTATCAGGAGATGGGTACATTCTATCACATTTGGTGGACATGCCCTCTTGTACAGAAACTCTGGGATAAAGTATTTTCACTAGCTTCCTCGCTAGTTTGCGCCCAAATTCAACCTGATGTGGAAGTAGTGTTATTGGGCGCTCCTGCAGGCTCTCTCTCTTCCCTTCAAAACAAATTATTACAATTCCTCATGCTAGCGCCGAAAAGTTATATAGCTAGACAGTGAAAAAGCAAGGAGGTCAGTTTCCAGGCAGTGGTTAACAAGATTAATTATATTGCAATCAATGAAAAACATACACATATCCTGACTGACTGCATGCCCAAGTTCATGGAAGTCTGGAGCCTTTGGCTACTCTCACCCCTCAGTTTAAAAGGCAGGACATACAAAGGACTGGACTTGGTGGAGTCAGGATCAAAGCTGCTCAAGCTTAACGGACCCTCGAAGTCTGAGACTAGATTGGTAAGGTTGCATGGCGGCCAGCAATGACCCTGGGAAGTTTCGGGTACACACATCATACACACGTTCTCCCCCCCCCCTCCTATTCTTTATTCTTCAGTCTTTATTATTTATTTTAGTTTTTGTTGTTTCCTTTGTCTAATTCTTACCCTTCCTCCCCCTCTGAGAATGTGAAACACAAAAGCTGCAAGGCAATCCGAATAAAAGTCACGGGAAAAAATACCTTAGACAGCATGACAAGATCGGCAAGGGTACTAGTTATCTATGGTTATTTGCCAATTTTGCTAAGAATAAGTCATAAAAATAAGTAACATTTCTTTGAATATATTTGATAACACATTTTATTGTACCTAACGATCTGCTCAAACCATTTGCAAAATATTGTTGCAATTTGTATTGTTATGATATTGTGTCTAATAAAACAGAGTGAGAAAAAAAAAAACTTTTATCGAACCTCTAATTGTAGAGAATCTTTAACACCATTTGAAGAGCTGATTAAGATGGATAATAGAAAAAAAAATATTTCTAAATGCCACAACATTATCAGAATTAAAGGAGAAGAATGCAAAAACAATACATTTGAAATGGTGGGAAAAAGATTTTAAAAATAATTTGGAAGTATGGTCTAAAGCCTTTAAAATAACTAAAAGGTTTCTTAAAATTGTTGCTTATAGAGAGATATATTTTAAACTCATTAATCGCTGGTACTGGACCCTAGACAAAATGAGTCTAGTGTCAGGAAAATTAGTAGACCAAATGTGTTGGAGGAAGTGTGGCCAAAGGGGCTCGCTAAAAAACATCTGGTGGGATTGTTTTCTAATATTTGAATTTGGGAGGGAGTGTTTTGGCTATATCTCATAGATATTAAGGAAGCTTATCATACCCTCCCCTCAGGGAGTAATCTTACATATCCTCCTGTCGGATCTTAATTCCGATGGTCTAGCCATAATTATCCAAATTGTAATGATTGCCAAATGGCTCATTGCTTCTAACTAGAAAGATCAGAGAATTTCCACTTGGAAAGAAATAGAACTTATTATGAATCCCAATAGAGCATTCAAAAAAGGAGTTTGTAAATATAGAACTGTCCCATAAAGATAGAATTAAATTGAATCTTTGGGATAAATATTTTGATTCAATAGATAGTAAGTGAATTATATTGAAGTCTTACCCCCAGTTTCCCCACATTTGTAACGCTGGTCGGGAGAACCCAGAGAATTATTCCATTCTCTTGTTTGTTGTGCTTTCTCCCCCACCCCACCCTTTTTTTTTTTTTGGAACGTGATGTTTTTTGTTTGTTTTTGTTCTGTTTGCTATGGTTTACATAGCCAACTTTAAGCCTAGAGATCTTTTTATGGATACATTACGAATAATGGTATTTTAGAAATGTTTATATTTATTTATAATCAATAATTGATTGTATTACGAAACATAGTTGTTTTTATTGAATGGACTGAAATTAAATGTATTGTTTATATCTGTTTGTCTGTTTGTTGAAAATAAAAAAATAAAAAATAAAAGAATTTACAGAATAATTACATTGCCCGTGTAGGCTAATTCTTTTTTTTTTTTGTAAAACAGAATTGCATACAATATAAAAAGACAGTTTGAATACATTGAATACAAATTTGTACAATAAAATGCCATCACATATGTACATCATAAATACACTTTCAGCTCCTTTTCTGACTAACAAACAATATTACTCCTCTTCCTTCTTATCCCAAATTAAACATTTATCTCTAACATTTAGAATTCTTTCAAGGTTCCTGTAGCGGTCCATCTTATAAATTATTTCCACTAAGCTTAAAGTATTCCTAGATTTCCAATTGGAAATGATTAGAGCTTTTGATTAGAGAATTAGAGAATTGTGAAAATTGTGAAAATTTGAATCATAAAAGCCTTCTCATTTTTCTTAAACTTGTCAGAAAATATATGGAACAGCCCAATTAGGGCATTGGAAAAAACTTTCTTTTTAAGTACAATAGAGACAAATTCAAAAAATTCTTCCCAACTTTGTTTAATGGCAGCACATTCCCACCAAACGTGGTAGTGACTGCCATTGTTTTCACATCCCCTGCAGCAAATGTAATCCTTAATTTTGTGTGATATATATTAAATCTTAACCGGCACCGTGTACCATCTATTGATTAATTTAAATTGAATTTATTTCTGAGATGCATTCTTTATAGTACGATTGGTAAGTTCAAAATAATTTTTCCAGCTTTCAATTGGAAGTGTCATACCAATATATTTTTCCCAATTTTTCTTACCTGGCACTTTGTCTCTTTCTAGTTCAAACCTCAAAATATTACAACATTTGGCAATAAGGCAAATAACTTAGCCTTTTTTAATTATTATTTCAAATTCGTTAAGGTTACCAAATAACTCACAATCTTGTTTATAATTATTGATGGCGAAAAACATTTGTCCGTAAAACAACCAGTTTTTATTGCCCTTTGCAATTTTTTTGCTTAATTTTTTGAATGTGGCTTATTTCCCTTCTATATTTTGAAATCCAATTTCCTCCCACTTAGGACTCTATAGAATTTTATAATTTTTTGCCACTGTATTAATTGGAATGATCGGACTCATATCTGGAAGAAGGTTATATTTCTTATTAAGTTTCCTCCAAGCTTTAAACAAAAATCTAATAATGCAGGCATCCCTATTTATATAGATCATAGGGTAAGATTTAATAAAAATTAACACTTTTAAATCTTTATTCTTTACAAGAGCTTCTTCAACATAGTACCATGAATTTTTATTGCTTGGAAATGCCCATTTAATGAAGTGCGATATTATGTCCTCCGTTTGGTAGATTTTTAATATTGGGTATGCTAACCCTCCAAAGGAGTATCTCCTAACCATAATCTCTCTTTTTAGCCTGATGTGTTTCCTTGAATGTATGAATTTATCAATTAATGACTGCATTTTAGTAATCCAATAACATGGTAGAAACATAGGCAGACATCTAAACAGGTAGTTGATCCTGGGTAAAATTCCAATTTTGATGCTAGCAATTCTCCCTGAAAAGGAAATCTTCAGATTTTTCCTTCCTACAATGGTTACCTCCACCTTCTCATATATTTGTTTACAATTAGTTGTTAACATTGTCTTTCTACTGTCTTAAAAAAATTCTAAGTATTTAATGGTATTCACAGTCCACTTAAAGTTATATTTATCTTTTGGGTATTTTTCCTTTCCCTTTGGCAGATTAATAACCATAATTTCAGATTTCTGTACATTTAATTTATGGTTTGAAATAAAGCCATACATTTCAACCAGTTTCATTACTTCTGGTAAAGACATCATTGGATCGCCCAGAGATAAAACCACGTTGTCCGCAAATAAAGTTACCTTCAACTCTCTCGCCCACCTTCCCGCCCATTATGCTTATCATGTTTTTGATAGCCACTATAAAGGGCTCCATAATTAGAGCAAACAGGGTGGGCAAGACAGGGCATCCCTGACGTGTTCCATTTCGGATATAACATTTCCTAGATTCGAAGTCTGATACCACTACAGAAGTAGATGGTGCAGAATACAATGTGCCTATCCTGTGAGACCCACATTCTCCAAATCCCATTTTTTTAAGAGTTAGTCTGATGTACTCCCACCCTACTCTGTCAAACGCTTTCTCGGCGTCTAAAAAGAAGAGCATGGTGGGAGTACCAGAACCTTTTGCCACATTTATGAGATTTATCAATTTCCTTACATTGTCTGGCTCTGGTCTGCCCAAATGAATCCCGCCTGGTCAACCGAAACCAATTTATTTATTACATTTTTGACTCTATTAGCAACTATTTTGGCATAAAGTTTCAAGTCAATTCTTATTAGAGAAATGGGACTATAATTTGTGCATACTCATAGATCCTGATCTTTTTTAGGAATCATAATTAACTTCAAGCAAATCATTTCTTTTGGGATAGTTCCAGAATTTTTTATTTAATTAAATATGTCCTTTAGTATATTGCTCAAGAATGGGGAAAAGATTTTATAGAATGTATTTGTATAGCCATCAGGACCAGAAGTAGTAAATGATTTTAAATTACTTAGTTTACTGTAATTGAGTTGTTTAATCTTTCTAGATGTCGGTGCAATATTTGGGGAATTTTAAATCAATCCAGAAAAGCTTGGATATCTTGCTCAGTTGGATCATTAAAAGTTGGATCTAAAGCAAGGTTATATAATTGTTTATAAAAATATCCAAAAATATTACCAATTTCATTTGGGTTATAAATATTTCTACCTTCGTGTAATAAATTGTCAATTCTAGCTCTATAAATTGGCTTTTAATTTTATTAGCTAGAATTTTACTTGACTTGTTGTCAAAATGATGGTATTTTAAGGAAAGCTTTGTCCGAAAGTAGATGGTTTATTCAGTTTATTTCAGACTGCAATTTTTTAATTTCTGAATAAGTTGCAGTATTGGGATTTAATATGTTTCTCTTTTCAAGATTATATAGTTGTATCAGCAGTTCACGCAATGGTGATCCCCTTTGTTTAATAACCTGAGCTTTAAGTTTAATTAATAGGCTTTATGGGTTACCCAAGCTGTTGATATTAATAATACGGAGTTCACATTCACTTCAAATATTTTTTTAATTTCTTCACTTAAGTATAAAATTCTAGATTTATCACCTAAAAGAGAGTCATCCATTTTCCAAGGAGGTCTAATATTTGAAACTTTATCTAATTTCATAACCATTGCTATATAGGCGTGGTCTGACATTGAAATGTTTCCAATCTCTGCATTGCATATCTTTTCCAAACTTATCTTGTCTATCAAAAAAAAATGGAATAATAAGAGTAATCCCTTAAGTTAGAATGTAAGATCCTCCAGGTATCATATAAACCATAAGATTGTATTCATTTTAAAAGTTGTTGAGAGCTCTTTTCACTATAACTAATAAAACTAGAAGGGTTTTGAAATTTCCGATCCAATATTCCATCAACTACCTGCTACTACTATAGAACCTTGACTATATTTTCACATTTTACCAAATATTTTCTTCATAAAGAAAGGCTGATTTTTGTTGGGAGAATATGTATTAAATATATTGAATATATTGAATATATTCATTATTCTTAGAGTGGCTTATCGTGTCATAGAACTAACCAATTAAGGTTAGTTCCTTCTCTGATGAGCACCTCTGTTTATGCAAATTACCCTTAGGGTTTAGTCTCCCTAAGGGTGATAGGGGACTCCAGACGTGGACCCCTTGCTCACTGTGCCTTAGGGAGTTCAGCTGCACCTCACTGACGAGGCCCATAAAGGCAGAAACACTTCTTGGTTTTGCAGCTTCTCCGGTTCAGGGAAGAATTGCCTTGTATTTCGGCGTTGGTTCACTCTTTTGAGTGGGACCAGACTGATATACTACAGGATATTTCTCCCTGTGAAGGGTACAAGTGAGCTAAAGGAGGTTGCTCTCAGAGTGGCTTATCGTGTCCATAGAACTAACCTATTAAGGTTAGTTTGTTCTATGATGAGCACCTGACCTGACTTTTTTTTTTTTTTACTATAGAACCTTGACTATATTTTTGAATTTTACCAAATATTTTCTTTATGGTCATTAATTTCCCCAATTCAAAAAATCTTCCATTGGGATCTATATCTATCATATTTTCCTTCAATTTTTCATTGAAACATAAGGAAACTCCTCTCGAGTTCTTTTTATAAATTTAATTATAATTGTATTCAGAGAATTTTTTATTAAGACATGGTATATGTTTATTGTCCCAGTGGCTTTCTTGAAGTAGGGATTACTTCTGCATTGTCTTGTTTAATGAACCTCATAAGATAAATTATTTTATTGGGGGAATTTAGACCTCTAGTATTAAAACAAAAGAATATTGTCACGATCTGCTTCTTCAAGGGGGCTTGATATGAACCTAGTTCAAACCTACCCCAGCAGAATCATGTACTTCCTGATCTCTGTGGCACAAAAGATGGCTTCTGAAGATTGCAAGGCCCAAAAGCTACAGGCAGAGAATACTGGATCCAGGTTACTTAGTGGCCCATAGCAAGACCACTCCCCAAGTCAGGATACAACACACAGAAATAGTCTCACACCTTGTTTATGTGAAAACTATATTGTCACCTTTATTGAATGAACAAAACAACATATTTATACTCTCCAATATCACACCCTTGTGTACATTGGTGTATGTGTGATGTCAGACCATCTGGCTTGCAACCTTGGGCTATCAAAGCTCTTGAGATCACATTCATTAGATAACCTTTATGTTAAACTCAAGTGTTTGCCCAGGACCACTTGAAGCACATGCATCTGTCTGGACCCAAGGTCTGCATGTTTGAGTGTGCAATGATCTGCAGCTAACTTCTATCCAGAGCATTTCTACCAATTCCACATATGTTCTATATAACATTTTCCCTCATAATATATTATACCTAGGATACATAATAACCATGTACAGGCAACATATAACCGCACAATAACACATAATCCCAATGTAACAATGTCATGCTCCCTTGGACATACTCACAAACCACTGACAATATGAGTCCTTAAACAATTAAATCATGACAACTTCTCCCCCTTCCTTTCTAGTATAGCATAGAGGATCATCCTAACGGATAATTCTCTAGCTATACTGCTTTTACTTGTCCTCCTGTCTGGAAAGTCCATCCATGTGATAGCCTCAGTGGCTCTCTGGGTACCCTGCCTCCCCCTGTCCAGGGCGAATACTCGCTCCTTCCCAGTGGCCTTGTGACTTTCCCAAGCCCCTGGGGAGACTTATAAGACAACTGCCATGGAGGACCCTTCAAGGTAGTCCAGGGGAAACAGTACATCCCAGCTAGTAAGTCCAGCATAAATTTGGGAGGATCCTTACCCAGCAAAGCCCTTTCCTTCCAGGCTAGGGAGACCTCCTGTCCTGCCGATTCTGGATCAGCACTCCGTCCCATGGGTAAAATTGAAGAGTACAAGGTTCCCTTTGTCAGGCCTGAGCTTTCTCCTGAATAAACTGGGATACGGGAGTTGCAACATGGGCTAGTGACATTCACTGGTGGCATCCATGCTGGATAAATGGGCAGTTCTGATACAAGCTGTTGTGGCTCAGTAGCCAACCTTTCTCCCACCAAGCCTGGCCAATGGCCCCTTCTTTCCAGGGTTACAGGTACACAGCCAGTGTCTTTGGGCAGCTGCAGGGGAGTCATTGTAGGGATACCAGGAGACAAATCACAATCTGGGGTACCCTCTGGCTCTTTGGTCTCTGGATCCTCAGGTGGAACCTCCTGACTCTCTCCATCTGAGACTGCCTGGTGTGTAGTTACAGGCAGCCCTTGAGAAGCAGCAGCTACTGCCTCTTGTTCAGGCTGAAGAACAGGGCTACTTTCTGTTTCTGCTCCAGGGTCTGTGGCTGGCTCCTGGACAATGGTCATCCAAGGAACCTCTCTACAATTTCCACAGTCAAATGGTAGGGCCCAGTGCTCATTAGGTTCTTCTCTTACACTAGTAGCAGAGTAGCTTTTCCCCAGTTCTTCCCCTGGGCCCGGCACTGCTGTGGTTTGCCCCTGTCCCCATTCCTCTAACTGGGTGAGACTTAGCCCCCTAAAGATAGGGACCAGTTCTTCCTCTTCCCAGTCAACCCCATGGATGCCGGCACCCTTGTTATTTTGAGAATCATGGATATCAAAATTCTCCCCCCAGTCCATACATTCATTTTCTGACCCAGCCTCAGCAATATTTAGCTGGGTCTCTGTAGTACCTGTTAGGTGGTTCTGTTCCATGCCTGACTGGCATGAGCCCTCCCAGCTGGCTGGCCAACAACCATCCAGGGATGCTTCATCCAGTAAGTCTATATAATCCACCTCCAGCTGTAGCTCCTGTTGGATCAAAGGCCAAAGTAAGTTAGCTGTATGAGAGCCTGTCTCCAGTCCCAGCATGTGACAGCGCTTGGCAAACAGACACAGCTTTCTTTTCTCTGTCCCCAAGCCACAGGCTGGATCCCCATGTACTATGTCCCAAAGTGCCTTTTCCAGCCCCAATGAAAACTGATGATGTATCCCAACAGGTCCAACCCAATAAGCATATTGATCTTCCAGGGCGACCTCCTCATATACCAATTCTTCCAGCCATTCCATTAGCCTGTGACCTGGCCATAGTCCCAGGAATGCCATCCATTTATTTAGAAGGCCCATTCCTCTACAGTCCTTTCCAGTCACCAGAACATTCTTTGTCTCTACTGGGGATAAGCATTTCCCCTCCACAGGAGCTGAGACAGGGCCATTGCTTACCCTTCTCCTGTTCCCCTGTACCTCCTGTGTGATCTGTATCCGGAGTTCCCTCTGCTGATCCTTGGTTAAACCTGCAGGCATTACCTCCATCCATCTTTGGTACCGTCTGGACACTTCCTCCTCCTCTGCTGCAGACATCTCTTCATAAGCTGCCATCCTTCTGTGTTTTTTCCAGAGATCCCACCACTGCCACCAAATGTCACGATCTGCTTCTTCAAGGGGGCTTGATATGAACCTAGTTCAAACCTACCCCAGCAGAATCATGTACTTCCTGATCTCTGTGGCACAAAAGATGGCTTCTGAAGATTGCAAGGCCCAAAAGCTACAGGCAGAGAATACTGGATCCAGGTTACTTAGTGGCCCATAGCAAGACCACTCCCCAAGTCAGGATACAACACACAGAAATAGTCTCACACCTTGTTTATGTGAAAACTATATTGTCACCTTTATTGAATGAACAAAACAACATATTTATACTCTCCAATATCACACCCTTGTGTACATTGGTGTATGTGTGATGTCAGACCATCTGGCTTGCAACCTTGGGCTATCAAAGCTCTTGAGATCACATTCATTAGATAACCTTTATGTTAAACTCAAGTGTTTGCCCAGGACCACTTGAAGCACATGCATCTGTCTGGACCCAAGGTCTGCATGTTTGAGTGTGCAATGATCTGCAGCTAACTTCTATCCAGAGCATTTCTACCAATTCCACATATGTTCTATATAACATTTTCCCTCATAATATATTATACCTAGGATACATAATAACCATGTACAGGCAACATATAACCGCACAATAACACATAATCCCAATGTAACAATGTCATGCTCCCTTGGACATACTCACAAACCACTGACAATATGAGTCCTTAAACAATTAAATCATGACAAATATTATTGGTATTACTCAGAATTATAATATAAAACCAAATCTTCTTATTTTTTTCAATTGCCAAGTCTGACCCATTTTTCTAAATGTTTTCAACTGCCATATCTGACACTAACGATTCAAATTATATCATTGAGGGTGAACCTCTTTATTTATTTGTGATGGAAGAGATTTAGTAATACCGATGTCAGGAACTTTAAACACATTCATACTAACATTCATACTTGCAACTTCCCTTGACATTGCCTTTGTTGGCCTAGTCAATGAACAAAAATATGGCAATAAGCCAATGTTTAGAAATGCTTAGGCCCTTTTGATGGAATAAGTGGATACTTGAGCAAAATCCTGCTTGTATATATCTAAATTACCATACCAAAATATTAGTAGGCTAATTCACGTTAGTATTACTTGTATGTTGCTAGGGTTTTTTTATCCAATGTTAGTGAGATTTGTTTATGAGCACTCAAACAGTCCTTAAGTGTATACATAAGAAACTATGAGATGGAATTAGAGAGACAAAGCCAATAAAAATAGTAGTCCCTGTAACAGTCAACTTAAAGAATGTCAGTAAAAATGGCATCATAGAGTCTATAAAACTATGTGTTTCCCTTTCAAACATTGATTGTGCCATGCTGTATAAACTAACGCACTGGTCCCAAGATAGAAGGTCTAGGATCTTATGTGAGGGAGAGAGAAGGATTTACGTTTAGCGAGAGTAGGAGGTTTGTGCTTTTTTTCCTGCATATTTTATCCATGGAAATCAATTAATAAATTATGAACATAGTCTACATACCCAAATATTAAAAAATATCTTTAACACATTTATTAGTTTATAACACATTTCAGTCTACATTATATGCTCCCTACCATAACTCATACATCTACTAATACCCCCATGCTACATACCTCCTATGACAAATAACACACGTAACCCTTTATATACCACATACTACATACCCACCATACATATCCCCCTTCTATTTGCCCAATCCCATTAGCTCAATATACTAGTACCCTACAATATTAACTACAACTCTATTATTATATTATTATATTATATTATTATATTAACTACGAACTTTATTATTTGTGTTGTGAGTATGTGGTAATGGCGGATCTTTGTGAGAGTGAGCATGCACAGTTATTCCCTTGAACCTGTGACTAATATCTGATGAGAATATATGAAATATCACCAACTCAGGGCATAATATAAATGTAGTGTTGCAAATGGTTATCAGCTCATTAAAAGTTTTTTTCTAAAAGGCTTCGAAGGAACGGGCAACGCCAGCACATATGGGTGTGAGAACCTTTTTGATTACAGCCTCTCCACCATTTATCAATATGGACTTTAGGAAAGATTTTATTAAGAAGTGATGGGGTCATATACATAGTTACATAGATACATAGTAATTTTTTAGTTACATAGTAATTGAGGTTGAAAAAACACTTTCAGTCCATCAAGTTCAACCTTTTAAAATCTCCTCTGATCTACAATATGTGTATTAGTTATTAATCAATTAGTTGTTCATTAATTGTTAATTAATTATTATTCACCCTTAGTGTGAAGAACCCTTTTCTTTATTTCTAACCTCAAGGGATGTCTTCCTGTCAGTTGAAAACCTCTTGGCACAAAAAGCCCCCTTGACAAATCTTTATACTGACCCTGGATGTATTCATATAAAGTAATCATATCTCCTCTTAGACACCTTTTTTCTAGAGAAAATACGTTTAATTTGGTTAGTCTTTCTTCATAACTTTGCCCCTCCATTTCCCTTATTAGTGTTGTTGCCCTTCTCTGTACCTTTTCCAGCTCTAAAATTAAGTGGTGCCCAAAATTATACTCCATATTCCAAATGAGGGCGTACCAGAGATTTGTATAGTTGCAGAATTATATTTGCTTCCCTTCTATACCCTTCTTAATACACGCTAATATTTTTGTTAAGGTACAAAGACCTATATGTCCCAGCATTTGGGTAGTGTGCGCTGGGCAGCCTGGATAGTAAGTCTGACGATCTTTACTACCAGCATGTCCTTTGGTAAATAATACATCTTTACTCAAGTTGTGATGAAAATTAAGAACACTTTATTGAATCGGTTCAGCTTATTTAAAACCTTGCCCAACACATTATAGGGAGTGGCTACCTTTAGCCAAACCCCCATCCCCCTCTGGGCCAATGGAGTAACTCTTAGAATCAGCTAATTACCTCTGTCTAATCAGACGGGGCTAATCCGTGGGAACTTTCAGTTTCCTCCCCCAGGGCCGCCTTTAGGGGCATCAACCTAATTTATTCTTGCACAGGTAGGGGGAGGGAGAACATGTCTTCTCTGTCTATCTCTGCCCCTGGTTCTGGGGCAGAGAAACCCTGTAGACAGGCCATATAGTTGGTGCCTGAATGTCTGACCTACTGCTGTGCATGTTAGATAACCTTTGCCCTCCAACCATCTGGCACCAGTGACTCTATCACCTGATTCTCATTAACATGAGTATAAGCATCATGCATGGGGGGACATTGTAAGGGATATATCCGTGTCTAGGGGTACATACACGTTTAATACTTTATCTATACAGATGGATCTGTCACAATTTTATTTGCCTTTGTAGCTGCTGCTTGGCATTACCCTGTCCACAAGCACTCCCGAATCCCTTTCAATATCTGATACCCCTATATTTGCTACATTAACATTATAAATTGCATGGCTATTTTTCCTTCCCAGATGCATAACTTAACATTTATTCGTATTAAATCTCATCTGCCATTTATATGCCCATTCCTCATTTTTTTGTAAATACCTTTGGATGGAAAGTACATCATTATCTGATTTAATTACCTTGCACAACTTTTTGTCATCAGTGAAAATGTCATTAATAAATATGTTAAAAAGGAGAGGACCTAATACTGAACCCTGAGGAACCCCACTTACAACATTAGTCCAATCTGAGTATGTTCCATTTACAACAACCCTTTGCTTCCAGTCTTTTAGCCAGCTCTCAATCCATGAGCAGATATTTACTGCAATTCCTGTATCCCTTAGTTTGCCCAATAGTCTACCATGTGGCACTGTATCAAAAGCCTTTGCAAAATCCCAAAATACTACATCCACTGAGTTGCCTTGATCCAGGTTCCTACTAACCTCCTCATAGAAACTAATATTTGTTTGACATGACCTATCACTCGTACCATCTTTGAATTATTTTAAAGTAGGTCTCTTTCAAGGACATGCATACTAAGTGATTTCAAATGCTCTGTACCACTCTGAAACATCCCATTGGGACTTTAGATCTCTTTCCCATTTATTAATTCTGATAGGTTTAGAGCTTGAATGTTCATATTACAGAATTTTCTAACAATTAGAAATTTTCAAATGACAAGATTTATCTATATGTTTTTTTTGCAAAACACGTAAAATTTTGACTAGAAGTAAGTTTTAAATCCAACTTAAGCACAGTTACTTTTAATGAGTTGTATTTAAGCCACAAGTTCTTTGGAATGTCCTTTTTTTTAACTATATCAACAAAAGATCTAAAACTAGAATTTTATAAAGGATTGACAGGCATTGCAGATCCCATAATTCCCAATTATACTTTTGTATTAAAGGTTTAGAGTCCTGAATTAAGCGTATCGGTAATAGAGAAGGAAACAGCAAGATTTCTCATTACAATGCCACCAATTCTTTAGACCTGCTCTAACTACCATAAGTAAATCAAGAAATTCTTTTGTATCTAACCTTTTAAACCATATTAACTTTTCTAGGTTAATGGTATGTGCTGTAGTGTTTTCAATCTGTAAAAAAATAAATTTGCATCACCATAGGCTAGCCTCAAAAAGTGAGATAATGCAACTGCTTCAGAATAATCTATTACATTTGGGCAAGCCAACCCACCTCTCACAAATTTTATCTTAAGTATGTCCCTATTTAATCTGGGGTTTTTGCCCCTATTGATATACTGGTCAATGATTGTCTGAAGGTTTCTTAAAATACCCAAAAGTATCTGTAGAGGAATTCACCTCAATAAATTAAGAATTTTCTGCAAAATAAAGATTTTTACTGCTGAAATCCTGCCTGACCAAGTAAAATTCACTTTGCACCAATTATTTAGTCTTGTTTTAAGTTTTATGTAAAGTTTGCCAAAATTGTTTCTGACCAACCTTTGCAAATTAGAAGTGAAATCAATTCCAAGATTTGTAAAACTATTCTTGCTCCAATCAAAGGAAAGTTTATTTATTAGTTCTCTGTTTGAATTGAACAGCAAAGCCACTGTCTTAGATGAATTTAGTTTATAAAATGATAACTTGCTGTATTGTTCTATAGTTTTCAACAAACTTGCGATTGAATTCATTGAATCAGTAATAGTAACATCTATATTGTCAGCAAACATGGTTAGTTTAGAGACCAGGCTTCCTACTTCCAACCATTGGATATTGTTATTCATTCTAATATACTCCACCAATGGTTCCATTATAAGGGAAAAGATCAGTGGGGATAGAGGGCAGCCCTATCTGGTACCGTAACGTACTGGAAAATTCTCTGTTTTAAAACCCGAACTGGAAACATAAGCCGATACATTAGTGTATAATGCCATTATTGACAAGGAGCCAAAAGTGCCAAATCCAAATTCATTCAAAGTTAGTTCCAAGAAATCCCAATTAACCCGATCGAAAGCTTTCTCAGGGTCTAAATCCAATACAGCAAATGTTTTTTTTTCCTTTTTGTGTAGTAATCAAATAAGTTTATAAGCTTCTGTGTATGATCTGACCCTTGTCTTCATTTTATAAAACCAGATTGGTTCGAGTTTATCAAAGTATTTAATAAGAGAATAATTCTCATGGCTAATATTTTCGCGTATAATTTGATGTCAGTGTTTAATAGTGAAATCCGTCTAAAATTGGAGCACACCTTCTTTTGGGATAGTAATGATAGAGGCAACTAACATCTAAAGCAGGGCCGATCCAGAAAACGTAACCTCATTCATAGAATTCTTCAAATGTTTAACTAACACCTCAGAAAAAGCTTTATATAAATATTCGGCAGACCATCTGTGCCTCTGGATTTATTTGTTTTAAGAGATTTAATACACACTTTAATTTCCTCAATCGATATTTCTTCTTATAATTTGTATCTCTTTTCATCAGATATCTTAGGAAGCTTAACTAATTTCAAGAATTCAGATATTTGGTATTTAGAGGGTTTAATAAAATTATAACATAGCTTCTGGTGCACTAACATAGCGAGCATCTACATGAGATGCAAGTTCATCATGTACTAACTCACTACATTCAGGGTTGTCTGCACTTTTAACGACTACAGTAGCTGCATCGTAGCCTTTGTAAATATATTTGTGCACATATTTAATGGATTTGATGGAAGTTCAGGCTTCTACATTAATGTGTGCATTATACTTCATGAGTAAATGTGGATTGAAGGGTACTACATATCTATTGTCAACTTTTTTCCCACGAATAATGGCACTATCTCCTTCTCTTTTTTTATAAAGTGGATATCCATTACAATTGGCATACGTTTTGTCTCTATAATCTTTTGGAAAATCTTTGGAACATTTATTATTTTCCATACATGGTGATTGTGGATTAAGGTCTCCACAGGGTCCATGAATCATGCGATGAGTAACAATCTCATATAGTCTACCATATAGTTCTGGATCTGGTAGTTCAGCAACAGTGACTGCATCCACTTTGTCCGAAGTATCTAATTTATCTTTTTCTTTAAATATTAAGAGAAGATGTGCATGTGGAAGGCCTCTTTTTGAAATTCAATTGTATATACATAAGCAAGACATTTGCCAAATAAGTGACTTATAGTGATGTCACCTATTAATTCATTTAATTTAATCTTAAAAGCTCTGGTCTATCAGAGGGATTTTGGGCAAGAAGTAAATTTTGTATAATTTCTGGCCATTGGGGATTACATGTAAATGTAATAAAAAAATCGGGTTTGCCAAATTTGGTGACAATAGCCATAGCATCATTGTATCTTTCTCTCATATTTCGAGGAGATCCTTGAAAGGAAGATGGTAAAATGATGGCTTTGCCAGCTGTCATGTCTCTGCTTGTAGCCACCTCAGCAACATAGTCCATTAGTCCACAATATTGTTCTACACATAGTTTATCTTGTTGATATTTTATAAAGCCTCAACTTGCAAATAGGAATCAATAATCCATTGTTGTGTTAGTTTTCCACCACATAAAATTGGATTAAATGTATTTTGAATGGCAACTTGAGCTACTTTAAATTCAAGCATAGAACATTATTTTGTATTCTGGCTTTAGCATTTGGGTAACTGGGAAGGGTTAATTTTGGTTGCCAACCTGCTTCTCCGTGTGGGAAAAAAATGGGATATGTCATTGGATCTAAATTTGGACTTAAGATACTCATATTAATGAATGGTTGCTCCTCATTTCTGGGATATATTCTAATGTCTCTTTAAAATGGTGGTTCTCCTTCATCATTTTGAAACACCATTGCCACCTGATTTGATGTTGGCAAGTTATAACAACGTTTATCAGTATGTCTGTCTCTTTTAAGCACCATATTGACCTTTGGCATTGTTCAGTTTCTACTTCTGCCAATTTTTTATAAGCTTTACTGTAGGGGGTATTGTCCATAATGTTATTTATCTCTATAAAAACACTGGGTAAGCATTTGTATTTCTTCTTCTTTGTCAACAGCTTCCATTGTATCTAGGACATATAGTTGAGCAAATTTTCTTTGCTCTCCTTCCTCTGGATGTAAATGTGAAGTCCGATGGTAAATTTGGCCTTGGACTTTAAAACAATAAGGACCATGTCCTGGTACATTAGCAGCTAATGTTGCCCCCATAGATGCAAATGATATGGCACTATTGTAGGATCTTATGTTTGTCTTAAAATTTTTGTAATTTGGAAAAGTAGGTTCAGTCATAATGTTTTGTAAATAGATAGGAAATTGATTTCTTTCTGGAAGTTTGAACTTGCCTTTTTGACAGCAACTAATACATTGTCCATCTCTGGGTCTCTCCTGTTTAAAATAATAAGCCTCACAAAACTGACATTGAGTACTCATGTCCCCACAATTATGAACCTCTACTGCTAAAGACTTCATCAGTTGAATGTCAGTTGAATGTCAGTTGAATACAACAGCTCGCATGCTCACAACTATATATGTGATAGTATTGGAGGATGAATAAAGAGTTAGTCCATCAAGTTCAACCTTTTTAGATCTCTATTGATCTTTTTAATACGTGGACAATTTATTATTAATTGTTAATTGATCCAGAGGAAGCAAACAGAAAAAAAAAATATTGAAACTTTGCCAACTGTCTCATAAGGGGAAAAAAAAGCAAAATTCCTTCCTGACCCCAGAAACTGGGGATCACATTTCTCCCTGGATCAATATTCCTTGCTAGTTATCTAGGAAAGCCTTGAATGCCCTCTTTATTCAAAAATATATCTAAACCTTTTTGAAGTTGTATATCGAATTCGCTGTCACCACCTCCTTTGGTAGAGAATTCCACAGTTTAACCACCCTAACTGTGAAGAACCCTTTTCTTTGTTTAAGGTGAAATCTTTTTTCCTCTAACCTCAAGGGATGTCCTCTTGTCAGTTGAAAATCTCTTGCTACAAAAATTTCACTTGACAAAGCCTTATATTGACCCTGGATGTATTTATATAACGTAATCATATCTCCTCTTAGACGCCTTTTTTCTAGCGAAAATAAGTTTAATTTGGTTCTTCATAACTTAGCCCCTTCATTCCCCTTTGTAGCCCTTCTCTGTACTTTTTCCAGCTCTAAAATGTCCTTTTTATGAAGTGGTGGCCAAAACTGTCCTCCATATTCCAAATGAGGGCGTACTAGAGATTTGTATAGTGGCAGAATTATGCTTCCCTGGCTTCTATACCCTTCTTAATACATGCTAATATTTTACTTGCCTTTGCAGCTGCTGCTTTGCTTTGAGCACTGTTACCTAGGTGGTTGTCCACTAGTACTCCCAAATCCCTTTCAATATCTGATACCCCTAAATTTGCTCCATTAAGATTATAAATTGCTTGGCTATTTTTCCTTCCCAAATGCATAACCTTACATTTATTTGTATGAAAGCTCATCTGCAATTTAGCTGCCCATTTCTCAAATTTATGCAAATCCCTTTGTAGGGAAAGTACATAATTATCTGATTTTATTACCTTGCACAACTTAGTGTCATCAGCAAAAAAAGAGACATTACTTTTGAGTCCTACTTCTCCGTCATTAATATATATGTTAAAAAGGAGAGGACCTAATACTAAGCCTTGAGAAACCCCACTTACCACATTAGACCAATCGGAGTATGTTCCATTTACAACAACCCTTTGCTTCCTGTCTTTTAGCCAGCTCTCGATCCATGAGCAGATATTTACTGCAATTCCTGTATCCCTTAGTTTGCTCACTAGTCTTCAATGTGGCACTGTATCAAATGCCTTTGAAAAATCCAAAAAGCCTACATCCACTGAGTTGCCCTGATCCAAGTTCCTACTAACCTCCTCACAGAAATTAATTAGATCGGTCTGACACGACCTTTCCTTCATAAATCCATGTTGACTGCTACCTGTGATCTTGTTCAAATAGACATATTCTTGTATTCTGTCCCTTATTAACCCTTCTAAAATCTTCCCATCTACAGAAGTGAGGCTCACTGGTCTATAATTCCCCGGATTTGCTCTTGATCCCTTCTTAAATATAGGTATCACTTCTGCTTTTCTCCAGTCATCCGGTAGAGCCCTGTAGTGAGTGAGTTTTAAAAGATTAGATATAATGGTTTGGCTATTACAGAACCCAGCTCCCTCAGTACCCTTGGATGTATTCCATCAGGACCTGGGGCTTTATGAACATTTATTTTCTCCAATCTCTTTTGGATTTCTTCCTGCGTTAACCAATTATTTAGTGATTGTAGTGTAGCCCCATTATGTTGCAGTGTCCCAACCACTGGTACCTCCCTTGTGTATAATGAAGAAAAGAACCTATTTAGCTCATCTGCCTTTTCCTGGTCACTAATTATCAGACTGTGTCACATTGTAATGTTCCTATAGCTTCCTTCCTCGCCTTCTTCCCATTAATATATTTAAAAAATATTTTAGTGTTAGTCTTACTTTCCTTTGCAACTGACTTCTCATTTTCTATTTTAGCCAGTCTAATAGCCCTTTTGCAAGTCTTGTTGATTTCCTTATAGTCACATAAAGCTGCCTCTGTTCCCTCCTTTTGTATAATTTAAATACATGTTTCTTTTTCCTCATCATGATCTTTAAGTCATTGTTAAGCCACATGGGATGTGATTTACTCCTATTCATTTTATTTCCACATGGTACATGCTGATGAATATGTTTATTTAGTAAGGATTTGAGTGTTGTCCATTTATTTTCAGTATTCTTCCCTGTAAGTTCTTTGTCCCAGTCTATATGTTGTATTGCTGCCCTAAAGCCCATTAAAGTTAGCCCTTTTAAAATTTAGAGTTTTTGTTGGCCCCTTACAACTCTGTTTTTTGTATTCAATCTCAAATGATACTGTTTTGTGATCATTGTTCCCCAAGGGTTCCCCTATTTTAACATTTGATATTATATCAATATTACTTGTGATCACTAAATCCAAGATGGCCCCATTTCTAGTAGGTTCTTGTATTACCTGGGCCAGATAATGAACCCCGAGTTTTCTCAAGAACATGCTCCCCTTAGCTGAGCTGCTGGTCTCATTTATCCAGTTTATTACAGGGTAATTAAAGTCTCCCATTATTAGAACTTGCCCATGCTTAGCTGCATTTCCAATCTGTAACAATAATTGTATTTCCTCACTTTCAGCTATATTTGCGGGTTTATAGAATACTCCCACCAATATGCGTTTAGAATTAGCTCCTCCACTGTTTAGCTCAACCCACAAAGATTCAATGATGCCGTTAGTTCCAGCATAAATATCTTCTCTGACTATAGGCTTAAATTCAGGCTTAACATACAGACAGATCCCTCCTCCTCTTTTACCATTCCCCCTATCTTTCCTAAATAGGTTATAACCATTCAGATTAACAGTCCAGTCATGAGATTCATCCCACCATGTTTCAGTAATGCCTATTAAGCCCAATTTTTCTTGTACTGCTAATAATTCTAGCTCGTCCATTTTCCCAGGCAAACGTCTTGCATTAGCAAGCATACACTTTATGTTGCTATGGCTCTGCCGTTGTGAAGTGCCTGCTACTGTATTTGAGGCCCCTATTAATACCTCCCTACTGTCTATTGTAACCCTTCCCCCTGAGGTACATTATAGTGTGTCTTAATTATTCTTATATTGCAGCACTCTTATCTGATGGATATTAACTACTATAAACCCAAATTATTATATGAAAAAGAGCAGACATATGTGCAGTAAGATTCTTTATTTATGCTTCAACTACAACTAGTTTCTTTAGACTGGATTTTGGTACAATCAGTTGATTTGAAACATCCATTGTGGCTTTTGTCCCCAACAATGTTTTAATCTAAAAAATAAAATAGAAATGAGTTGAAAAGCATGAAACGACTTTAAAAAACAAAGATAAAGTATAATATAAAAAAAATTAAATAAATTGATAACAATATATATACATTACCAATTAGCAGACAAATTTTCAGGGTATGGTATAGATAGATAAAATATTTGGCTGCCATTTGTTATTCCAGTGTAATTATCAGAATAAAATCCCATCGTAGGACATCCAGCGCTTGGACAAGATTGACAGTTGCCCTATAGGATGAAAAATTTATGTTTTTTTAATGTATAGCAATGAAAAATGTTTGCATTTCAAGTATATATGATCAACAATAATAGCACTGAAAATGAATCTGGAGTATTACAATTTTTACACCATTCAATGCATAATTTCCCTTCTTTCTGGAATAGGACTGAGGTGTTTACCAGTGAATGCCAAGATAAAACTATATATAAGGCAAACAGCATACAATAAGGCAAGGAACACGAAGGAATTTAGATATGATAAGTCAAATATACTAACAAATTACATTAAGCATCTTATAGTGTCACTTACCGCTTTGAAGTTATGATAGTCTGAACAGGGGTAGCCTACATAAATGCCAGGATTGGTGATGCTATTTAGAAAGTATGCGAGGCTTCGCTGGTGGTTACAAAATGGAACGGTAAAAGGATCTGTAGAAAACAAACAGATAATTACAGTCTCAGAATTTCAAGATCAGCTTATGGACACTAATATGCAAAAGTCCATGCAAATAAGTAAAACAGATACATGCAAACTTTCAGGTTCAAACCTTAGTTTAACTTTTTTTAAAATACTATGAGCCTCATTCATTTCGAAGCCTGTAACACGTAGCCCCTTTGCGGCTTGCAAAAAAATAACATTTGAATAGCAAATTAACTTACGGTCTCCATTACGGGCTACTATAACTTACAATTGCTCAATTGAATGAGGCTCTATATTTTTTTTAAACTTTGAGTATAAGAACAAAATTAGACAGGGAAATACTAATAAAGAGTTTTTAATCAGGAAATATAAATATTTGATGTATACTTGTACCTGGAAACATCCATGATGCTTTGGTGATTGTGTTTGTGAGAAGGGCAATGATTTTTTTTGGAGAGCAGTCTTGGCATTTGTCTTGGCTTGTGGGGGCAGGGGGATGCTGTGTATCACAATTTTAGCAAAATCCAATTAACTAAGAAAAAATTCCTGATCGCTCCATTTTCCCACATTACTAATAGATAAAAAACACACTCCTCATGTTCAATCTCTCAGAAAGTGATGCAACAAAGACAAGGTGAAATGCTATATTTATTTATAAAGAGTCTTTCAAAATGTGTCTAAAAATGTTTTTATGTTTATGGCTTAGATGACTGCTAATGTTAGATTGTTACATACTGTATATCATAAACAAGTACCATTATTTCTTGAATTACAGTGGTCGTTTAAATTACCAAATGTTTGCCTTTGTTGTGTTTGACAACAACATTGATGGTCTCATTCTATAGCCTCTTTTTATTTTTAGGGCACCAATTTACAGCATTACTGCAATGTAGAGGAAGTGGGTTGTCAATCTGAATTTCATAAATCTAACAGATCCAGTGGCACATAAGGCTGATATAACGTACATAATCATGAAATCTAATCCAATAGCCATTGTGATGTATCAGGACTTCCAATACAGGTAGTACAAACTGTAGCGATACAGAGATTAGTTGCCCTCTGCACAAGGATGCAAATGTGTAATGCATATACTTACTGCTAAAAACAGTCATATTTGGTAGTCCTGTGTCCCATGGACACCCGGGCATATTTTCTCCAGAATTTGGATACAAATCTATATGGCCAAGGGGTTGACATATTCCTGAAAGGCACATTTAAGGCATTATTCATTGATATTAATGTTTGGAATTGTAAGATAAGACATAAGAATAATTCCAATCTTCTCTAATAATGTTCTCAATGCAGATGGCAAATATATAACCAATTTATACTTTACATTATAACAGGTGTTGGATTTTGCAGTGCATAATTACTTATCATTGTGGTTATCAGGACTTAGAAACACTGGTTATTCTTGCTATATATGCTTTATAGAGTTAGGGGGAGAGGAACAGAGGATGGAGAGAGAGGAGGGGTAGATGGACAGAAGAACGGGAAAGGATCAGAGGAAAGGAATAGAAACAGAAGATGGGGCAGATGAAGGGGAGGGGAGAGGAATGGGGAAATGGATAGTGGAATGGGGACAAATGAAAGGCAGAAAAGCTGGGCATTGGAAGGGGAAGACGGACAAAGGGTGAGGTGCAGGGGAAGGGGGAGGGGAACAAGGGACTTTGAAGAGTGATAGAGGTAGGGTGAGAGGGGCAGAGAGGGGAAGGGGGAGAGAGCTGCAGAGGAAAGGAAGGGGGCAAAGCAAGAGGAAGAGAAGATGAGGAAGAGAGGGACAGAGGAAGTGGGAGAATGGAAGAACAAGGAAGAGGCAAGGTGGGGTAAGGGAGGAGGAAATGGGAGGAGCACAGTGGATGAAAAACAAGGGAAAGAGAAAGGGGTCAGAGGAAGGGGAAGAGGAACAGAGAAGGTGGACAGCAATAGAGGAAGTGAGATATGAACAGAGCAAGGAGGAAATTTCAGAGGGATGGAGAAAAAAGCAAAATAAAGGGAAGAGAAAGACAGAGGTACAAGGAGGAGGGTCGAGGCAGTAAAATGTAGAACGGCAAAGGAAGGAGAAAATGGTTTGAGGAAAGGAACAGACAAAGAAGGGGAGAGCAAGAGCAGGGCAGAGCGAATAAAAGATAGGCAGAGGAGGAAGAGATGAGCAATATAAGGCAGAGGGGGACAGAGGAAAAAGAAGAGTAACTGAGAAAAGCTGAAAGGGGCCAAGAAAGGAGAGAAGAAGGACGAAAAGGGGAAAAGGATGAGGTAGAGTAGCAGAGGAGGGAGGATAGACAGGGGTATGTTGGAGAGAGGGTCTATGTACCTCCTGCTCCTGTGTAAAGGATCACTCTAAGCACTATGTTGAAAATATATTCTTTCATGAGCTGTACTTGAACATATATGTGTTTTTAGAATATAAAATCAATACAAATTTGTGCTTTTTAAAAAATATTTGCCCATTTTAAAGTTTAATTATTCAGAACACCATAAGGAAGAAAATGTGCCCACTGGCAAATAGTCTGAATTAAATTCTCACCTGCTTAATTTGAATGGTTTGTAACATTTCTTCCTTAGCTAGCAATTATGTGGCAGTCTAACAGCTAAAAGTCAGTTTGCCAGTTGTTATTTATTCTCTACAACAGGACCGTAACAAGTTTAACATTTATACATACCAAAATTTAAAATATTTCCCATATCCACAGGTAATAGATTTGTGAAGTACTTGCAATATGATGGTTTCTGACCTGAAGATTAAAAATAGTAGGAAAGACAAATATGGATGAGAGCCACAGAGAAGCGAGAGATGGACTCCAAAGCATCCCTTTATTTGTTATGCCTGCCTTCGATACCAGATTATTAAATATAAGCCTACCTTAATTTGTAATGTAATTTTATATGTCTTGCATTTGTCACGATTTCTATTTTAGTAATAAAAATGTTATCTTTTTTCTCACCAAAGGGGGCTAAATACATTAAGGCCTTGGATGAAACATATAATAAGAGGTACATGTAGACATTTTGTTAAGGTACAGACCAGAAATATAGGAGTTTGACATTTATTTAGGTCCATTGGAAATGCTCTGGAAGTGGGTACAATACAGAGTAACAGATCAGACGTGTATGTGAGACTTGAGACCAAACTAGGCGTCATCGGAGACCCAAATCCTCCAAAGAGCTGTGCAATATTTTTAAACTTGGGGTACAATACAATACAGTTGCACAAATTAAAGACATCACTGTTACAGGAAACAGTAAAATAAGGGGTATGTAGATAAATTGATAATACAGTAATTAAAGTGAGAAAAATTAAAGTGAGGAAAAACAAGTAGTACAAAAGTTTGAAGAGAGTTAATGGTTTGTGTCATGGTGGGAGAAGGACATGCATCCACACGTGTGCACCGGACAGGGGGTATCATGGGGCCCCTCATTCTATTCATGAAGCATCAAACTCAAAAGTCACCACTATTTTAGTCAAATTTAGTGAGTGTCCTATTTTTGTGTGAAATTTCTACATGGCATCCGTCCTGTACTGTACATCAAAAGTATTGTGTAGTTGCCAGGCATGTACTAAGTATATTTTGAAGATACTGATCAGAACACAAGAGGATATTTTATCTGTTTGAATTCTTGTAACTTAGCCTGTTGTGTGTAATTTTAGTTTAGAGATAATTAAAGAGAGGCGTTTTCTCCTATTGAGGTGTCAAAACAATGACGGGATACAGTAATTGTTTACAGTATATAAATACCTTTTTAAAAATCAACAGATAATACTTGTTTTATTATTGTGTGACTTAGGGACATCTCTTCTGGACCTAATTTTTCTGGAGCACTTCATCTTGTACGCTCCTTTTATTTTCTTAAAATTAGAAAAGATTTACTTAGATTTTACAAAGCTGCAAGATTAGCACAAATGACGAATTGGCAACAATACCCTTGTTTTGGGAGATCACCATCTAATCCTTCCCCAAATCTTATGGTTGAGCCCACACCACAAATTACAACTTGATAAGCTGTCATCCTGTATAGACAACTCCATAAAGATCTGGCGAGAGAGTAACAGGAAATCCAACCTCTTGAAAGAAGGTTCAGGATTTACACCCCTCTGGTCCCCACACAAAGACTATCGCTTTGACAGACTAACCCAAATGAGCTGGTGGATAGACAATAAACTAACGGTGGTAGCGGACATGTGGGATATAAATAGAGAATTCCCCTTACCAATTTCTGTTAACGCGATCAATGCACCCCCCAAAGAATGGCTCAATCTGATAGGGGTTAACGAGGTGCTCACACACACACAAATAAGTTAAATAGTCTTAGGGACAGATCAGTAACTGAACGATGCTTCCTCAACAACCCTGGGGGGAAAGGTAACATTTCCACCTTCTACAAAATACTCTCTGACACCAATACTCCCACCAAACTCCCCTACCAATTAGCTTGGGAAACAGACTTACAGGTTACGTTAGAAGACAAGGAATGGGGTAAGATATTAAAACAAGCAAACAATGCCTCTCTCAACATAACACTTAAGGAGAACGCCTATAAAACAATAATGAGGTGGTACCTCACTCCGACTAGGCTGCATCTAGAGGTTGCCCCAATGAAGGCACCATGCTACACATGCTCTGGGAATGCCCACAAATTCGCCAAACATGGGATTTTACCTATGACACTTTAGAAAAACTATGGGGGACACGTCTAGCGCAGAACCCAAGTGAAGCACTACTGGGTCTTCCGATCAGGGGTCTTTCAAAAAATGAGCAGTTCTTGACCAGTCAGGTGTTTCTAGCAGCCAGATGCGTTATCGCAAAACACTGGAAAGCCACTTCTCCATGGTACACTGAGGTGAGGCAAAAAATAGGATACATACAAAACATGAGCTCACTATCGGCCGAAGTAGACGGGAAATACAGACGCTGGGCCTCCTGCTGGGACATCTGGACGCTGCGGGATCCTCTCGGAGGTTAGTTCTATTTCTAAAACTCTCACTCATCTATTAGTAAAGGCACAAATTCTGCACAAAACGACACAAAGGGCCGCTAGGGTGGGACCCTTCTAGGTCCTCAGGTACTGTTTCTAGGCTGGTCCAAGTCTAAATGTTACGAATGCTATGTTTTGAAATCTATTTGTAAGGGAACTCTGAAACAAACTACTCGACTGTTTGCAATTTGTATTACTTCAAACGTTATATGTTTATTTATGTTATGTTTTTTTCAATTTATAAACAAAATAAAGGAAAAAATTGAATTTAAAAAAAAAAAATTAGAAAATATTATATAAAATTGCTATTTTTAGTATTTCATTGCCATTTGCACTCTTTATAAAGGTTTACTGGATTTATCTCTGAAGTCGTGTTTTGTTTTTGTTATAAATAGCTTATTAGTAATATATAGATGATAGATAGATGACAGTCTTATGCTATTATGTATAAAACGTTATACTTACTGCAATCACCAGAACTTGTGTGAATGACAATTACACGATTTGCATCAGAACGGTCCAGTGAGACGACTGGATCTGTGCATTTGAAACAAGCGGCAACAGGGTCCAAACCTAAATGTGAAAGATATAGGGAAATAGCAATGGAAACTTTTGTCTATTTAATAAATAACTGGAGACATAGAGGAAAGAGACTGCCCCTAAAACAATATTCTGCATGCCAACCTAGCCTTCAATTACAGTTATATTTCAATAATAATTAATTAGTACAGATTGTTAAATGAAAATCTTCCACAATTTGTTAGTGACTGTCCTTTCAGGTGATTAATATTCCCTACAAAAATGTTCTAATGTTTAAGAAATTGTTTCTATGTGTACAATAGAATGTGTTCCTTTTTCAATGTGTGGAATAGAAGGACTAAAAATGGCAGAAAACGTGTAAATACATTTTAAAAAATCATATGTTTTTATGTTTTATGTGTTTATGTCCCTTAGATTGTAAGTTTGCGAGTTTTCAATCTTGTGTCAGGATTGTTACTAAAATCAACCAGAAGGTGAGGAAAGCGTGTGTCTGACTGGAGGCGCTGCAGAGATGTTGCAGAGACACTGTATACATGTCTGTGCTGATAGAGAAGCACTGAATAGTCGGAGACACTGTGAGAACCCGAGAGGGAAGTGACCTGGCCTAGTACACCATACTATTGGCACCCGTGGAGGAAAAGATTGGCCTGGCCTGTAAGCATCATCTGCTGGGCCTAGTGAATCCACTTTACAAAGCCATATACTGGCAGGAGCTACACCCCCTTATGAAGGGGCATTATAAAATATAAGAAGCTTGTCACCAAACGTATCAGATTCTGATACTTTCTTTGCGCTAGCAGGCCTATAAAGCCGCACAAGGACTAGAATCCCTTTCTGCCTCTTTCTTTTTTTTGAGAGGGAGGAAAGTAGACAAAGAGAGGAAAGAGAAAGAAGGACTGCTATTATAATCATCTAGAAGACAATTCTATATAGCGTTACATTAAGCGTTCCAATATCTGCACAGTAGAGTCTGGGTGGAGATTTCATCAAGTTCTATCTAGCAATTGTCTGGATCTTAACATATACATATACATATATATGTATCTTCACACAGGACCCTCTTTTCCGTATGCTTGCAATTGGATCTCTTTCTAAGAAGACAAGAGACATATAAGAAACATCTTGCAATCTCATCTGAAAGGAGGAATTGATAAGGGTCAGAGTATTGAATCCTCAAAAAAGTAAAAGGTTTTGTTGCATTTTTGTTATCTCTGGGGGTATTGTGTAATGCAATAGATATAGGCCTTAATCCTAAACCCAAATATACAGGGGTGTTCTATTATCTTAGATTAACGTATACTGGGACTAGATGTATCATAAAAGTTGTCTCAATCAACAAATATAGAGTTTTAAAAAGGTCTAAAACTGTATTAACAAAATGAAAAAAACAGGTATTTCCTCGAAATCTAAACCCAAAGGGAAGAAAGAGAGAAATGGTAATTTAAAAAGTAATTTTTTTCTTCCTAAATTAGGCCTTGAGAAAATAGGCCTTATGGAAGAAAATTTACATAATCCTTTGAAAACATCAGTTTCTTCATCAGAATTTAGAGAAGTTCCTAGTGCAGATAATACCATAGGCTCTGATTTAACTGAGGAAGACCCCCTAACAGCTAAAATCAGGAAAAAAACTCTTA
The DNA here is from genome assembly GCA_027410445.1 of Discoglossus pictus. NCBI lineage: Eukaryota > Metazoa > Chordata > Amphibia > Anura > Alytidae > Discoglossus > Discoglossus pictus. Next base: position 128,127,271 of record CM050171.1, read on the forward strand.
GCAGAGTGTAGAATTACTTTAATTTCAGACCTTATGACAGAAATAGCAAAGAATAAAGCTGCTATTATTGAGCTTAGGGAGAAAAATTTAGTTATGGAAACACAGGGCCCTATTAAATTCTCCCTCGTAGTTCTCTCGGTGCTCGCAAAAGGCAGTTTTCCTGCTGTTTGCGAGAACCGAATCTCTCGCAGCCTGCTTTACGATATGACTGCGAGAAAATGGCCGAGAATAGGCTCCGAGAGAGCTACGTAGCCTTAAATCTATGCACGAGTCTCGCATATCGTAAGAATCCCTACGTGGACAAAAAGTCCACGCAAGGGATCCGAAAGCCTCTACGTGCTGCCTCGGAACAGCCCGAGACAGCAGCGTGAGGCTCCCCCCTGCACCCTATACACATCCCCATGCTGCAGGGGTCTCTATCAGGACCCCTGCAGCACCCCCACATTAACCCCTTGCAGCGGGGGTCCCCGATCTGCATAGATCAGGCCCCCCGCTGCATTTAAAACGTTTAAATTCCCCGCCGCGGCTCCTTAAAGGGACCGCGGCACACTATTACCCAATCCCGGCCGCGGCACTTAAAATTAACCCCCCTCTATGCTGGGGGTCCCCATCGGGACCCCCGAAGTGTCCCCACATAAACCCATTGCAGGGGGGGTCCCCGATCTGCATAGATCAGGCCCCCCGCTGCATTTAAAACTTTTAAATTCCCCGCCGCAGCTCCTTAAAGGGACCGCGGCACACTATTACCCAATCCCGGCAGCGGCACTTAAAATTAACCCCCCTCTATGCTGGGGGTCCCCATCGGGACCCCCGAAGTGTCCCCACATAAACCCATTGCAGGGGGGGTCCCCGATCTGCATAGATCAGGCCCCCCGCTGCATTTAAAACTTTTAAATTCCCCGCCGCGGCTCCTTAAAGGGACCGCGGCACACTATTAGCCAATCCCGGCCGCGGCACTTAAAATTAACCCCCCTCTATGCTGGGGGTCCCCATCGGGACCCCCGAAGTGTCCCCATATAAACCCCCTGCAGCGGGGGGCCCCGATCGGCACCGATCGTGACCCTGCTGCAATTCAATTTTAAATTTCCCGCCTCGCGGGTCCTCAAAGGACCGTAAAGGTCCTGAAAGGACTCGCACTAAAAATAATAACCCCAGGCAACTATAATTACCCCATTAACTCATGATGGTCAATCCAGACCACCATAAGGCCTAAATTAACCCATTAACTCATGATGGTCAATACAGACCAGCATAAGGCCTAAATTAACCCATTAACTCATGATGGTCAATCCAGACCAGCATAAGGCCTAAATTAACCCATTAACTCATGATGGTCAATACAGACCAGCATAAGACCTAAATTAACCCATTAACTCATGATGGTCAATACAGACCAGCATAAGGCCTAAATTAACCCATTAACTCATGATGGTCAATACAGACCAGCATAAGACCTAAATTAACCCATTAACTCATGATGGTCAATCCAGACCAGCATAAGGCCTAAATTAACCCATTAACTCATGATGGTCAATACAGACCAGCATAAGACCTAAATTAACCCATTAACTCATGATGGTCAATACAGACCAGCATAAGGCCTAAATTAACCCATTAACTCATGATGGTCAATCCAGACCACCATAAGGCCTAAATTAACCCATTAACTCATGATGGTCAATCCAGACCACCATAAGGCTCTATTTAACCCCATCAGTCCCATAAGGGTATATTATTACCATTATGGGCCTGTTACAACCCAACATTAACCACATAAGTGCCATGATGGTCCTCAAGGACCATCATGACACTAACTACAAACACTACACTATAACCCCCAATAAACCATTTAATCTAAACTAACCCCCCTCTACACTAATCTATTAACACTTACACTACCTACCTACACTACCTACCCCCTAATAAACCTCCCCAACACTCTAATTACAAAAAACAAAAAACCTACAGTACAAAAAACAAAAAAACCTACATTACAGAAAACAAAAAAAAATTACACACCTGAAAAGGAAAGACAGATAAACACAATACAATAATACATATAATACATTACATACATTACATACAATACATGACATTACATATAATATATTAAATATAATATATTAAATATAATATATTACATATAATACATTACATACATTACATACAATACATGACATTACATATAATATATTAAATATAATATATTAAATATAATATATTACATATAATACATTACATACATTACATACAATACATGACATTACATATAATATATTAAATATAATATATTAAATATAATATATTACATATAATACATTACATACATTACATACAATACATGACATTACATATAATATATTAAATATAATATATTAAATATAATATATTACATATAATACATTACATACATTACATACAATACATGACATTACATATAATATATTAAATATAATATATTAAATATAATATATTACATATAATACATTACATACATTACATACAATACATGACATTACATATAATATATTAAATATAATATATTAAATATAATATATTACATATAATACATTACATACATTACATACAATACATGACATTACATATAATATATTAAATATAATATATTAAATATAATATATTACATATAATACATTACATACATTACATACAATACATGACATTACATATAATATATTAAATATAATATATTAAATATAATATATTACATATAATACATTACATACATTACATACAATACATGACATTACATATAATATATTAAATATAATATATTAAATATAATATATTACATATAATACATTACATACATTACATACAATACATGACATTACATATAATATATTAAATATAATATATTAAATATAATATATTACATATAATACATTACATACAATACATGACATTACATATAATATATTAAATATAATATATTACATATAATACATTACATATAGTCCTAATCAAATACCCCCTATCTATCTAACATACAATCTATTTAATTTAAAATAAATCCTAACTATATCAAATACATCCCCCTATCTATCTAATATACAAAAAATCCTAACTACATACACAGACCCTTATTCTAAAATAAAATAAAATAATTACAGTCCTAACTACATACACAGACCCTAATTCTAAGCTAAAATCAATAAATTAAGACCACTTACCTTTAAGATGTTGCTTCAGATCACTAACCTATGGGTCAAACAAAAAAAAAAATTAGTACAAAACATTAACATCAAATAAATAAACATTATATACATTCTACATATTCAACTCACCTTTACAGCATGTCCAGTCACTGTTAAGCTCTTCCGGCGCGGCCCTGTTAAAAAAAAAAAACACAATACATCAATACATGAATACAATATATAAACAATAAATAAAATACACAAATAAACATCTAAATATACATTTAACTTACCTCCCCGCGATGTCCCCGGCCTTCTCTCCTTCAGCCCCGGCTGGGCCGCGGAACCATCCGCGCTCTAAAAAAAAAAAAGAAAAAAAACTAACGGAGGTCTGCACTGGCAGACCTCCCCGACGCTACTGAACCTCCCGGAGTCGTTTCCGGGAGGAAATTGGCATTGGCGGCTTGTGATTGGCTGAAAAAGCTGTCTATCAATTTCAGCCAATCAAAAGTCGTCAATGTGTGAGCCAATCAGGATGGGATACACCCCAATATCCCACCCTGATTGGCTAAAACACTTGTCTATCTTTATGGGAACCAATCACAACGCTCAGATGCCTTCAGCCAATCACTATGGGATACACCCCCACGGAGTGATTGGTAGAAGACATCTGCGCATCCTGATTGGCTCCTACATTGACGACTTTTGATTGGCTGACAGCTTTTTCAGCCAATCACAAGCCGCCAATGCCAATTTCCTCCCGGAAACGACTCCGGGAGGTTCAGTAGCGTCGGGGAGGTCTGCCAGTGCAGACCTCCGTTAGTTTTTTTTTTATTTTTTTTTAGAGCGCGGATGGTTCCGCGGACCAGCCGGGGCTGAAGGAGAGAAGGCCGGGGACATCGCGGGGAGGTAAGTTAAATGTATATTTAGATGTTTATTTGTGTATTTTATTTATTGTTTATATATTGTATTCATGTATTCATGTATTGTGTTTTTTTTTTTTAACAGGGCCGCGCCGGAAGAGCTTAACAGTGACTGGACATGCTGTAAAGGTGAGTTGAATATGTAGAATGTATATAATGTTTATTTATTTGATGTTAATGTTTTGTACTAATTTTTTTTTTTGTTTGACCCATAGGTTAGTGATCTGAAGCAACATCTTAAAGGTAAGTGGTCTTAATTTATTGATTTTAGCTTAGAATTAGGGTCTGTGTATGTAGTTAGGACTGTAATTATTTTATTTTATTTTAGAATAAGGGTCTGTGTATGTAGTTAGGATTTTTTGTATATTAGATAGATAGGGGGATGTATTTGATATAGTTAGGATTTATTTTAAATTAAATAGATTGTATGTTAGATAGATAGGGGGTATTTGATTAGGACTATATGTAATATATTATATGTAATATATTATATTTAATATATTATATTTAATATATTATATGTAATGTCATGTATTGTATGTAATGTATGTAATGTATTATATGTAATATATTATATTTAATATATTATATTTAATATATTATATGTAATGTCATGTATTGTATGTAATGTATGTAATGTATTATATGTAATATATTATATTTAATATATTATATTTAATATATTATATGTAATGTCATGTATTGTATGTAATGTATGTAATGTATTATATGTAATATATTATATTTAATATATTATATTTAATATATTATATGTAATGTCATGTATTGTATGTAATGTATGTAATGTATTATATGTAATATATTATATTTAATATATTATATTTAATATATTATATGTAATGTCATGTATTGTATGTAATGTATGTAATGTATTATATGTAATATATTATATTTAATATATTATATTTAATATATTATATGTAATGTCATGTATTGTATGTAATGTATGTAATGTATTATATGTAATATATTATATTTAATATATTATATTTAATATATTATATGTAATGTCATGTATTGTATGTAATGTATGTAATGTATTATATGTAATATATTATATTTAATATATTATATTTAATATATTATATGTAATGTCATGTATTGTATGTAATGTATGTAATGTATTATATGTAATATATTATATTTAATATATTATATTTAATATATTATATGTAATGTCATGTATTGTATGTAATGTATGTAATGTATTATATGTAATATATTATATTTAATATATTATATTTAATATATTATATGTAATGTCATGTATTGTATGTAATGTATGTAATGTATTATATGTAATATATTATATTTAATATATTATATTTAATATATTATATGTAATGTCATGTATTGTATGTAATGTATGTAATGTATTATATGTATTATTGTATTGTGTTTATCTGTCTTTCCTTTTCAGGTGTGTAATTTTTTTTTGTTTTCTGTACTGTAGGTTTTTTTGTTTTTTGTACTGTAGGTTTTTTGTTTTTTGTAATTAGAGTGTTGGGGAGGTTTATTAGGGGGTAGGTAGTGTAGGTAGGTAGTGTAAGTGTTAATAGATTAGTGTAGAGGGGGGTTAGTTTAGATTAAATGGTTTATTGGGGGTTATAGTGTAGTGTTTGTAGTTAGTGTCATGATGGTCCTTGAGGACCATCATGGCACTTATGTGGTTAATGTTGGGTTGTAACAGGCCCATAATGGTAATAATATACCCTTATGGGACTGATGGGGTTAAATAGAGCCTTATGGTGGTCTGTATTGACCACCATGAGTTAATGGGTTAATTTAGGCCTTATGGTGGTCTGGATTGACCATCATGAGTTAATGGGTTAATTTAGGTCTTATGGTGGTCTGTATTGACCACCATGAGTTAATGGGTTAATTTAGGCCTTATGGTGGTCTGGATTGACCATCATGAGTTAATGGGTTAATTTAGGTCTTATGGTGGTCTGTATTGACCACCATGAGTTAATGGGTTAATTTAGGCCTTATGGTGGTCTGGATTGACCACCATGAGTTAATGGGTTAATTTAGGCCTTATGGTGGTCTGGATTGACCATCATGAGTTAATGGGTTAATTTAGGTCTTATGGTGGTCTGTATTGACCACCATGAGTTAATGGGTTAATTTAGGCCTTATGCTGGTCTGTATTGACCACCATGAGTTAATGGGTTAATTTAGGTCTTATGGTGGTCTGTATTGACCACCATGAGTTAATGGGTTAATTTAGGTCTTATGGTGGTCTGTATTGACCACCATGAGTTAATGGGTTAATTTAGGCCTTATGGTGGTCTGGATTGACCACCATGAGTTAATGGGTTAATTTAGGCCTTATGGTGGTCTGGATTGACCATCATGAGTTAATGGGGTAATTATAGTTGCCTGGGGTTATTATTTTTAGTGCGAGTCCTTTCAGGACCTTTACGGTCCTTTGAGGACCCGCGAGGCGGGAAATTTAAAATTGAATTGCAGCAGGGTCACGATCGGTGCCGATCGGGGCCCCCCGCTGCAGGGGGTTTATATGGGGACACTTCGGGGGTCCCGATGGGGACCCCCAGCATAGAGGGGGGTTAATTTTAAGTGCCGCGGCCGGGATTGGCTAATAGTGTGCCGCGGTCCCTTTAAGGAGCCGCGGCGGGGAATTTAAAAGTTTTAAATGCAGCGGGGGGCCTGATCTATGCAGATCGGGGACCCCCCCTGCAATGGGTTTATGTGGGGACACTTCGGGGGTCCCGATGGGGACCCCCAGCATAGAGGGGGGTTAATTTTAAGTGCCGCGGCCGGGATTGGCTAATAGTGTGCCGCGGCCCCTTTAAGGAGCCGCGGCGGGGAATTTAAAAGTTTTAAATGCAGCGGGGGCCTGATCAGTGCCGATCGGGGACCCCCGCTGCAAGGGGTTAATGTGTGGGGGCTGCGGGGGTTCCTATGGACCCCTGCAGCAAGGTGTTCATGTGAGGACACTTCGGGGGTCCCGACAGGGACCCCCGCATTGAGGGGGGGTTCATTTTAGGTGCCTGGGGGGGGTTTGGAGTACCCCCCACGGCAATGCTTATGTGGGGGACTGCCGCGGAGGTCCCTTTTAGGACCCCCGCAGCACTTGATGAGGAGTGGGAGCCTGCGATATCATCTCGCAGGCTGTCACTCCTCATGTACATTTACGCAGTGTAGATACGTACGGCCCTGCTGCGTAGCTCACACGTTGCTCGCAGCAGGGCTAATTTAATAGCATTGTAAGTTAGAGAAACTTTGCAGTACGTAGGGCTTAAGTAGAAGCCTCTTATTTACGAGGCTGGAATTTAATAGGGCCCTAAATTAACAACTCTTGAAGAAGAGCAACAAAAAACAACACTGGAAATAAAAAATTTGAAGGAAGAGTCCACTTTAGTTAAACTTAAATTAAACATCTTAGAGGATAACTCAAAAAGGTATAACATAAGAGTAAGGGGTATTTCAGAAAAAATGGCTATAAAGAGCTGCCTGAGTATGTAACCTCCTTTTTCTCTTACCTGGTTCCCTTTCATTTCCAAAAAGAATATACGATTGATAGAATTCATAGAGTTTCGTCTATTTCAAACACGGAGAGAGAACTAACAAGGGATGTAGTTAAACTTCATTACTTTGCTTATAAGGAAGCATTGCTGAGAAAGTCTTATGAGCTAAAAGTCTTCAATCCTCCCTATGACAGCATAAAGATATTTGCAGATCTGTCCAGGGAAACCTTGGCTAAGAGAAAAGTTTATAGAAATTACAAAAGAGCTAAGAGCAAAGAATCTCAGATATAGATGGGGATTCCCAACAAAATTAATAATCTTAAAAGATGGTAAAAAAATTCCCATTACTACACGTTTGGAAGGGTGAAAATTCATAAAAGACTTGGGTCTCTCATAGGGAGGATTGAACTAGTTAAAAAAGGACTAAAATAGAGAAGAGGATAAGGGGAGGATAAGAACCAGAGGTATATTGTCATTGGAATTAAGAAATGTACTTTGCTGCACACTGAACTTTTGTTATATACAGTATTTTTAATAATATGGCTGGAGTTTAATGTATTTTAGTGAGAGGAAAGATTTTTACTCCATACCACATATTTAATGTATTGTAGAGTTAGTTTAGCTATAATAATTATTGAATTATGAAATGTACTTGGTTAGGATAAAGCTTAACACGTTCTAATAAGTATTGACAAGATGAAAAAGGATGAAAATGATATGATAGATAGATCTCTTATTCATATATTCATACTACACTTTTGAAGTATTTCATAATTAGCTCAGTAGTTACACTTAATAAAATGGATATGCATTATAATTCGTAAAAGTTTAAGTTTAAAGGTATGAATTTATCTACTCGGGTTAATGACCAATGTGGTTCATATAATATTTTGGTTATGTTGTGGGTTTGAAAGTGGGTTTTGTTGTGAATTTTTGTTTTTCCCTCTCCTCTCTGCTTCTCTCCTGTAGTTCCCTTCTACTTGGAGAGGGGGTAGGGGTACTAAGGGACACCTTGGTAATGTATTGTAAAGTCCTGTATATATTGTAATCTTATATTTGGGATCAAGCATATTAATGTATATTTATATTTATACACCCAATTTATATCTCCTAAAAAAAATAGAAAAAAGAGAGTAATGGGGAACTTAAGGATAAAGGAATGTAGGAAAGATAGGATAGGGGAAGGGAAAGAGGGAGAGAAGGAAAAGGGGAGGAGAGAGGATTAATATTCTCTGCTGGATTTATGTCCATGTTAGAACATTTTTTTTTCGCACCCTTATAGCTAGGCATGCTGTCTAACTTTTTGAAGTTGGACAGGCAAGGCAAGGAGGGAGGTTTTGTGTGTTTTGTGTTTTTTTCTGTTTCTGTATATGAATATGTTTTGTGTAAAGGTTTTGTTGTTTGTAACCAGCATGGGGAGAGGCAGGGAGAGTTGAGAGAAGGGCAACTTTATAGGGAACTTGGACATTGGTTAGAAGATGGATAAGCTCAAATTGATTAGTCAAAATGCCCAGGGCTTGGATGTACCAGGGAAAAGACGCTCCTTTTTTAAGATGTTTAAAGCTGAAAAAGCAGATATCATATGTATACAGGAGACCCACTGGGCTAGGGATAAGGCACAGCTATTTAAAAATTAACATCATTGTAATGGAACCCATCACTGTTTTACCCTGTTTTATGGTTATTTAATTATTAGGGTTAAAATATGATCCTACTGTTATACTGTATGTATGTTGGTTTATGCTCTGCAGAATATTAGCCCAGACTATTGCAGACCTTGGCATAATAGATAATCCTATTACAGAGACTCCTCATAAGATAAGGAAGTCTATTGTATAAAGTGTTTTCATTATCAGACATAAGAACAAAGAAATATAATCTGATCAATGTCTGATTGTATCAAAGTAGCCAGGTAGCCTCAGGGAGGTGTGACCCACCTATTGTCCCTCTATGTGTATTGTGTGGCCAACTATGGGGGATGTGTATTGCCTATGGGAAGAGATGTGTATATATATTTCTGCACAACAAAATAAAGACAGTATTATTTGACTCCCAATTGAGTGTCGTCCAATATGGGAGGTTGGGGATGGTGAGACTGTAGTGCTTCTTGGATATTTTACCGTATACCAGCGGAGATATTGGATTCGTGTTCCAACTCCGTTACAATCATGAAATCAGAAACATTGCCTATTAATTTAACCTTGGCTGAAATAGAGGATTTGAAGGGTAAATACCAATATAAATGGCAGAATAAGATTCAGCATTTGGGTAGTGATCTATATGTCAATTTAAAACAAGTTATCGTACAAAACTTCAAACAACTTTATTCAAAGATAAAAAAAAACTCTGCAAGATTGGGGAAATAATATTAGGTCTTGGTCTGGATGTTTATAGGCGGTAAAAATGGGCATTCTCCCAAACATTACTTACTTATTACGCAGTTTTCCATTGTGGGTTCCAGCATACATTATCAATACATTTCAAATCTTAATTGATAAATATATTCATAACTATAAAATAATCAGGATAAAAAAAGTCTATATGATATGCAATTTTGAAAAGGGAGGAGTCAGATATCCGTTGATTAAAAACTACCAACAAGCCATACAAATGTCCCAACTAATACTACGGCCATCTGACCTATTGAATTGGTCTCAAATTGGGAACTTCGACTTAGAATTTGGGGATCTAAAACTTTTACTGTTTTCTACAGAGAGGGAGTTTAAGGATAGAAAAGTATGAGGAAGTCTTACATTGAAAAATCATAGGTGGTGGTGTAAATTTAACGCTCACTTCTCCCTAATGCCCCTACCCAGGCCTATTACGCCTTTGGCCTCACTGGACAAATTATTTGATTCTAGCCTACTTAGGATGTTAGTGAGAAAGGGAGCCCTTTGTTTGAAATATATATATGGTGACAAAAAATTAATGGAGTTCCAAGAACTTATTAATAGTTATTCAACTTGAGAAACCTTTTAATTGGAGGTTATGGGGAAATGATATAGGTAATTCTTGGCCTCCAGAAAAATGGCATTCATACTTTTCTTTAATGGCTAGATTTATAAAAAATTTAACATATAGGGAAATTCAGTTTAAAATTATCAACAGATGGTATTTAACTCCAATTAAATTGGGACAGATAAAAAATTCAGAGGAACAAAAGAAATGTTGGAGAGGCTGTGGACAGAGTTTTTCCATATGTGGTGGAGTTGTCCGCCAATATAGAATTTTGGGTTTGAGAGTTTTAAACATTTATCAAAGATCTGTGAAAAGGTAATAACTCCGGCACCAGAATTGGTGATCTTACATTTTTTCCCAGAAGGTCTTTCAACATCAGTTAAAGGAATGGCCTTGCTAATCCTTATGGAATCAAAAACACTTGTAGTCTCTAGTTGGAAAAATAAAGTATTCCCATCTTGGATGGGACTTTCAGAAAGATTGGAATATGTTCACCTTTTAGAATGTGGTTTAAGTAATATAAAGATAGGCCCAAAGATAAGAGCTAGATGGGCCCTATGGAAAAAAAATGTCATCAATAAAGAAGGTTTGAGTTCAGTAAGATTGTCTCTCCTCTCTCCTCTCTTCGGAGCTCTTTCCTCATGCTGGAGGTATATGATTTCGCTATGTGATGTTTGTTTTAAAGAAAAAAAAAAAAGAAAAAAACAACAGAATATCGTTTTTATGTATTATAGGCTATTATTGTAAAAGAGAGGAAATTTATTGATTCTAAGTTTGATTTAACAGCATTCTGAACAAATTTTATCATTTTATCAACTGGCATAACTAAGCTTGACACATGAAGAAATTCTGCAATCTCCTCCCCCTGTTTTACTTAATGTATGTTCTAAACATAGGTGGCCTGTGCAGCCAGTAACATACTATGGTGTAACATACTATAAGACTGCTGTCTTTTCTTATGTACAATTATGTTTCCATATAGGTTGATGACATTGCTAGGTGGAACTGGTAAGAAATGACATACATGTCACATACATGTCTGAATAAAGAATTTTTCTCTGAAAAAAAAAGAAAATAGTGTATAATCTGATTTTATGGGATGTATAATGTAAAATATTGTAACAATTCAGATTTACAAGCTAATATTTGTGCAAAACCTGATATTTAGCATTTCTAGTTAGTTATTTGATACAAAAGACAGCATAATCATAATTTTGACATTAATTCTCTTGATCTCTTTTTTTTCACCTATGATTGTTCCAATTCCTTTTATTCTCCTCCCAGCTTCTCCAGCAACGTGTCCACCCAAACTCTCACCAATCAGATAGAAATCGGAAGCGTTGCATTTATATTCTCTCTAATAGTAGAACAATTTCGTGTAAGTATATTAGACATAATAATATAGTTTTCAACAAGCTGAACTAGGATTTTATTTAATTTATTTTATTTGAAATAATACATTTCACATGAATTATTATCGTTTATTATCATCACAACACAAATATGCAGCACACTGTAGCCAAAGTAACAAAATTGATCCTTTCCTGTTTTCTGACTGCTAGGGGCCACTAGGCGGACCTGCCAAGATTATAGTCAATTTTCTAGGGTTAGGATTTAGGGTTAGATTTAGAGTTTGGGTTTAAGGTTTAGGGATAGGGTTTAGGGATAGGGGTTAGAGTACTGACAGATGATAACCTTTACAATAACAGGAAATTGTCTAAAATCTCAGCTGCACCACCACTGCTGGAAGTCAGAAAACAGGAAAGATCCATAAAATATTCCAATATATGTTATGGGGAAATGTGGCTTTCATGAACAATATTTTATTCCTTACAATATCCCAAAATCTAGTTCTAGTTTTATAAATTTTAATGTTGCAAGCCAGCACATCCACCAGCAAAGCAATATGTTATCAAATTCTAACAAAAGGAATCTCAAGATCTTGTATATGTCACAAAACCTGCTCATGTGCCAGTTACTTGAGTGCTACAACCAGACGGCTCCTTCTACAGCACATTGGTCCCAAGTGTTTATAACTGATTCAGACTTTCATATATAGTACAAAAAACGTATAGAGAAGAAACAGTTTCAAACTTTTTACCTGTAGAAATTGAAGACAAAGAGCCAAATTTGCTCCTACAATACGGACATTACTTGCTGCTTGAGGGTAGTATATCTCATTGGCTCCCTCACCCCAATCCACGATAATGCAGTTGCAATCTCTTACTTGAAGAATGCGCTATAAAAAAAAGGACAGATTATATATTATTGGGTTGTACAAGTTTATGACCACCAAATGATACTACTTTTTCGTATTTGTCATCCACTCTGTTGCTCATTTTGTCTCTCTTCTTTTAACTCTCCATAGTTTCTCTTTTTATTTCAAGAGCTTCTTTATATTGCTGGATCAATTAGCTGGCAGACCAAAAAAATAGTCCCATATAACATGTCCATATGATTGACCTGAAAATATGATTGGCCTCTACAAACAGACATAGATCTATATATATATATAGATAGATAGATATTTTCTCCATAGAAAAAGAACAGCTTATAAATTTAAATATAGTACTTTTGCCCTAAAAGTCATGGCTCACTTGGGCAGGCCTAAGGCTGCTCAAACATAAATAAACCATTGATCTGCTTTCTTATAATTTCAGCTACCCATTAGCAAAGATTATACATTTTACAAATTGTCCCCGTGTTTGCACTGATTTCTTTTCAGTCCGGTTTTCACTGTATAAAAATATAACCAAGGATAATAAGTTCATACCAAGCATACTTCTTTGTTCCAGGGCTTGTAACCATTGGAGAAATACCCATGAATAAAGAAGAAGATTTTCTTGCTGGAGTTGAAATTCGATGAAGAAATACTTGATAGGTTTCTGGCACTTATTACCTGATTGAATAGAAACAAAGTCAGAATAAAGCAGCGGTATGGGAGCCGGAGCAGTGTATGTTCCCTGGAGATGCTGAACAGTCTGATCTTGGCAGGAATATCTCTATGCAAAGAAGACTCGCTTTAAGGTGTAGGACAATTATGTTGATTTACAAGGTGAGATAGATACAAACACATATACACATACATATATACTGTGGGCCTCATTCTATTATCGGCCGCAGCCGTTGCGGGGCCGCAAGGACCGGCCGCAAGCTATTCGGCTATTCTATTCCCTTACGGCCGGGGATTCCGGCAGGCTTGCGGCCGGTGCCTTGCTATCTCTTGCGGCCGCTCGCGCCGGAGGAAAGCCTTTGATCTTAAACGGCCGCAAGAGATTTGCAATTCAATTGCTCCGGGAAACCTCTCTGCAAGGCTAAAAACGAGCCGCAGTTACTTGCAGGAAAAAGGTCCCGCTAGCACCAATTAAGCACATAAAATAGCTCAAATAAAGCCATCCTGCACTTTGAGAAGACTATAAAGGGATTTTAGGTGTTAGAAAAAATAGCACATAATTATCCTGTACTCAAATCCGTAAAATATTTTATTTTTAATATCCGTAAAATATCCATGTAAAAAGTCCAGAGTGCTTGGAGCACCTCAGACACACCCACGCCGCAGCCGGAAAATAAACAGTTAATTTGAACTCGGGTTTGGGCAGATGTGCAAGCTTGAGAGTGGGTTCCTTTTAATCCTCATGTCCCCCAATATGATCCCTAGCATTTACAGAGCTGTACAGTGCAGGCTTGAATTTATTTTTCAGTTTTTATATTTCACAGATTACGGCCGGTTCCAAGATATGCGGCCGGCCATAAAAGGAGATCCTTGCGGGGCCGTATAATAGAATCGCGAGTTAACTGAACCCTCGCAAGGAATCGCAGCCTTACGGCCGATTTACGGCCGATAATAGAATGAGGCCCTGTATATATAATGAGAGAGAGTGAGATTATGAACATATAATAGGTAACAGTGTAATTTGGTCAAATAATGCCATCGGGGGATTCTTGTAACATTCATAAACCACAAGGCTGAAGGCCAAAAGGGCAATATTTTATAGTTATCTGTTATATATTACACAATATAATTGTTACTTTTCATGTATTTTTGAAGAAATGCATTACACACTTTATTTTTAGCTCTATTTATAGCTATAAGTCTACATGGATTACAATAAATATTTAAAAGAAATGCCATAAATCCAATAAGAGACTCTACTCATAAAAAAAATTAAATAAAAAAAAAACTATATATATATATATATATACATCATATATATAGTTGTCGTACTGCGAGTTTTGGGGGCTCGCAAAGCGAAGCGAGGGACACAGTTGCGGGGGTGGAGGCCCGCGGGACTTGGGCTGCAATCAGCTCCGAAGGCGCTCATTGCAGGCCTCGCAATAAGCACCATAGGCGCTCATTGGGGACCCCGCGGGATTTACGATGCACGCAATACATTATGGCCCACAATACTTTATCGGCCAAGCACATGACTCCAAAGACCCACAAAAAAACACAAATCCTATAAAAAACAAATTTATACACTCACAGAAAACTCAGGGGGAGAGCCGGGGATCCTGTGAGTGAGCTAGCAAGATTATTTGAACCATATTTTGATTTCTTGAACACTCTAAATCGGCTAAGCAAGAAAGAAATGGCAGCCGAAAAAACATAAAAAGTCTCAAACAGGATGAAAACGAGGCCGAAACATGTAACACTTACCTGAACAACGCCAGCCACGTCCGACAAAATATACAATTACTTAGGCCGTAAATTGCTCACGTAAGAAATAGACATTCACCGCCATTTTAGCGTGAACAACAGAGTAACTTGCAAATAACAACATTACAAATCTAAAATGTTGGTTTTCCCGCCAATAATAATGGCTTGGGCTCGCGCACACAGGTTATATATAATGTACATTTATAACACTTTCTCCTCAGGTGATGAATAGTCTCACTGTTCATTTTCTGCTGCTGGAAAATCAAAAAACATTTGTAGTTGTTTAGAATATCGATTGCTGAAAATTACAGATAAATAGGTAAAGTATGAGGGATGCAGTTGCAGGGGTGGAGATGAGCACCACAGGCGCTCATCGCGACGTCCGCGGGACTTGCCTGCATGGTCAAATAATTAAAAAAATACATTACACACTCAAACATAGCACAAGGGGAGAGCCAGGGAGTCTGTGAGTGAGATTGCAAGTAACACAGCTAAACAATGCGAGCCACTTAAAACTACAGACACAGAGAGGGGGGAGAGGGCGGAAAGAGACACAGGACTGAGAGACGGATGAAAAGAGACACAGGGGTGAGAATAAGGCAAAACAAAGACACAAAGCACGGAGAGAGGGGGAAACAGACACAGGGGTCACAGACTGGGGAGAGCCATGCGATGAGTGCCGAAGGTGATCATTGCGAAGCACAAAAGTTGTGGCTTGCCAAGGCCTGCAATGAGCACCAAAGCCACTCATCGCAAGGCCTGTACAGTAGACAGAGGGAGAGGCTCAAAATGAGCGCCAAAGGCACTCATTGCGAGCCACACGATGAGTGCTTCTCTTCTGGTTTTGATTTAATATTTGGTAAATACTTTAGAAATGGTCCTAATGCATCATCATAAATCAAAATATATGTCATAATTTGATATCTAAGCACTTTATAGTTGAGAATTTATTATATGGTTGTTGAACAGTGAACTTAAGACTTAATTGTTTTTTAAACCTTACATTTGCTAATTTGTTCCTGGAATACTTACTAGTGGATAAAAAGCAAAAGCAAATAATCATTTGATGAAAAATACTTCTTGAGACCACTTCCAGTTACCTGCAACAAACAAGGCTCTGCAGCCATCTTTTGTTTGGTGCTGCTACTATACAGGGAGTGCAGATTTATTAGGCAAATGAGTATTTTGACCACATCATCCTCTTTATGCATGTTGTCTTACTTCAAGCTGTATAGGCTCGAAAGCCTACTACCAATTAAGCATATTAGGTGATGTGCATCTCTGTAATGAGAAGGGGTGTGGTCTAATGACATCAACACCCTATATCAGGTGTGCATAATTATTAGGCAACTTCCTTTCCTTTGGCAAAATGGGTCAAAAGAAGGACTTGACAGGCTCAGAAAAGTCAAAAATAGTGAGATATCTTGCAGAAGGATGCAGCACTCTTAAAATTGCAAAGCTTCTGAAGCGTGATCATCGAACAATCAAGCGTTTCTTTCAAAATAGTCAACAGGGTCGCAAGAAGCGTGTGGAAAAACCAAGGGGCAAAATAACTGCCCATGAACTGAGAAAAGTCAAGCGTGCAGGTGCCACGATGCCACTTGCCACCAGTTTGGCCATATTTCAGAGCTGCAACATCACTGGAGTGCCCAAAAGCACAAGGTGTGCAATACTCAGAGACATGGCCAAGGTAAGAAAGGCTGAAAGACGACCACCACTGAACAAGACACACAAGCTGAAACGTCAAGACTGGGCCAAGAAATATCTCAAGACTGATTTTTCTAAGGTTTTATGGACTGATGAAATGAGAGTGAGTGTTGATGGGCCAGATGGATGGGCCCGTGGCTGGATTGGTAAAGGGCAGAGAGCTCCAGTCCGACTCAGACGCCAGCAAGGTGGAGGTGGAGTACTGGTTTGGGCTGGTATCATCAAAGATGAGCTTGTGGGGCATTTTCGGGTTGAGGATGGAGTCAAGCTCAACTCCCAGTCCTACTGCCAGTTCCTGGAAGACACCTTCTTCAAGCAGTGGTACAGGAAGAAGTCTGCATCCTTCAAGAAAAACATGATTTTCATGCAGGACAATGCTCCATCACACGCGTCCAAGTACTCCACAGCGTGGCTGGCAAGAAAGGGTATAAAAGAAGAAAATCTAATGACATGGCCTCCTTGTTCACCTGATCTGAACCCCATTGAGAACCTGTGGTCCATCATCAAATGTGAGATTTACAAGGAGGGAAAACAGTACACCTCTCTGAACAGTGTCTGGGAGGCTGTGGTTGCTGTTGCACGCAATGTTGATGGTGAACAGATCAAAACACTGACAGAATCCATGGATGGCAGGCTTTTGAGTGTCCTTGCAAAGAAAGGTGGCTATATTGGTCACCGATTTGTTTTTGTTTTGATTTGAATGTCAGAAATGTATATTTGTGAATGTTGAGATGTTATATTGGTTTCACTGGTAAAAATAAATAATTGAAATGGGTATATATTTGTTTTTTGTTAAGTTGCCTAATAATTATGCACAGTAATAGTCACCTGCACACACAGATATCCCCCTAAAATAGCTAAAACTAAAAACAAACTAAAAACTACTTCCAAAAATATTCAGCTTTGATATTAATGAGTTTTTTGGGTTAATTGAGAACATGGTTGTTGTTCAATAATAAAATTAATCCTCAAAAATACAACTTGCCTAATAATTCTGCACTCCCTGTATATTCACAGCAAAAAGGAACAGACTGTGATTAGTTTTGTATATGGGTATATATATATATATATATATATATATATATATATATATATATATGGGTAGGTTTCCTGGTTTGTGCATAATCCATCCCTGGTTTTGCTAAAGGATGTGTAATAAAGCAGGAATATGCTTAAAGGAAGCCATGCTTAAAATGATATTTTGATTAAAGTGCAATAACTGTATTTCTCAGAATTCTGAGCAGGAATCAAGGTTTTAACTTATTTTAGACATTCAAATGGTAACACAAATGTACTATTTATTTACTATATATAAATATAAAAAATGCAGTGTAATAACTGCTTTTACTTCCCAGAATGCAGTGCAAAAACAGTTTTTCTTGGAATTCTAAAAATGAAGCAGGTTTTTTAACTTTTTTTAGACATTCAGATGTGAACACAGATGTACTTTTTATTTACTGTATTACTGTATGGTGGAGGCTTCTATCGCTCTTTTGCCCACCATATTATAAATGATTGTTGTGGTGAACTACCTACTCATCAGGTCCACAACACAGGCTGAGATCCTGCTCCATGCTGATGATAGCCAGTAAGCTTGAAACAGCTGTACATGGATAGGATTCTCAGCTTGTGTAAAATCCAACCTTGGCTTTGCATAAAAGCTGTGTAATACAGTAGGCATAAGCTGAAAGGAAGCCATGTTTGATAATGGCTATGGATTAAAGAGTGAGGCAATTGTGGGCACATGTGCATGTCCCAGCTCAGCTTTGCGGTGTAATTTCTCGGAATAGTGAGCTGAAAGCAGATTTTTAAAATTATTTTAGACATTCAAATGTGAACACAGATATACTATTTATTTACTAAATACAAAGAGAAAGAGCAAGTGCGAGAGAGCAACAAATATTAATCTATATGTTCTGCATAGGAAGATGTACAAGAGATCAAATTGCCAATGTCCTCTGGATAATAGAGAAAGCAAATTGCCAATGTCCTCTGCTTCATAGATTATTCTAAAGCCTTTGACTGTGTGGATCACAACAAATTGTGGCATTTTCTTAAAGAGATGGGAGTACCAGATCATCTCACCCTCCTCATAAAGAATCTGTATGTCAACCAAGAAGCCACGGTCAGAAACGAACATGGGACAACAGAATGGTTGATGAATCGAAAGCTGGAATCAATATTGCTGGAAGGAATATCAACAACCTCAGATACGCAGATGATACTACTCTGATGGCTGAAAGCGAGAAGGAACTAAAGGACTTATTGATCAGGGTAAAAGAAGAGAGTGCAAAAGTTGGTCTGCTGCTCAACATTAAAAAGCCGAAGATCATGGCAAATGACAATCTCGCTTCCTGGCAAATAGATGGGGAAAAAGTAGAGGCAGTGACAGATTTTATTTTTGTTGGATCCAAGATCTCTGCAGATGGTGACTGTAGTCATGAAATTAAAATATGTTTGCTTCTAGGGAGAAAAGCTATGGCAAGCTTGGGCAAGCTATTAAAAAAAAAAAGATATTAAACTATCAACAAAGGTCCACATAGTTTGAACTATGGTATTCCCAGTAGTAACATATGTATGCGAGAGCTGGATCATAAAGAAGTCTGAGCACCGTAGAATTGACACCTTTGAATTGTGGTGTTGGAGAAGACTGCTTAGAGTCCTTTTGACTGCAAGAAGATCCAATAAATCAATACATCAGGAAATCAAGACAAACTGCTCAAAAAATGTTGGCCATATCATGAGATGGCAGGATTCCATAGAAAAGACTCTGATGATGGGAAAGATTGAAGGCACAAGAAGAAAACTACGACAGAGGCGGAGATGGATATATGAGATCACTGAAGCAATGAACATGAACTTGATGGAGCTCACAGGGGCAGTAACTGAGAGGTACACCTGGCATGCTGTGGTCCATAGAGTCAAGGAGAGTCAGACACGACTGAACGACTAAACAACAATGTCACAATCTACTGCTTCTCAGTCGGGCTTGATAAGGCTGTTATTGCCAAACCTACCCAGCAGATCTACCAGATTCTTTTGATCTCTTCACTAAGACATAATACATCTCTCTCTCTGTCAGAAAAAACTCAACTGCCAACTGCTCTCTCCCCTCTGTGACAGTTACCACCGACCACACAACATTCTAACCACATTCTAAACTATTTAACTCCTTACACACTGGACACAATTAATCATATAGTCATCAACATAACATAACATAGCATAACATTTTACATATTAATTAACATGACATAACACATATAGGATAATCAAATTAACATAAAAGCATATTAAACAACTAAACTTTTGCTGACCCCAAAAGGCATAAAAGTTATACCGATATTCACTTCATAAAAACAATGTTTGGCACACATCAGATTTGTAGAATAAATGATAATTTGATTAACTAAGTTAAAGACAATAAGGCCTAAATTATCTATAAATCAAAGAATTTCAGCATGAGTCACTAATTGTCCAAAAAAGGAACACGTTCTATTGACTAGCATTTTTCATGTCAAATGTCATACCGTGGAGATCTTACTCCATATTTCACAGTGCTTTAATGTTTAAGGGGCAGGGTGAGGAATCAGCTTGATTCCTCACATTCCCAGGACTTATTTCTAGAGTCCCTCTGACTGCCTAGGATTAAATGAGTAACAGTTTCTAATTGTTGAGTCATTCAGTCATGGCTTACTCTCTGTAACCCTATAGTCTGCTGCATAGCAGGCACATCTGTATGTTTCTAGTTGTGCATATCCATATGGTTATCTTGGCAAAGATACTGGAGTGGGTTGTCAGTTATTTCTCCAGTGGACCGTCATTTGTCTGAAATCTCTGCTATGATCTGCCCATCTTGGATGACCCTATATGGTAGAGCTCAAAGCTTCATTGAGGTAAACAAGCCACTTTACCATGAAAAGGGGATATATATATATATATATATATATATATATATTTATATATATATATATATATATATATATATTTATATAGGGCCTCATTCTATTATCGGCCGTAAAATGGCCGCAAGGCTGCGATTCCTTGCAGGGGTTCCGTTATCTTTGAATTCTATTAAACGGCCCCGCAAGGATCTCCTCTTACGGCCGGCCGTATATCTTGCAACCGGCCGTAAGCTCAGAAAAATTTAAACGCAAAAATAAATTCAAGACGGCACTGTAAAGCTCTGTAAATGCTAGGGATCATAATGTGGGACATGAGGATTAATAGCAACCCCCTCTCAAGCTTGCACATCAGCCCAAATCCGAGTTTACATTAACTGTTTATTTTCCGGCCGCAGCGTAGGCGGGTCTGAGGTGCTCCAAGCCCTCTGGACTTTTTACATGGATTTTTGACATAAATAAAAAAAAAATGTATTTACGGATTTGAGTGTAGGGGAATGTTGGGCTATTTTTGCTAACACCTACAATCACTTTATAGTCTCATAAGAGTGCAGGATGGCTTGATTTCGGCTTTATAATGTGCTTAATTGGTGCTAGCGGGACCTTTTTCCTGCAAGTAAGCTGCGGCTCAGTTTTAGCCTTGCAGAGAGGGTTCCCGGAGCAATTGAATAGCAACCAGGATTTTCTTGCGGCCAAAACTCTTGCGGCCGTTTTAGATCAAAGGCTTTCCTCCGGCGCGAGCGGCCGCAAGGGATAGCAAGGCGCCGGCCGCAAGCCTGCCGGAATCCACGGCCGGAGGGGAATAGAATAGCAGAATAGCTTGCGGCCGGTCTTTGCGGCCCCGCATCTCCTACGGCCGATAATAGAATGAGGGCCATATTGTGACAGATTCACTGTCACGCTCGGGATCCGTGCCTTAGTCTCCAGCACCACAGTGGAGTACTCTGGATCCTTTTGTATGGTTTTACAGATCTTGCGGTTTATTTGTCAGCAAACTGAAAATAAATCCTAGCTTCTCTTTGAAGCAATACCTACACTTTTATCTGCAGGTCCCTCACTGCTCTACTGTAATTCATAATACAGTACAAAACATAGGCCTGCACACTTGTCTGTTTTAGAGTCCACTCCCTTCAGGATCTGCACTCCAACTGCAGAGGAGCTGTGTCTCTTTGACCTCTCTGGTCACGCTGGACACTGTTTTCAATGTCTCTCAACTGCGCTGGCTGTACACTTCCAGGCAGCCAGACTGGCTTTCCAGGTCTCACTGACCTCTCTCTCGCCACACAAAGTTGTCTCAGGCTTCCTCTGCCTCTTCACAGGCTCCAAACTTCCAAACAATCCTCCAACTGGAGGTAGCAGCAGGCCTTGATTGCCGCCACACCCAAGCTTTTTAAGGATCTTCTTAACCATCTCACTCCTGGGGAGAAGTCTTGAAGAGCTCTCTACTGCCCTCTGGTGACACACCATCACAATATATATATATATATATATATATATATATACATACAAATTATATAAGTGTCACCATATGCAAATCTTCCATCATTTCAAAACATAATAAAAACCACAAGATAGACAGATATGGAAGTGAGTCTATTCCTATTAGGCTATATAAAGTAACTTTTAAGAGCTCTATCCAAGTTTTCTATATGTGCCACTACTATGGAGAATTACTTGCTGCAGTGATAACGGGAGAGTTATAGTATTAAAGAAAGGTAATCTCATCAACCAGGAGTGGTCATACCATTACATAATTTTTTTATTTTTTTATTTATTACCTGACTGACTCAGCCCATCAATAGCCCTAATTAGTGAACCTCACAACTCTATTACGATTGTTTTGCTCACTGTCTCAAAGGTAGGTATTAGTACAATGGCCAAGGCACACTTCAGATTTAACAAACGCCCTGTAAGGGACATCAGCAGCAATCGGTTTGGTGAATTAACTGAGACACTTAAGCCTTAACAATAGACATGAATAGGTGAAATATAAATAAATTGCAAGAGTAAATGCAAGTGGCTATATTACAGATCGCTTTCTCTGCTAATAGTCATACTGTAAGTGCCACTTAATAAAGATGATTACAATTGTTGAATCAAAGCAAAAAACAATACAAATGGAGGCTTCAGTGCAGAGGCATAGCTAGTGAATGGAGGGCCCCGGTCCCAAAAAAAATTGGGGGCACAAATCCCGCCACCCTTTTAGAGCCGGGCCCTGGTGCACTGCATCAGATGCACTGGCGGTAGATCCGCCCCTACTTCTGTGTGACTGCACACAGTAAATAAATGGTTATTGTAATAACTCCAAAGGTGCAGCTGCAAAGGCAAATAAAATATTAGCATGTATTAAGAAGAGTATAGAAGCCAGGGAAGCAAATAGAATTCTGCCACTATACAAATCTCTAGTACGCCCTCATTTGGAATATGGAGTACAATTTTGGGCACCACTTCATAAAAGGGACAATTTAGAGCTGGAAAAGGTACAGAGAAGGGCAACAAAACTAATAAGGGGAATGGAGGAGCTAAGTTATGAAAAAAGGCTAACCAAATTAAACGTATTTTCTCTAGAAAAAAGACATCTAAGAGGAGATATGATTACCTTATATATATTCATACAGGGTCAGTATAAAGATTTGTCAAGGGAGCTTTTAGTGCCAAGAGGTTTTCAACTGACAAGAGGACATCCCTTGAGGATAGAAGTAAAAAGATTCCACCTTAAAGAAAGAAAAGGGTTCTTCACAGTAAGGGTGGTTAATCTGTGGAATTCTCTACCAGAGGAGGTGGTGACAGCGGATTCGATATAGATAACTTTAAAAGGGGACTGGATTTATTTCTAATAAAAAAGGGAATTCAGGATTACCCTGGATAATTAGAGAGACAGTATTGATCCAGGGAGAAATCAGATCACCAGCATCTGGGGTCAAAAAAGGAAAAAAAACATTTCCTTTAAGATGATTGCCAATATTTCACTGCTTTTTTTTTCCTGTTTGCCTTCCTCTGGATCAATTATTTATCAATTAAAATAAATAAATACATAAACACATTGTTGATTAATAATTAATTAACAATTAATTTACAACTAATTAAATAATAACTAATTTGCATATTGCAAATCAGAGGAGATCTTAAGAGGTTTAACT
The DNA here is from genome assembly GCA_027410445.1 of Discoglossus pictus. Lineage (NCBI taxonomy): Eukaryota > Metazoa > Chordata > Amphibia > Anura > Alytidae > Discoglossus > Discoglossus pictus. The sequence goes on from CM050171.1 coordinate 128,151,228, forward strand.
TGATTGACTGAAAGTCTTTTTTTCAACCTCAGTTTCTATGTAACTTTGTAACTATGAAAGGAGGCAAGTTATAATGCACACTGAAAATGAGCTTGAATTAATACGTTATTATTTTAATAACTCCGAAGATGGAAGGAGTAGTGCACAATTTAAAGTGAGCTTAAATAAAGATAAAGATTAAATAATGGATTACTGAATTATTTTCAATATCAGTATTATATATAAGAGAACTGTCATAACCAATAAGAGTGCATCACAGATATTGACAGCTTGCAAATATGTAGAGAAGGTATTTCCATAAAAGTGACAGTATGTGAAGTGTGCATACAGGAAATATCCCCAAACATGGACATAAGTGTTGCTAAATAGCAAGTGATACTAATCTGAGTAGTTTGACAAAAGTCAAACAAGTATTGATAAATAGGTATTTACATAACTATTAGAAAAAATATATATACATAAAAATTATATTATCCAAAAAATATATGAAGATATAAAGCCTCATTCAATTGAGGCATTGGGAGATCCGGGCTTTGGAAATGGAGGCGTAACTTATTTTGCTTTTCAGTTGGCGTCTTTTTGCGGGCTCCAATCGGGTTACAGGCTCAGATTCATTTAGATGGTTAACATCGCAAGTCAATGCCCCCTCCAAGCCTCTGATCTTTCACGGCCGCAAGAGTTCTGAACATTAAAATCGCAAATCGCTATTCAATTGCTCCGATTCCCCTTCGCTAACCACCCATCCAAGGCCGCAAATGGCAAAAGTCGGACCACAAGTTACTGGTTCCAAGGAGGACCCGCAAAAGGCTTAATGACATGTCCAGAGAACTGCAAATGTAAATATAAAATCAATACTGCACTGTAAATTATGTGGAAAGAGATGAAAGACATTAGAATTAATTGCACAACTGTCTCAAGCCCACAAATCGGCAATCAAAAATCATTTATTTTATGTTCCAATTCTGGGTTATATCGATCTCGGGAATCAATGAGTTAATACATATCACAACACCCATATGGACTAGAACAGTATCAACATTCAGTTTTATTATTTTGTACATTGTGGGTTTCCGGGTCCGATCACAAATCCTACCCCGAAACAGAGTGAGAGGGAAGGAAATATATGTGTGGGGTAGATCACTGACAGTTTTGATACTGGGTAACAGCCTACTTGAATTTGGACATGCCTGATATATATCAAACAGTAATAAAAATATTGAAAGATAGTGATAGTGTCAGTGGTATGTTATAATGATCTGTGCAATGTGATCTAACAAACTGCTATAATATACTAGCGACTTGCCTGTCAAAAAATGACGACAATGAGATGTGTATGTTTGTAAATTTGTTTGGTCGGTAATATACGTATTTGACACTTGTAACCTTTTTCTTATGTCGAAAGAATTCCAATATTAGCTTAAAAATGTTTATTTTTTTAACATTGTCTTTTTTTGTTGAGGAACTGTTGAAGTGTTTTTTAGTAAAAGTGGTAACATTTGAATGTAAGAACAGTTGAACATTGGATGAATGAGTATTGTAAACTTGACAAACTGGTTTTTAAACATGCAAATTGTAGATTAAGAACTGTTAATCGAAATATATATTGAATCCAGAGGAAGGCAAACAGTAAAAACCCTCCTTGAAACGAAGCCAATTGTATCAAAGCGGGAACAAATGAATTCCTTCCTGACCCCATTAACTGGCGATCGGATTACTCCCTGGATTAATATTTAACATGAAATACAACATTTACATTGTGTAGTAAAACGTCCTTGTGCTGTTAACATCAAGTTTGTAATATGTATAACTAACCAACTTTAACTTATTATTTGTTAAACTTGTAATGTTATAAACAGTAACATAGTTAATTAATATTTGAACCTAATTTTTTTTGCAAATGCAAGGCAAGTGTTTTGTGGGGCTAATCATGCATAAACAGTACTTCATAGTAGACAACGTTTTTTGTAAAAATGCGTCCATCCTCTAATAAATCTCCTTGACTTTCATTGTTTTCAATGTAAACTTTAATAGCCTGTGGATTTTTGCACCGTGATAAGGCAACGTACAATTGACCATGTGCAAATACTGGTTGTTCTAAGAAAATCCCCACAGATTTAAAAGTTTGTCCTTGTGATTTATTAATGGTCATGGCAAATGCCATGATGATGGGAACTTGTCTTCTTTGAAGTATAAAAGGGAGGCTACCTTCACTTGGTGCCAAATCTATCCTTGGTATGAAAACTCTCTCTCCTTTATGGGTACCAGTTAGAATTTCAGCATCTATGAAATGGTCCATTAATTGTTGAACAATTAATCTTGTCCCATTGCATAGGCCATTTTTGGGGTTCATATTTCGCAGTAACATATCAATTGCACCTTTCTTTAGCTGCAAAATATTTGGTGGCATTCCAGAAGGAGTTAATGAGTTGATGAATTCAGTGGAAAAGTTTGCCTGACTTTATTTGTCATTAGTAAGTACAGAATGACAAATAAAGATCATTTTTTTGTGCTGCATTATTTTTTTTTTATATTTCATTATTGAGAAGCAATGTATCCTTATTTTTGCATGTTAGTATGACTTTGTTGGCAAGTTCCAAATAGACCTCGTTATTTATTGTAGTTTCGAATATAGCCAATATAAGATCTTGTTTGCAAATCATATGAGGTGGGATGTGCACAGTGTCGTCAGGTAAATTTTGGATTTTTTCTGTTTTTCCTTCTCCAATTGTAATTAGCCAATCATTGAAATCATTTTCTCCTTCGGATCTCATAGTTTGTTGTAATTGAAGATGGGTAAAATGTTTCCATAGTGTACTTGACTTTATACATGTTTCGATAATGTCAATTTGATTTCCATCTACAATGACAGGTAATATTTGTCTAAAATCGCCACCTATCAACATTACCTTACCATCAAATGGCAAAGTATTATCTATGACTTCATAAAGCAAATGGTCAATACATTGTAGGGCATGGCATGACATCATTGTAGCCTCATCTATTATAATTAATTTACTTTTTCTAATTTTTTTGGCTTGTAATGATGTCATCCGAATATCCAACACTGATGTTTCTAAAATTGGCATTGGCAGTTTAAATTCACTATGCACAGTCCTTCCACCTTCTAACAAAAGTGCAGCAATTCCAGTGGTTGCAAATGGGAGTGCTATTTGACCTTCTGCTCGTACAAAACTCATCAATAAATTATATAGATACGTTTTTCCTGATCCGCCAGGTCCATCGAGATAGAAATAATGCTATTTGACCATGTCATCATCTAGGGCATTTCTGATGGAATTAAATGCTTGCAATTGTAATGTATTTAAAGTTGCAAGTCTTTGTTCTGTTCTTTCTGTTTGTAGTTGAATTTCATAGTCTTCAAAGTTGATGTCATCTATAAGACCTGGATCTGGCAGATTAAAACTTGCTCAACTTAATCCATGAGTTATAAATACTTCTTGGATTTCCATCAATGCTTTTAATTGTGCTATCAGCTCATTGTATCGTTGCCTATAGTCTTCAGCCATATTACTTTTAAATGAGTCCCACAAAGCTAATGCATTTGGAGCATTTGTAAAGATACAAATGAATGCAAATTGTTCCCTCATCTGCAGTGGCATTTGACATAGTGCTGCTTCTTCTAGACATCTTTCCCATTCTGTATCATCAACTAGGAAGTGTCGCGCAGCTAAATTAAATGATTCATATACTAAGTAATTAACAGTTCTTAAGTGTTAAAAACTTTGTGCACCAGGAACATTTAAAAGTAGTAGCCGTAAGCAGAAATGTTTAAGGTCTCTTGGACTGACAGTGTAAATTTTGGTATTATTTTATTTCCCCGGCTTTTTCTTGTTCGCCATAATCCATTAACGAAAACATAATGATATGGAATGTCAATATGTAACAATTCCTTTGCCTGTAAATCTGTTGAATTTAATTGAAACCATGCAGTTAGTGTAGTGTGACGATGCTCACTTTGTGCCAATGCATTTGTTTAATTTCCAGCATGGAAATACACTAAATGTCTTTGTGGCAAATGTACAGCTAATCTATATACTGCATGTGATCGATTGTGCATTTCAAATTTTAAAAGACGCCACATAGCTTCTGGCGCACTAACATAGCGAGCATCTACATGAGATGCAAGTTCATCATGTTCTAACTCAGTGCTTTCACGTTGTCTGCACTATTGACGACTACAGTAGCTGCATCATAGCCTTTGTAAATATATTTGTAGCCATATTTATTGGATTTGATGGAAGTGCAAGCTTCTACATTAATGTGTGCATTATACTTTATAAGTAAATGTGGATTGTCGACGTTTTTGCCATGAATAACGGCAGTTTTTTACCTCTCTTCTTCTATATAATGGATAGCCATCACACTTGGCATAAGTTTTGTCTCTATAATCTTTTTGGAAATTCTTTAGAACATTTATTATTTTATTTTATTTCTATTCCATACATGGTGACTCTGGATTAATATCTCCACACGGTCCGTGAATCATACGATGAGTTACAATCTCATATAGTCTACCATGTAGTTCCTGGATCTGGTAGTTCAGGAATAATGACTGAATCCACTTTGTCACCAGTATCTAACTTATCTTTTTCTTGAAGGATTATAAGAATATGTACATGTGGAAGTCCTCTTTTTTAAAATTCAATTGTATAAACATAAGCAAGACATTTGCCAAATAACTGAGTTATAGTTATGTCATGTATTAATTCATTTCATTTTATTTTGAAAACTCTGGCCACGAAATCTGGTCTATCGAAAGCAGTTTGGCCAATAAGTAAATTTTATGTAATCTCTGGCCATTGGGGATTACATGTAAATGGGGTTGGTGCTCACTGAGCACAGTTTAGCTGGACCTAGCATGGAAGGTGGAGCTGGGGCTAGTGAGGATATCCAGGGAGGTAGCTGGGTTACAGTTAGAAGAGGAATCAGGGGGAACAGGAGGAGGCAGGCCAGTTCTGAGTTGGCAAACACCAACAAATTTGTCAGATTGAGTGAAACTGTTGGGGATGTCCATTCAGGAATGGCAATGCCAGATAGAGCTGTTCCCTCTAACAGCGGGGAGAACAGTTCTACTGGAGGAGTGGGAAGGCAGAATAGGCAGAGCAACAGACAGGTTTTGGTTGTAGGGGACTCTATTATTAGGAAGGTAGACAGGGTGATTTGTCACCCAGATCCCAGCAATCAAACAGTTTGCTGTCTCCCGGGTGCTCGGGTTCGTCATGTTGTGGATCTGGTAGACACATTTTTTGGGAGGGGCTGGAAATGAACCGGCGGTCTTGGTACATATTGGTACCAATGACAAAGTTAGTGGAAAATGGAGTGTCCTATAGAATGATTTTAGAGAACTAAGTAATAAGCTGAAGGCAAGGACCTCCAAGGTAGTATTTTCTGAGATACTACCAGTGCCACGTGCTAGCCCAGGGAGGCAGAAGGAGCTTAAGGAGGTTAATGTGTGGCTAAAGATGATGTGCACTAAGGAGGGCTTTGGGTTTTTAGAGCACTGGGCTGACTTCTCACTTCGGTACAATGTCAACAGCAGGGATGGATTGCACCTTAATGCGGAGGGAGCTTTTTTTGCTAGGGGATAGTATGGTAGAAAGCTTGGAGGAGTTTTTAAACTAGTAGGTGGGAGGGGGAGGGACTAGATATAAGTAATGGGGTAGAAAGTGTAGAGGGTATAAGTGATGAATTAACAACTCATGGGGGAGGAGATGGGGGAGGGGTAGTATAGTCAATAGGGAGGTAGTACTAAGTAACTCAAATACAGTGGCAGGCACTTCAAAACTAAAGACTCATAACATAAGATGTATGCTTGCTAATGCCAGAAGCTTGCCAGGAAAAATGGGACAGTTAGAATTATTAGCAATTAATGAAAAATGTGATTTAATAGGCATTACCAAAACATGGTGGGATGAATCTCATGACTGGACTGTTAATTTGGATGGTTATAACCTATTTAGGAAAGATAGAGGCAATGGTAAAAGAGGAGGAGGGATTTGTCTGTATGTTAAGCCTATAGTCAGAGAAGATATTTATGGTGGACCTAGTGATAAATTTGAATGTTTGTGGGTAGAGTTAAATAGCGGAGCAGCAAATTCCAAAAGAATATTAGTAGGTGAATGCTATAAACCCCCAAAATATAGCTGAAAGTGAGGAAATACAATTATTGTTACAAATTGTAAATGCAGCTAAGCATGGGCAAGTTCTCATAATGGGAGATTTTAATTACACTGAAAAAAACTGGATATATGAGACAAGCAGTTCAGCTAAGGGGAGCAGGTTCTTGAGTACACTCAGGGATCATTATCTGGCCCAGGTTATACAAGATACTAGAAATGAAGCTATCTTAGATTTAGTCATCACAAATAATATTGATATAATATCAAATGTTAATAATAAAGTCATTAATATTTAATCTGCATATTGCACATCAGAGGAGATCTTAAAAGGTTGAACTTGATGGACTGAAAGTCTTTTTTCAAACTTAATTGCTATGTAACTATGTAACTATGTAATAAATAAATCTGGTTTCCCAAATTTGGTGACGATAGCCATGGCATCATTGTATCTTTCTCGCATACTGCGAGAAGATCCCTGGAAAGAAAATGGTAAAATGATGGCTTTGCCAGCTGTCATGTATCTGCCTGTAGCGACCTCAGCGACATAACCCATCAATCCACAATACTGTTCTACACGTAGTTTATCTTGTTAATATTTCATGAAGTTTACATTATTGGCCTAAACTTGCAAATAGGAATCAATAATCCATTGTTGTGTTAGTTTTCCACCACATAAAATTGGATTGAATTTATTTTGAATGGCAATTTGAGCTACTTTAAATTCAATTTCATATTTCGCACTCATACTTTAGAATTTGGGTAACTGGGAAGGCTTAATTTTGGTTGCCAACCTGCTTCCCCGTGTGGGGAAAAAATGGGATATGTCATTAGATCTAAATTTGGACTTAAGATACTGATAATTAATGAATGGTTGCTCGTCATTTCTGGGATATATTCTAATGTCTCTCTGAAATGGTGGTTCTCCTTCATCATTTTTAAACACCATTGCAATCTCATTTGATGTTGGCAAATTATAATGGTGTTTATCAGTATGTCTATCTCTTTTAAGCACCATATTGACCTTTGGGATTGGTAATTGATGTATTTCTGCATGAAGTTGTTGTTTCTTTTCTACTTCTGCCAATTTTTTTATAAGCTTGAGTGTAGGGGTTATTGGCCATAATTTTATCTAGCTCTATAAAAACACTGGGTAAGCATTTTTTATTTTCTTGAAACTGCATACGTTGGTCAACAGCTTCCATTGTATCTAGGACATATAGTTGAGCAAATTGTCTTTGCTTTCCTTCCTCTGGATCTAAATGTGAAGTACAATGGTAAATTTGGCCTTGGACTTTAAAGCAGTAAGGGCCATGTCCTGGTACATTAGCAGCTAGTGTTACCCCCATTGATTGCAAAGGATATGGCACTATTGTATGATCTTATGATTGTTTTGAATTTTTTGTAGTTTGAAAAAGTAGGTTCAGTCATAATGTTTTGTAAATATGTTGGGAATTGTTGTCTTTCTGGAAGTTTGACCTTGCCTTTTTGACAGCAACTAATGAACTGGCCATCTCTGGGTCTTTCCTGTTTGAAATGATAAGCCTCACAAAACTGACAGAGAATATTCATGTCACCACAATTATGAACCTCTACTGCTAAAGACTTAAGTAAAGGACAATTTAAAGAGCATATATCAGTTTCAGTTTGTATTTCATCATTGGAAATGTTATGTGATGGTTCAGGAACAGGTTCTAAATGCTTTTGTTTTTTTTGTTGCCTTCTTAGGTGTAGCTTTTATTCTTTTAGCTGATAGTCTTTTGCTTGCAAGTCTCTTCCGTTCTTTTTCTTGTCGAATTTCCTTCTGCTCCGGCGTCTGCTGGTTTGCCCATCTTTTTTGTCGTTCTCTAGCTTGATGTCTTATCTTTTCCTGTTTGTTGTCGTTATCAGCCATATTAATCTGTAAATAAAAATAATGTATTATTAGTTTAGTTTGTGATTGCAATTTGTTTTGGAAGTGCTTGTTTGTGTTTTTTGTTAGTACAATGTTTTTAGTGCAACACTGTTGTGATTATAGATTTGCTTTGGTTGTATGGGATTATAGGTCATTGTAGATGAAGTTGCTTCATAGTGTTAAATTAATATGTGTTCTTTTTTTGTTGTTTTTTTGGTGGACGCTCCTTTTTTCTTGTAGGTTTGTAGGTTTGGCTTAGAGGCATAGCAGAGGCAAGGGAATTGGAGTATAGGTCATTGTAGATGAAGTTGCATTATAGTGTTAAATTAGTATGTGTTATATTTTTGGTGGCCGCTCCTTTTTATCTTGTAGGTTAGGCTTAGAGGCATAGCAGAGGCAAGGGAATTGTGGAAGGGGTGTTGTTAATGGTAGTCATATTTGAATATTTGTATTTTTTACTGTAGGTGATTGTTGTAATAGTAGGCTTATTTTGTACTTTGAGGCTTATATGGTGTGGGTCAGAAAAGAGGCTTTATAGTGTTATTTGGTAGGTGTTAGTAATATTTGTTGTAGTATCCTATTTTCTGTGTCTGTTTAGGTTGTGGGCTTAATGTTGTAGGTTAGGGCCCAGAAAAGAGAATTTATTGTTGAATTTGTTATGTGTTCGCAGTATTTGTTGTACTATCCTGTTTTATGTTGGGCACATTTGATTGAATTTATGGTTTAGTGTTAAAGGTTTCTGTAGGTAAAACAGAATTGCTTTTTACATTTTAAATGTGTCAACAATATTTCTTGAAGGATCATGATTTGTGTGCCTCATTGTTGTTGTTTGGTTGTTCTTTTATTTGATTTTTGATGTTGACATTGCTGCACAGCAAGCATTTGCTTTTTTCTCTTTTTGTACTTGTTGTACTATACCTTGTTGGAAGTCTGATTTGAAGACAAATATCACTGGATCCGGTGCTGCAAATCTTCAGGCAGTGTCTGTTGTAAAAGAGAAAGAGAAATGTTATTTTATTGTAATTTATATTTGAGCAACAGCATGTTTTATTTATTTCAAAAGCATTTTTGGTTTCTTTGTTGTTTGTAAAATCTATTGATTTGAGAGTGTGTGAGAAACCCTGCAGTGCTGGCTGGAATTTATTACTATTGTGTTTTGTGTAGACCACTTGTGTAATTGGATTATTGTTTTACTGTAGTAGTTTGCTGTCCATAAAACAGTATTTTTTATTTTGGCACTGTGTATGTCCTATCAGGATTTCTTATTCTATCATGTTTTTTGTGCGCCACTTTGAAATTGATCTTTTTTTGTTCTGGGTTACAGTGAGAGTTTGTTGCAGGCTAAACAGTAATGTTTGTTCTATTTTGTATATGTTATCAATGTTTGTTGGACTATCCTGTTTTGTGTCCACCACTTTTGGGATGCTCCATTTCGCTTCTGTCTGAGGGTTAAAGGTTGTTGTAGACTAAACAGGAATGTTAAGTTCATTTTCTATATGTAGTTAATATTTGCTGTACTGTCCTGTTTTGTGTCCGCCCACTTTTGGGATGCTCCATTTGGCTTCTGGGTGAGGGTTAGAGGTTGTTGTAGAGTAAACAGGAATGTTAAGTTCCTTTTCTATATGTTGTTAATATTTGCTGTACTATCCTGTATTGGGCCGCCACTTCTATTTTAGTTATGGGTTGTGTTTTAAGGCTTTTTCCTATGCATGTGTGTTTATTTTGTAATTGTATATGTGTTAGCAATATTTATTGAAGTGTTGTGTTTTGGTTTTGCTGTAATTTGTATTGAGGCTTCTATTTTCTTTTTTACTTTTGATATTGGCGGGCAGGAAAGATGGGATTTTTTTTTTTTACTTTTTATACTATACCATGATTGACGCATTTTTGCTGTATGAATGACAGAGGGTCCCCTCCTGCCAATGTTGATCCACCAGTCTTCAAGTAGTGGTTTGAAAGAGAAAGATAAATGGTTAATTGTATATTATTTTGTTTTTTTTTGGGAAAAGCATGGCCTTTTTCTGCATGTAATGTCTTTTTGTATCTTACCTCTTCTTCTTTCTTTGTCTTGTTTAAAAGTGATCCTCTTTCACAGTCCTGCAAATTCTTGAGTGACACTGTTGATGCAGAGTCTGTTGGAATTGTGCAAAAAAGGCAAAGATTGAGCTGCAGGTTAAACGTGTATGTGTGTCATTTTTTTTTGGTGGCATTATTTCCTATGAATCAATGTCACTTGAATATACTTTGATTTGTTTGAGCTTGTTGTAGGGCCCATACACATATGTGTGTATTTGATATGTTACTATACATGAATGAAGTCTTTAAAATGTTTCTTTTTTTTTGTAGTTTTATTTTTTGGGGTTTTTCTTAATAAATTAAATGTATTATAGCTTACCTCTCTGTTGGAATTTGCAGATTGTGAAGTTGTAAATTGGTAAGTAATTCTCTTCTGAAGTAACGGCAGCAGCGACATGTCCAGTCACACTGTTCATCACCTGAGGAGAAATGTAGAATTTTCTGGAAAGTGGGCAGTATTTATAAACTTTGAGGTGGTTGAAACCGTTAGAACGCAATACGCATGCACTATTAGCGTTCCAGCCTCAAATTTGGTTCCAGCCGCCATTTTGCGGCTAATAGTTGTGTGTTTCATGTAAAATGCTGGGGAATTTCAGTGTGGTACGTGCCGCATAGTGTGTGTTACGTGCCGCGTAAACTGGTCTGGAGTGTTCGTTCCGTTTTGCGAGTAAGTGTAATAATTTTGCGTCCTTAACCTCGTTTTCCTTTTTTTGGGGGGCGGACATTTTTTCTCTCGCTTAGGGGATTTTCGAGTGTCTAAACTCTTTTATTTCGATTTAAATTAAGGTGTAACTTGACTTTCAAAGGTCCTGGGTGCCCCCCCCCCTGCTGTGGCTAAGCTTTTTATGTGGTTGTTGTGTGTATTTATTGTGTTTTTAAAGTTTTTATGTGCGTGGGTTTCGGGCGCTAAGGTTGTATCTTTGCGAGGTCGTAATGTTTTTTTTTCTAAGTCCCGCGGCTCGTATTTGTGGACGGTAAGTTCGTAAATTTTGCGGTCGACGTGGGAGCCTATGTTTGCAAGTTTTCAATTTTGCATGTCGCTTTTGGGGGAAGCAATATGGACGCGGGATTCTAAGCCCTGCATTCTCTGCAATGTGTTTATATTGTTTCTGCCTCTGTCTGGATCTTTTTTGCACTAACAATAAGTTATGAGTTACTCCCTTACACTTTGACACCTAAACTCTATACTAATAATAATTTACGGGCAGTGACGTAAATGCAAAAATCAGAAGAAAGATTACCAAAGACCACTCGCAAGTGGTTTTCAAACCTTTGCGTAGTCCCCCAAAAGCATTTATAGTGACAGTATAGCATAAAAATCTCTACAAAATGAGGAAACTTCAACATTATTTGACACTAAACAATCCGATATCAACATATGTTTAATTAAAAAAAATATATGTTAGCATTAAGCCTGTTTTATGATACAAAATCCAGTACTCAAGGAGTTAATACACATTACAAAACCACGTTCACTAGGAACAAATGCTGCAATGCATTATCTATAAATATATCATATTTTAACACAAAATAAACAGATCTTTATTTATTGAAGCTATAAATACAATTGTCACATATTTTTAATATCAAACTATATTAATAAATAAAAAAAATGTATATCTATTTCTAATGTTTACTTGCCCAGCAGTTATGTCACTTGTTACGGTACTTCCCACTCATTATAATATTCTTGACGTTCCTGTCATGGCCAAAGCACTTATAGACTATAAAGATCAATGTATCTCGGCCTGGACTGAAAACGTTGATTTTGGATTGGGCCAGACATCTTGGTGTTGAAGTCAGAGAGCACTGTTATTGTAAAAATATAAATCTGTACCGCATATACTGTTACTCTATAATATATATGTGGTTACTCCAACGGGGGGGGGGGGGGGAGCAGGTGCAGAGCAGGTGGGGTGTTCTGTTTGACATGTGCGCATGTGTTCCCAAGGCAACTGAGAATGCACCTATGCCTGATTGGTGGTTACTAAATCTTCCATCTCACACATAGGCATGTCTCTATTGGCTAATCACACATTGTTGGCATTGGCTGCTCATAACTAGGCACAGGGTATAAATATGTGGCATTTGAATTAATAAAAGTCAGTTTTAGTTTTCACATAAGCAATGTGTGGTGCTATTTACTGTGTGTCTGTATCCTGACTGGGGAGTAATCCTGTTCTGAAACCACTGGTATCCTGCCTGCATCATCCTATATACATATTCTTGGATGTTGATCCTATCCTGAAGTCATCTTTTGTGCCAGAGGTAACAAGAACTACATGGTCAGCTGGGGTAAATTTGAACCAGATTCTTATCAAGCCCCATTGCAGAAGCAGGTCATAACAGTTCACATTTCCTATTGACTCCTAGAGCCATGTGTCATTTGCAAAGCTTGGTTTGGCTACTCCCTACACATAAATATGTTGTGGCTAAGGCAGGATATATGGCTGTGGGCTGAGACCTGTAACACACAATCACCCCCACTAGCATCAGCCTACTGACTTATTCATTCGCATCTTGCACTTGTCACCTTCCAGCCTCACATTCCACAGTTTCCTTTCTATATTGTATGGACCGTGCAGCCACTTCTATAAGGACTCAGTGTCACTGGGCCTCATACTATCCACCAACACAGATCCAATTAGATATTTCTGTTGTACCAAGTTGTCTGCTTACCCATTTATATCACATCTGTATTATTTTGTACCTATATTTGTATATCACAATTTGCATTCACTTTTGTATCCTACTTTGCAAATGGTGCTACAGAAAATATTGTCGCTTTATAAACAAGAGTAAGATATATATGTATATATATATATATATATATATATATATATATATCACATATATATTGATGGATCTTGCGATTTTGGTGACGTTTGCGGTGTTGGTAACGCACTCGCAAAGCAAGGTAAGCCGTCGACACACGCACGACTTAGGCTGCGATGTGTGCCGAAGGAGCTCATTGCACTGCAAGCCTTGCAAAGCGATATGAGCATTTGAAACATGTGGGACTTAGGCTGCAATGAGCGCCAAAGGCCAAAGGAGTTCATTGCACGGTGAGGTGAGCAGGTGAAGCACGTAGCACTTTGCCGCTGACGGCAAGAAACACATTTTGCTAATTTAACGGCCAAACTTTTCTCGAAAACCCAGAAAAACAAGTAAAATAACTTAAAACAAATTACAACACACTCACACACAGCACAGGGGGAGAGTCAAGAAGCCTGGGAGTGAGGTTGCAAAGGAATTTGAGCCATATTTGCAGTTTTTCTTCAATCGAAAATCGGCTAAGTGAGGAAAAAAATGGAGGACAAAAAACGAAAAAATTCTGAAACAGGATGAAAACAAGGCTCACCAATGCCAGGCACGCAGGACTTAGAAAATACATGAAGGCAAAGACAGTAAAACACACAAAAGACACCATTCAGCGCGTAACATGCAAACATTCAGCAGACACACAGAGGACAAACACAGAGAGACACATGGCATTCCCAAACACAAAACTTGCAGGTTAACAAACACTGCAATGTGCGGCCCATACAGTAGGGGGGAGGAAAGGTTCGCAATGATTGCCAATGGCGCTCACTGCGAAGCTCACGATGAGCACTAAATGTAATCATTGCAAAGCAGGAAAGTTGAAGTACACGGGGTGAGAGGCCGAAGCGCTCAGCGCTGGGCTCGCAATGAGCACCAAAGGTGCTCAGAGGAGCAAAAGCCTCACATTGTGCGGCAAACAGCATTGCCAGCCTTACAATCAGTCAATGGACTTGCCTTTCACACTAAGTTATCACAATGCAGAAAACTGCAGAAAATAATGAAACTATGTTTTATCATAATAAAACGTTGAGGATGTTTATTCATTCAATTCGATTTTCTCTTCATTTTGCATTGTGCCTTACCTGGGGAGTATAGTTATTTTGTCTTGTATAAAGATGAAATGTTGTGTTGATCTTTTCTGGTGACTGTGGCTCGGGCATAGGACAATGCCGTTTGAGGTTAGACCAGGGTCCATCATTTGGAAAGCATTTGGGATACTCATAACAATCCTCTTCCCCTGTGAAAACCGTATATGTAATAATGCAATCTATTAGTCTAAACAGAAAGTGACAGAAGTAACACACCATCAGTACAAAGGCCTGACATGTTCAGTCTACTCTCGGGTGCTCCAGCACTTTGTATAAAAGATGGAAAATTACAGATGTTACTATTGAGTTTCTCCTTGTTGGACTTCACTAAAAGACAAACAACGTGAAATTATTTTAACATCTATTTATTTAAAAGACTTTATGCCTAACCTAAGTGCATAACCTTCAGATTACAAAGAAATTACATTAACGGATCCCTTTTGTCAAAAATGTTGAATTGCTTCTTTGATGAATGACACTTGAAATTATGCAACATGTTTTTAAAATGAAAAAAAAAAAAACAGCACCAGAATTATTTATTTTATATGTATTTATGAAACTTTGGAATCTACCATTGTATTTACCAGTGAATCACTTACTTAAGTGTGAGGAGAGTTTGATAACAGAGAAAGTTTGTATCGGCACAATAAGAATGAGGCATCTACAGCTACCAGTGCATTAATTAGCTCCAAGGACACACCTTAAAGGCATATACACATTTCCTGATTTATATATGCATCTGATAGAGAAGAATTAATAGATTAGGAAAACATTTTTTTGCATGAAAAAATACCAAAATAAACATTTGAACACTTACCTTGAAGTTAGCAAAATGTCTTGTAAAAAAATTAGGGTTAACACCCTCTCCAAACCCAGTCCAAATTAGCATAAAATTCATAATTCATTTTGGTCAATCAGGTTAGCTGAAACATTTGAATCAAACTCTTGGGTTCCTTTTTGTGCTGCAAAGCAGCCTAGGATATGTAGTGTAACACTATGTTAGAAGGTGCTATGGCAGCAGCACAGCACACAACACACATCAGTGACATGAAGCAGCAGAGAGGGTAATGTCCCAGCAGTGACTTGGGGGTTGACGTCACTGCTCTCCTATTTTGGCCCCTTAATGCTGCATGCTAACTGGGTGGGGATCAAGTGCCTGTGTAGACACCACTGGGGGTTTTAACATAATCATTAGTTGAATTTTTAAATATTAATAAATATAAAATGTTTTACGAAATGTGCTGCATACATATCCGCTGCTTTTTGCCTATAGAGTGCAGATATGTATTAATGTATTAATCCATGAAACTTGGATATGCCTTTAATGACAGAGAAGCTGCAGGAGGCAGGTTGAGTGAAGAAAATGGAAGCCTGGATATAGAAAAAGTTTGACCACAGTGTTCCTTTAGTTAAATAACGTTAGTGCCTCTGCTCTGATTTAGTTTTATAAGGCTGAGTTAAGATCTATTTTGCACATTTTCCTGTTTTGTATGAACTTCCACATGAGCTTATCGTAGTATTATGCTGTATATATATACTGTACATATTTGGTAGTCCAAAGAAGATAAAATACTCCAGAATTAGAAAAAAATATTTATGAATATTTGAAAATTCTAATAAGATACTCTACAATTGCATAATACAGTAATCTGGACAAAACATATATTTTTCTCATAATAAGGAGATTCCAACAATAATGCCACACAATATTAATACCACTATACTCCAGGGCAGGGCCAAAGATGTCCCTCTCAGTCCCCCAAAACTCACTCAGAGCCATAGGTGAACTAGTGATACGGAATATGTTGGCGCACTACAAATAAAGGAAATAATAACTATGTATATGATGAAATATTTTCATATGTGTATACAATTATATACCCATTTGCATATTGGCACCCAGAATACCCAGAGTATAATGGAAACATCTGTTTTTTAACATTCTGATATGTCTTAGATGTAATGTAAACATAGACATATATATGCATCACTATCTATCTATCGATTTATCTCCAAATATTATTATCTGTATGTCTTAAAAATGCACATAAACACTCTGCTTTAAGGATCACAATAGTCCCCGTATGTGTTCTGCACCATTAGATAAAGGGTGATCAAACATGTGGAAAAAGTGTTTTAATTTTTAAATTTGATGCTGAATTCATGAAGCTATGATCAATAGACAGGCTATTTCTGACTGAATGAGCAATAATGTCTGTTCTGCATGTCACATAAAGCATATTAACTAGAATCAGGTGTAGAAGCTTTGAATCATTCAGTGGCTAAGTCATTTGTAACAACTACATTATACTATAGCAGACAATGATCCAAGTGATCAGACAACACAGTAGGTAATCTTGTAACCTGTGGTTCAGATCCCTACATAGACTGATATTTTTTGTTACTGTTCAACATAATCAGAAATATGACCCCAATTCTAATCACTTTATTACAAAGTTATACTATGTTTAAGAGCAAAGTAAAACTTCGTAGTTATGTTATTCACCCATCCCTGAGAGATTGTGAGAGAAGAACCACTAAGAGCCTGTAAATGAATTTGCTATTCAATCGACATTTTTTAGCTACCCACTAAGGATTTGCGGGTTACAGGCTGAAAATCACTGACCAATTTAAGCCTTTGATCTTTCAAGCCCGCAAAAGTTACAATCACTAAAATCGCAAATCGATATTCAATTGCTACAATTCCCGAAGGACGCAATTGCCCTTAAATTGCAAATGTAGCCAAAAATATTACGTGTTCCAAATAGGACTCGCAAAGGGTTTACAGACTAGTTTGTAACACTGCAAATGACTATTACAACACACTAACAGACTTTAAAATATGGGGAAAGCAATGAAAGGCATTAGAATTAATTGCGCAACAATTCCCAAGGAACAAATAGGTATTAAAGGTATTAAATCATATTGTAAGATATGGCTTATAGTTTGGCAATCATTATGATGGAAATAAGTGTATCTTATAAAATATGCGTAATTGTATAAATATTTATTATTAGCAATTGGTAGCTGAATAGTGTTTATCATGTATTGAGTTTTATCAGTCACCCCCACTTCTTCACAAACATACTGAATTCATGAGAAGCTTCAAAGGTGTGGTTTCTCACAAATGTAGGCTATGGATACTACAACAAAAGTTTTTTTTTGGCCCAGGGCAACAGATATGTGTGTGGGATTGCCATTTTCAACAGTTGTTAGAAATAAACCTGTTTGGGAAAGGTGACAAAGATTCAGTTGGGATGGGCCGTCACAGATAAAGGGGGTAGTGTCCAAGAAGGAGAATACAATGCCAGAGTTGGGTCAGTCCATAGGAGAGAGCTAAAGAGGACAGAGTTCCCAGCTGAGCAGAGCAGAAGCCATGGTGTGAACCATGACCTGAAGCCTAAAGAGATGGACCCAGAAGACAAGGATGACTTTTGGGGTATTAGTTAGTAACATTATAAGAAAATTTACCTTTACATATAAATAAAGTATAGAGAAATCATTTCTTTTGTAAATATTATTTTATCCATATTGCCTGTCTGTTTGTCTAAGACCTATTGTGTAACTGTATCTTGATTTATGTAAAATATATCTTTTTAATTACACAGTGGGGGGGGGGAAGTATTTGATCCCCTGCTGATTTTGTCCACTGACAAAGAAATGATCAGTCTATAATTATAATGGTAGGTGCATTTTAACAGTGAGAGACAGAATAAAAAAAATACAAGAAAAAGGCATGTCAAAAAAGTTATAAATTGATTTGCAGGTCAATGAGGGAAATAAGTATTTGACCCCTTCAATTTAGTACGTGGTGGCAAAACCCTTGTTGGCAATCACAGAGGTCATATGTTTCTTGTAGTTGGCTACCAGGTTTGCACACATCTCAGGAGGGATTTTGTCCCACTTCTCTTTGTAGATCCTCTCCAAGTCATTAAGGTTTTGAGGCTGATGTTTGGCAACTCGAACCTTCAGCCCCCTCCACAGATTACCTATGTGATTAAGGTGTGGAGACTGGCTAGGCTGCTCCCGGCCCTTAATGTGCTTCTTTTTGAGCCACACTCCTTTGTTTCTTTGGCTGTGTGTTTTGGGTCATTGTCATGCTGGAATACGCATCCATGACACATTTTCAATGCCCTGGCTGAGGGAAGGCGGTTCTCACCCAAGATTTGACGGTACATGGCCCCGTCCATTGTTCCTTTGATGCGGTGAAGTTGTCTTGTCCCCAAAGCATAATGTTTCCACCTCGATGTTTGACGGTGGGGATTGTGTTCTTGGGGTTATAGGCAGCATTCCTCCTCCTCCAAACACAGCGTTTTGAGGCCAAAGAGCTCGATTTTGGTCTCATCTGATCACAACACTGTCAACCAGTTCTCCTCTGAATCATTCAGATGTTCATTGGCAAGCTTCAGATGGGCCTGTACATGTACTTTCTTGAGCAGGGAGACCTTGTGGGCACTGCAGGATTTCAGTCCTTCAGGGCGTAGTGTGTTACCAATTGTTTTCTTGGGGACCATGATCCTAGCTGCCTTGAGATAATTAACAAGATTCTCCCATGTAGTTCTGGGCTGATTCCTCACTGTTCTCATGATCATTAAAACTCCTCAAGGTGAGATCTTGCATGGAGCATCAGACCGAGAAAGACTGAAAGTTATTTTGTGTTTCTTCCATATGCGAATAATCGCACCAACTGTTGTCACCTTCTCACCAAGCTTCTTGGCGATGGTCTTGTAGCCCATTCCAGCCTTGTGTAGGTGTACAATCTTGTCCCTGACATCCTTGGACAGGTCTTTGGTCTTGGCCATGGTGGAGAATTTGGAATCTGATTGATTGCTTTTGTGGACAGGTGTCTTTTATACAGGTGACAAGCTGAGATTAGGAGCACTCCCTTTAAAAGAGTGCTCCTAATATCAGCTCATTACCTATATAAAAAACACCTGGGAGCCAGAAATCTTGCCAGTGGATCAAATACTTATTTCCCTTATTGACCTGCAAATCAATTTTTAACTTTTTTGACATGCATTTTTCTTGATTTTTTTTATTTTGTTATTCTGTCTCTCACTGTTAAAATACACCTACCATTAAAATTATAGACTGATCACTTCTTTGTCAGTGGAAACATTTTCAAAGTCAGCAGGGGATCAAATACTCCCCCCCCCCCCCCCCACTGTACCTTATTGGTCTGCTCATTTATTGACCTTTCAAAAATAACCAATGATTTATGGAAACTATATATTAATTTCTTACAATAGGTTGCAATGGTCATGCATATGCCAATATTGTCTTGCTGCAACATGCAGAAATCAATTAAAGACACAGCACTACCTGATTAAATTTCCACACAAAAACATGAAACTGCCTGCCATATTATCCCTTTCCCAATAACAGAGGATCTAATGTGGACCTTAAAAATACAAAGATATTCTTATATACATCTCTCTCATCAGATTTACATTGGGAAAATAAATAGTGGCCAACGTACCTGTCACATGACATATCTAAAGTACCATGGGAACATACACTACACTAATTTTACTCTAACCCATCAGAAAGGACTGCAAACACACATGGAGGCTGTGCAGAGGCATGTGGAGCAACAGCCACCTCACCTCCATCAGGGACAATATCCTGGAAAGTCCCATGCCATTGCTGGTGCCCATGAGCCAATATATATACCCATAATCATTTGATCAAATCATATCAAGTGTTTTGCTGTCAATCCATTCAGATTATCACCTGTCATCTTCTTATCAGGCCTTCAGGGAAATGTTGATACTTCACAGTATCACAAATTCATCCTCTCATGTGTTCTAACCTATATTATGACATTAGTATTATTAGTATATGTATTAATCTATTGCATAGTAACTAGGGCTCATCAGTTTACAGATATAGAAATGTGACACAAATGTGATGTATGTGGATGTCCCAAAACCCCAACTATTGAAAACACAACGGCACAGTGATAACAGTATAACATAGCTTTTTTTTATACACAGAGCACACTCAGAAATCTACAAGACTGCGCATTAATATCAATAACCCAAACACGCAGGAGAAAATAAAATACCACAACAAATACTACTACAACCTACCAAACAACAAAACAAACCTGCTTTTCACACCAACATACTATAAGCATCTAACGAAAATATAAGGCTGCTATTACAACAATCACCTACAGAAAAAAATTGCAAACATCAATATATTACTAACATTTTGGCCCTCTACTATGCCTGTAAGCCAAACCTACAACATTAAAAATAGCTAACAAGCGCAGAAAAATAAAAAAATAACACATACTCCTTTAACACTATAAAAATATTACATCTTAAATTACCTCGAATGCTATTACCTTTGCTCTGTTATGCCTCTAACCCAAAAACGAAAAACGACAATATAAAAAATAACAACTACAAAATAAGACATACTAATTTAACTCTAGAAAATAACTTCATCTACAATTACCTATAATCAAATACAAATAAACTACATTTTGAAGCACAACAGTGTTGCAATAAAAACATTACATTAAAAATAACCAAAAATATATACTTTAAAATAAATTGCACATCACAAACTAAACTTATAATACATTATTTTCTTTTACAGATAAAGCTGCCTAAGAACGAGACCAAACAGGAAAAGATAAGACGTCAAGCTAGAGAATGACAACAAAGATGGGCAAACCAACAGACGACGGAGCAGAAGGAAATTCGACGAGAAAAAGAACAGAAAAGAATTGCAAGCAAAAGACTATCACCTGAAAAAGTTAAAGATACACCAAAAAAAGCCA
Organism: Discoglossus pictus; assembly: GCA_027410445.1. NCBI lineage: Eukaryota > Metazoa > Chordata > Amphibia > Anura > Alytidae > Discoglossus > Discoglossus pictus. The sequence goes on from CM050171.1 coordinate 128,172,039, forward strand.
CAAAAAAAAAACAATCATTTAGAACCTGCTCCTGAACCATCACATAACATTTTCAAGAAAATTACACAAGAAAAAGAAGGGAAAACACTTGCAAGCAAAAGACTATCACCTGAAAAACTTATAGACACAAAAAAAAGCTACCAAAAAAACAAAGCATTTAGAACCTGTTTCTGAACCATCACATAACATTTCAAATGATGATTCCGAAAATGAAAATACTATATGCTCTTCAAATTGTCCTTTTCCTTAAGTCTTTAGCAGTAGAGGTTCATAATTGTGGTGACATGAATATTCTCAATCAGTTTTGTGAGGCTTATCATTTTAAACAGGAAAGACCCAAAGATGGACAGTTCATTAGTTGCTGTCAAAAAGGCAAGGTCAAACTTTCAGAAACACAACAATTCCCAACATATTTACAAAACATTATGACTGAACCTACTTTTCCAAACTACAAACATTTCAAGACCAACATAAGATCATACAATAGTGCCATATCCTTTGCATCTATGGGCGCACCATTAGTTGCTAATGTACCAGGACATGGCCCTTCCGGCTTTAAAGTACAAGGCCAAATCTATTATCGTACTTCCCATTTACTTCCAGAGGAAGAAGAGCAAAGAAAACTTGCTCTACTATATGTCCTAGATACAATGGAAGCTGTTGAACAACGTATGCAGCTGCAAGAAAATAAAAAATGCTTACCCAGTGTTTTTAAAGAGCTAGATAAAATTATGGCAAATAACCCCTACACTAAAGCTTATAAAAAATTGGCAGAAATAGAAAATGAACAACAACTTCATGCAGAAAGACATCAATTATCAATCCCAAGGGTCAATATGGTGCTTAAAAGAGATAGACATACTGATAGACGTCGTTATAACTTGCCAACATCAAACTAACACAACAATGGATTATTGATTCCTATTTGCAAGTTGAGGCCAATAATTTAAACTTCATCAAATATCAACAAGATAAACTACGTGTAGAACAGTATTGTGGATTAATAGATTATGTTGCTGAGGTTGCTACAAGCAGAGACATGACAGCTGGTAAAGCCATCATTTTACCATCTTCTTTCCAGGGATCTCCTCGCAATATGTGAGAAAGATACAATGATGCCATGGCTATTGTCACAAAGTTTGGTAAACCCAATTTATTTATTACATTTACATGTAGTCCCCAATGGCCAGAGATTACACAAAATTTGCTTCTTGGACAAAGTGCTTCTGAGACCAGACAGTAGCCAGAGTTTTCAAAATTAAATTAAATGAATTAATCCGTGACATCACTATAACTCACTTATTTGGAAAATGTCTTGCTTATGTTTATACGATTGAATTTAAAAAATGAGGCCTTCCACATGCACATCTTCTTATAATCCTTCAAGAAAAAGTTAATTTAGATAGTGGTGCCAAAGTCGATTCAATTATTATCGCTGAACTCCCAGATTATTTTAACTTTATGGTAGACTATATGAGACTGTAACTCCTCGTATGATTCACGGACCATGTGGAGATGTTAACCCACAATCACCATGTATGGAAAACAATAAATGTACTAAAGAATTTCCCAAAGATTATAGAGACAAAACTTATGCCAATTGTGATGGCTCTCCATTATATAGAAGAAGAGAGGGACAAAGTGCCATTATTCATGGAAAAAAGGTCGACAATAGATATGTGGTACCATACAATCCACATTTACTTATGAAATATAATGCACACATTAATGTAGAAGCCTGTACTTCCATCAAATCCATAAAATATGTCTACAAATATATTTACAAAGTCTATGATGCAGCTACTGTAGTCGGCAAAAGTGCAGACAATACCAAAAGTAGTGAGTTAGTAAATGATGAACTTGCATCTCATGTAGATGCTCGCTATGGGCCTCATTCTATTATCGGCCGTAAATCAGCCGTAAGGCTGCGATTCCTTGCAGCGGTTCTGTTAACTCGCAATTCTATTATACGGCCCCGCAAGGATCTCCTCTTACGGCCGGCCGTATATCTTGCAACCGGCCGTAAGCTCAGAAATCTTTAAAGTCAAAAATAAATTCAAGACAGCACTGTACAGCTCTGTAAATGCTAGGGATCATATTGGGGGACATGAGGATTAATATTAACCCCCTCTCAAGCTTGCACCAAAGCCCAAATCCGAGTTTAAATTAACTGTTTATTTTCCGGCCGCAGCGTGGCCTGGTCTGAGGTGCTCCAAGCACTCTGGACTTTTTACATGGATATTTGACATATATATATAAAAAAATATATATATTTTACGGATTTGAGTATAGGGGAAATTTGTGCTATTTTTGCTAACACCTAAAATCACTTTATAGTCTTCTCAAAGTGCAGGATGGCTTTATTTGGGCTAAATTTCGTGCTTAATTGGTGCTAGCGGGACCTCTTTCCTGCAAGTAAGCTGCGGCTCGCTTTTAGCCTTGCAGAGAGGGTTCCCGGAGCAATAGAATTGCAAATAGGATTTTCTTACGGCCGATTTCCTTGCTGCCGTTTTAGATCAAAGGCTTTCCTCCGGCGCGAGCGGCCGCAAGAGATAGCAAGGCGCCAGCCGCAAGCCTGCCGGAAGCCCCAGGGGAATAGAATAGCCGATTAGCTTGCGGCCGGTCTTTGCGGCCCCGCAACGGCTGCGGCCGATAATAGAATGAGGCCCTATGTAAGTGCGCCAGAAGCTATGTGGCGGCTTTTAAAATTTGAAATGCACGATAGATCACATGCAGTATATAGATTAGCAGTACATTTGCCACAAAGACATTTAGTCTATTTCCAAGCTGGAAATGAAACTAATGCATTGGCCCAAAGTAAACATCATCACACTAAACTAACTGCATAGTTTCAATTAAATTTGACAGATTCACAAGCAACCCACTTCTTATATATTGAAATTCCATGTCACTATGATTTTATTAATGGATTATGGAGAGCAAGAAAAACAAGAGGAAATAAAATAATACCAAGAATTTACACTGTCAATCCAAGAGATCTTGAACGTTTCTGCTTACGACTACTACTTTTAAATGTTCCTGGTGCACAAAGCTTTGAACACTTGCTCCAAATGCATTAGCTTTGTGGGACACATTTAAAAGTAATATGGTTGAAGACTTTATGCAACGATACAATGAACCCATTGCAAACTTAAAAGCATTAATGGAAATCCAAGAAGTATTTTTAACTCATGGATTAAGTTGTGCAAGTTTTAATCTGCCTGATCCCAGTCTTATAGATGACATAAACTTTGTAGACTATGACATTCAACTGCAAGTACAAAGGACAGAAGAAAGACTTGCAACTTTAAATACTTTACAATTGCAAACATTTAATGCGAACAAAAATGCACTAGATGATGACATGGTCAAAGAGCGTTATTTCTATCTTGATGGACCTGGCGTATCAGGAAAAACATATCTATAAAATTTATTAATGAGTTCTGTACAAGCACAAGGTCAAATAGCACTTGCATTTATCACTACTGGAATTGCTGCACTTTTGTTAGAAGGTGGAATGACTGTCCATAGTGGATTTAAACTGCCAGTGCCTATTTTAGAAACATCAGTGTCAGATATTCAGATGACCTCATTACAAGCAAAAAAACAGAAAAAAAGTAAATTAATTATAATAGATGAGGCTAAAATGATGTCATGCTATGCTCTACAATGTATTGACCGTTTGCTTCGTGAAGTCATGGATAATACTTTTCCATTTGGTGGAAAGGTAATGTTGTTAGGTGGCGATTTCAGACAAACATTAACTGTCGTTGTACATGGAAATTGAACGGACATTATCGAAACATGTATAAAGTCAAGTACAATATGGAAACATTTTACCCATCTTCAACTGCAACAAAATATGAGATCAGAAGGACAAAATTATTTCTATGATTGGCTTATTAAAATTGGAGAAGGAAAAACAGAAAAAATACCACATTTCCCTGATGACACTGTGCACATCCCACCTCATATGATTTGTCACCAAGATCTTATATCTGCTATATTTGAGAGTACAATAAATAACCAGGAATATTCTGAACTTGCCAACTAAGTCATACTCACATGCAAAAATAAGGATGTATTAATCCTCAATAATGAAATCTTTAAAAAAATTGATGCACCGCAAAGAAATTAGCACAGTGCTTATTCTGTACTTGCTGATGACAAAGAAAGTCAGGCAAACTTTTCAACTGAATTCATAAACTCACTAACTCCTTCTGGAATGCCACCATATATTTTGCAGCTAAAGAAAGGTGCAATTGTCATTTTACTGCGAAATATGAACCCAAAAAAGGCCTATGCAATGGCACAAGATTAATTGTTCAACAATTAAAGAACCATTTCATCGATGCTGAAATTTTAACTGGTACCCATAAAGGAGAGAGAGTTTTCATTCCAAGGATAGATTTAGCACCAAGTGAAAGTAGCCTCCCTTTTATACTTCAAAGAATACAATTTCCCATCATTATGGCATTTGCCATGACCATTAATAAATCACAAGGACAAACTTTCAAATCTGTGGGTATATTCTTAGAACAACCAGTTTTTGCACATGGCCAATTGTGCGTTGCCTTATCAGGGTGCAAAAATCCACAGGCTATTAAAGTTTACATTGAAAACAATGAAAGTCAAGGTGATTTATTAGAGGATGGACGCATTTTTACTAAAAATATTGTCTACTATGAAGTACTGTAACTTTCCATCAAAGAAACAAAAGGCATGCCAAACCAATGTGAAAACAAAATAAAAAATCTATGAAACCACAAAAAAATCTGAAAAATTACAGACAATCGTCCGTTTCTTTAAAAATATAATTATTACGCCAGATAAATTCAGTTTGCACCAACTAAATTTCAATATTAAACTACATACAATTGTAAAACACATAGAGAACAGTGGTTACACATCACGGACCAACTTTAAGGTGTCACCTTCTCTTTTTAGAGAACCACATTTACACAAAGCAAACTCTATGTGCCATTTCAAACAATTACTACACCAACAAAGAAAGGTCAACCATTGAAAACTATTAATAACTAAAGATTTCAGTCATAATTCATGGAAGTACTGTTTATGCATGATTAGCCCTACAAAACACTTGCCTTGCATTATTTTACTAAATTCAGTTGAAATATTAATTACCTTTGTTACTGTTTATAACGTTACAAGTTTCAAAAACAGTCCTTTAAAGTTACTTACTTACATAGATAAGTAAGTTCAAGTTTACCAAAATATACTTTCAAGTTCCTTACTTTTACATATTACAAAGTTTATGTCAACAGCACAAGCACGTTTTCAGCAACAATGTAAATGTTTTATTTCACATTAAACATTAATCAAGGGAGTAATCCGACCGCCACTTAATGGCCTCAGTAAGAAATTTATTTTTGTCCCGCTTTGATACAATTGCCTACATTTCGAAGAGGCTTTTTACTTTTTTCCTTCCACTTCATTCAATGTGTATTTAAGTTAACAGTTCTTGAGCTACAAGTTGCATTTAAAAAAAAACATTACCTCAAGTTTACAATACTGATTAATCTACAGTTCAACTGTTCTTACATTCAAATGTTACCACTTTTACTACAAAACTCTTTAACAGTTACTAATAAGAACATTTTCCAAAAATTAACATGTTTAATATAACAATTGGACTTACTTTGACATAACTAAAACCTTACAAGTGTCAAATACGTATATTACTAACTAAACAAATTTACAAACATACACATCTCATTGACGTAATTTTTTTGACGGGCAAGTCGATAGTATATATATAATTGTAAAGATATGACCTATATGGATTACTATCCCAAGTGCATAACACCTCTTGGTAATTAATGAAGCAATTTTATTGGGATGTTTTAAAACCGGAAAAAACACAGCTAAATAATGATAACAGGATTTTATGGTTAATAACCCTAATTATAGAGGTTTTGGATTAGGTTGGCAATGTGTCATTGCATATGAGGATTGTTTAAAACCGCTATGATTATGGTTATTAACCATAAAAAGCCTGATTTGATTCATTCAGCATATATATACAAGTTGTTTGAGCACGTTTCTTATTTACTTAGCTTAGCAGCATTTTTTCCGGTTTTAAAACATCCCAATAAAATGGCTTCATTAATATATATATATATCACATATATAGTTGTGAGCATGCGGGTTGTTGCTAACACTGCGGGGTCGCATAGTCCCCCATAATGACTTAATTAACCCTGTCACTCATGCGGGTCAATACAGACCCCCATAAGACAATAAATATCCCTGGCACTCATGGGGGTCAATACAGACCCCCATAATACATGAATTAATTCTGTCACTCATGGGGGTCAATACAGACCGCCTTAAGGACTTAATTAACCCAGTCACTCATGGGGGTAAATACAGACCCCCAGAAACCCATAATTAACCCTGTCACTCATGGGGGTCAATACATACCCCCATAAGGACTTAATTAACCCCGTCACTCATGCCCATCAATACAGACCCCCATAAGCCAATGGTTAATGGCAATAAAGTCTTCTGATTGGTTTAAATACAGATTGACAGGTGCATTATCCAATAAGAGTGGGATTTTGGGGTGTCTTTCTGACTGGCTCACACATTGGCGCCATTGACAATGTTCTTCTGGAAACTCTGTTGGAGTCTCATTAGCATTGTGGAGGTCCGCGAGTGCAGACCTCTGTTAGTTTTTTTTTTTTTTTTAGAGCGCAGATTCTTCCAGGGCCCAGCCGGGGCAGAAGAGAAAGAACCAGAGACATCGCGGGGAGGTAAGTACAATGTATATTATGTTTATTTTACTTTTTTTTAGGTTTATATGTATGTTGTAGTAATGCAGTAGGGGATGCGCCAGAGAAGAAAAGAAGAACGGGGACATGCTGGTTAGGTGCGTAGAATATTTAGAATATTTAGAATGTTTATTTATTTTATGTAAATGTGTTGTACTATTTTTTTTTTTCTTTTCCCCTAGGTTGCTGATCTGAAGGGACATCTGCAAAGGTAAGTGGTCTTAATTATTTTATTTTAGCTTAGAATTAGGGTTTGTATATGGAGAGAATTTATTTTATATAATCTAATATATTTTGTATGTTACATAGGAGTTTGTATTTTAGATAGATAGGATTTATTGTATATTGGATAGATAGGATTGATTGATTGTATGTTAGATAGATAGGGGTATTGTATTTTATTTGTATTTGTATTGTATTGTATGTATTCTATATGTATCTCCTTTTCAGGTGTGTATTTTATTTTATTTTCTGTACGGGGGGGTTGTAATGTATTTTTTTTTGTGGCTTAGGTTTTTTTATTTTCTGTAATTAGAGTGGTGGGGGGTTGATTAGGGGGAGGTAGGTACTTTAGGAAGGTAGTGTAGGTTTTAATAGGTTAGTGTAGAGTGGTGTTCATTTAGATTTAATGGTTTATTGGGGTCGGTTTAGTGCAGTGTAGTGTTTGTACTTAGTGTCTTGAGTGTACTGGAGAACCCTCATAGCATCCTTATGGGACTAATGGGGTTAAACAGAGGCTTAAGAGGGTTTGTATAGACCCCCATAAGTGACCGGGTTAAAATGGTGTAGTGCTTACACTTTGGGTCATGAGGGTCCTGGAAGGCCCTCATGGCACTTATAGTGTTATTACATGCGTTCATTAGTGTGTTAGAGGGGTCTATATAGTTGAGGCACACAGTACACTCACATTGTGTGGCAAACAGCATTTCAACACTTTTTTTATTGCCCTGTCATTTTTGTCGGGCAACTCATTAGTTTCAATATAAATGAGATGTGTTCAAAGCATTTCTTCCATAGTGGTTTTATACATGGGCAATCCCACCACATTTGTAGTTGCCTATCTATGAGGCCACAGTTTCTCCAACAATTCTTGTCAGTAGTCACATGTGAGATTTGATATTTTTTTTGTTGGTACCAAATACCACCTATTAATGGTTTTGAAGAAGGTCTCTCTGTAGGAGGCCCTTTCTATGAACCTGTTAGTTATTCTTAGAGCCCTATCCCATTTCTCAATTGGGACCAAAATGCCCATATCCCTCTCCCATTCATTCATACCACTTTTTTTGCCAACTTCAACTAACTCCTTAATTATAGTTAAACACTTAGATTAACAAGATTATTTTTGGGGTATAATATAAGGCTGCATTTGTATACAATTCATTTTAACCATATGAATGATAAATCAGTTTTTAATATACAAAAATCATTGGGATGAGACTGTATACTTAAGGTTGCTGCTTTTCAGCTTCCTCATTTATCATTATACTGTATATAGTAGCATTTTTTTGCATTATCTTGGCTACAACTATCCTGCTTTGCCACATACATAGCAGTTACAGTTTCATTTTTGGGATTTTTTTTTTAGCTTTTGCAAATAAAAGCTGCATGTACTTCTGCTTCTTTAGCTTTAGGTTTCACTAGCCAGCTTGTGGTGCTATATGCCTTCTAGATACGATGATCCCTTTGAGGTACATAGAGCCTCTTTTAATTGAGCTTCCGGGAGATCCGGGCTACATAAATGTAGCCCACAAGTTATTTTGCTATTCAATTGGTGTATTTTTGCGTGCCCCAATCAGGTTACAGGCTCCGATGGTTCACATCGCAAGTTAATGCCCCTTCAAGTCTCTGATTGTTCGCGGCTGCAAGAGTTAATATCGCAAATTGCTATTCAATTGCTCCGAGTACCCCTCGCAAAGCAAGCCGTCAAGCCTGCAAATGGCAACAGTCTAACCACAAGTTAAGAGTACCAAGAAAGACTTGCAAAGGGTTTAATGACATGTCTTTAGCACTTTAAATGCAAATATACACAGACTACTGTACTTTTATTAAAAAGGAAAGTGATGTTAGGTCTTAGAATTAATAGCACAACCTTCTCAAGTTCCAAATCGGCCAAAAAAATACTTTATGTCATATGTAATTTCCGTGTTATATCGATCCCAGCAATCAATTTGTTAATACATATAACGGAACTCGAATATAAAAGAATATCATATTTATAGCTTTATCAATATTGCATTATATCTGGAATGTGGATCCAATCGTAACTCGTAATTGAAGCCCGTAGGACTTTGAAATCCAACCTACAGTTTTCATTGAAGTAATAATGACGGTCTCTGTTTCCATTGGCTGTTTCTATTCAGGAGTTACTGCCATGCGTAGTTGATCATGATTACGCCTTCAAATGCTACATACGACGGCATGGTTTACAAATATTGCTATCGGCCTTTAACTTGCAGCCTCGGCCAATTTAATAGCACCGCAAGTCGCAGACGCTGCGGGCCCCCAGGAGGCCTGCAGACTTACGGCCTACATCCTGTGACTTGCGGAGGCCGAATTGAACGAGGCTCATAGATTTTGTATTTCTCTGGCTTCTAGCTCCTTAGACAGCGCCAGCTTGTAGACATCATGGGCCTCATTCAATTACATAGGGGCCTTATTCAATTGCGTAAGTCTGCAGGCTTAAAATTTGCAACAGTTACAGCGCAATTCAATTGATCAAGCCTGCATCTACCTGGCTGAAAGCCTAAACCATAAACCATGCAATTGTAAGTAGCATTTCAGGCCATGAACATGATCAATTAAGCAAGACTGTAACTACCGATTTAGAAACAACCAATAGTAATTGAGACCATCATCATAACATCAGTAAAACATGGAGGTTAAACGTCAATCAATTAGCGTTTAGAAGTCCAGAATGCAATCATAAAAAATAATAAAAATGAACGATGATACTAATCTAGTCCATGTGGGTGGCCTGATATGTATTAACTCCCTGATTACCGAGATTGATATAACACGTAAATTAAAAGTAAAAAAATATATATATTATTGCAGATTTGCGAGCTTGAGACTGTTGTGCAATTAATTCTAATGTCTTTCATCGCTTTCCCCCGTCTTTTAAGGTGCAGAATTTATTTTTTTTATTTTCATTTACAGGGCTACGATCAGGTGTTTAATCCCCTTGCGAGTCCTATCTGGTACCTGTAGGATATTCGTCTACATTTACCATTTACGGGTGTGAAAACATTTGGGGGCTTGAGGAATTGTAGCAATCGAATAGTGATTCGCAATTGTTACATTCACTGGCTTAAAAGATCAAAGGTTTAGCTAGGTCGGCGTTACAATTTTAACAACCGCAGGGAATTTCAGTCTGTAACTCGCAAATGGTTTGCTGGCAGCTAAAAGATGCCAATTGAATAATAGCAAATTAGTTGACGGGCTACATTACGGGCTCCAGTAACCAACAATTGTTCAATTGAATAAGGCCCCAGGTATTTTGTATAGTTGCATATGACTTACACTTAGGGCCTCATTCAGTTGGACAGATCGCAATTACTTGAACTCGCAAACAAGGTTGTAAATGTAACAGATATTCACTTGGCCACATTTAGTTACATTCATTCCAAATGTGAGTTACAGGCTCAAAAGCACTGTGGGTCGTCCTATCTCCTCCATTGATTTTTTAAGCTTGTAAATGTTAAAAGTGCTAAAGACGCAAAATCGATATTCAATTACAAAACTTCCACAAGCTCGCAATTGCCTTCAAACCTGTAATTTGCAAATGTATCAAAAAATTCTACAAATACTAGACAGAAGACACAAGTGAGTTAAACACCTATTCGTATAACTGCAGCAGCAAATTAACACACACTACTGTACTTTAAAATACTGGGAAAGCAATGAAAGGCATTCAGAGTAATTGCACAATACTAGCAAACCTGCAATAAAAAATAATTATTTTTATTTTTTATTTCCAAGTTATATCGATCCCGGAAATTAAGGGGTCTATACATATCAGGCGACCCACATGGACTTAAACAGATACTTTAACGTATTTCAAAATTGCTTGATTGCAGTCCGATTGGTGAACATTAGTGATGTTGCGAACATCAAATTTTGGGTTCGCGAACAGCAAACGCGAACTTCAATCAAATGTTCGCGAACGGGCGAACCCTGCGAACCACCATAGACTTCAATGGGCAGGAGAAGTTCAAAACCCACAGGGACTCTTTCTGGCCACAATAGTGATGGGAAAGTTGTTTCAAGGGGACTAACACCTGGACTGTGGTATGCCGGAGGGGGATCCATGGCAAAACTCCCACAGAAAATTACATAGTTGATGCAGAGTCTGGTTTTAAGCCATAAAGGGCATAAATCACCTAACATTCCTAAATTGTTTGGAATAACATGCTTTAAAACATCAGGTATGATGTTGTATCGATCAGGTAGTGTAAGGCTTACACCCGCTTCACAGTAACAGACCATTCTCCCCGTTTAATGCACAGCAAACAACCACAAACTCCCCATTTGCACAAGGTTGGATAACAAGCTAGCCATGTCCCGTTCCTTGTCCTCACTGATGTCATTGAAGGTCTCTTCCTCCACCCAGCCACCAAGGGTCCCCGAAAGGTGACAAGCCCCCTGGGATGCCTGCTGTGTTTGGTCTTCCACCTCCTCAAAGCCACCTTGACTCCTCTTCTGGGGGCTTCCACTGCCCAGCATAGAATATTATACACAGGTCAGAGTCTGGGGACTTCCACTGCCCAGCATGGAATGTTATACTCAGGTCAGAGTCTGGGGGCTTCCACTGCCCAGCATGGAATATTATACACAGGTCAGAGTCTGGGGGCTTCCACTGCACAGCATGGAATATTATACACAGGTCAGAGTCTGGGGGCAGGCAACTGATATTCAATCGATTACAGTCAAAAAAGTGTTGTTTTATGTCACTGTGCACTACGGTTGCACCAGATATGACGTATCACTGTGCACTGGCAAAAGTTGGCAGAGTAGATGCAATAGGCTTCACACTCATGCCTGTAGGCAGGCAACTGATATCAATCTATTACATTCAAAAAAGTGTTGTTTTATGTCACTGTACACTACGGTTGCACCAGATATGACGTATCACTGTGCACTGGCAAAAGTTGGCAGAGTAGATGCAATAGGCTTCACACACACGCCTGTAGGCAGGCAACTGATATTCAATCTATTACAGTCAAAAAAGTGTTGTTTTATTTCACTGAGCACAATATAAGCTGTTAGGTGTTAGCCTGTCACACACACACGCTGGCTGGCAGGCATATGCAATTAGATTACACAGAAAAAATCCCAGTGGTAAGATGTGGCAAGCTCATAGAAACTTATCCAAAGTGACTTGAAGCTGTGATTGCACTAAAAGGTGGCTCATCAAAGTATTGACTTTAGGGGGGTGAATAGTTATGCACATTTACTTTTTCTGTTATTTTGTCCTATTAACATCTTTAAAGTTGTGGGCATGTTCTGTAAATTAAATGATGCAAATCCTCAAAGAATCCATGTTAATTCCAGGTTGTGAGGCAACAAAACATGAAAAATGCCACTGTACATTATCACTTAATTTAAATATATATCGCCCTTTGTTTATTATAGAGTCAGGCATATGTTATATTTATGTTATAGTTAGGGAACATTTAGGGTAGGTGTATATGATATAAGAACATCTAGTTAAAATAAATGCATGGAAGTTTCTTGTATGGTAGATCTTGTATGTTTGGATCTTTGACACACATGCCTATTCCAGAAGAAGATGACAGTGAATGACTGCCTGTAAAGACAAAGAAAAGAAAAGCGTGCCCTGATATATGTTGAGATAAAGTCTCTACAAAATACCTATCCTGATGACAACAGATAATAACAGATGAAGAAACAGCTACAGAGATTGCTGACTAAAGACAAAGCCAAGACCGAAATCTTGACTGCACCCAAGAAATAGGGGAAAGGTCAAACTCTTGCTCATTGACATGACAATACACTAATATATGTATCTGCTGGAAAAGAAAAAAAGATGTAAAGACCAGTTAAGACATCACATACTCAATGTTTTATGCCTGAAGATCTGCACATGATGAACCAGAGGATCTCACCATCCAGAAGCAAGTGATCCACCTGCTTATCACTTACTATATGGACAAAAAGGGACCTGGCTAAGTGTGATGTGTAAGCCTAGGGTTGTATGACGTTTGTCTGAGCAGATGTGTTCACTGTATTGTCACTTTCCTATTTATTCTACTCTGTTCTATACCTGTTTTCTTTTTCTGCTTTTTTTCGCTTCTAACATTAGTGCACACTATTCTATCACCTTGCTAGGATCTAATATGTACTAACATCTGATAAGGAATAGTAATAGCAAACTTTATTGGTTAATAAATCACATCAATCATCTAAATGCCTCAAAAGACAAAAAGTTTAAAGGGAAATTGGTTATATGACCTAGTTATTGGTAATTGGTTGAAGAATTAAGTAAGGACATTTTCTCTGCATTAACCATTGAGTTTTATTTTACAAATCTGGACTTTTATATCTATGCCGCCACTATCTGGATTATCTCTTCGATACATATAACAGCATTTATGGACATTTTCATTTACCCCATTAACTTATTTCTTTCCTCTATGGATATTGTCAAACAGGTGCTCACCCGTCTTCCTGAATGTATTGCTTTACCATCAAAATTTCATCTCTCCTTGCTTCCACTTTATAATCACTAATAATTGAAAAACATTCATTCAACAGATTATAATATCTGGACTGTGATACTTCTGCTATGGATCCCATTATTGATATACTTTTTATTACTCCACAAATCATATCAGATTAATAAATTTGTGATTTCCTAATGTTTATATTGATGCATCCATATTAATGTTCTATTTATAACTATGTTTTTTTTGGACCTGTTCTTGTTGGGAATATATTAAGGTAAAGGATGCAAGGGACTCCATGTGATATAATACCTCCAAGTTGAAGGAAACTCACCTGTACTGGATCTTTTTAGAGGTCTTGAATGTCTTTTAATCTGTTTACAATGTTTTTATTATGCTTTTATAATGTTTTATATGAAAAGATCACAGACATTGTAAGAAATTTATTATGGGTTGTGACCTGACCAAGGGTAATAAAGCATGTTTATGTTATCACAAATTAGTTTAACCACAGGGCCACACATATATACTCACACTCTATATATATTTTCACACCAACATTTTTTGCAATCATTTGTTACACTTCTGTCATATAGTTATCTAGGTGAGACCACGGTTGTGATCTAAGAGGGGAATGAAGGGTTAACATTTGTGTTACTCAGCTCAGCAAGAACCCTTGATATCAGGGGTGGGTAGAAACTGTGCCGGGATGTGTATTCTTGAAACCGTTATCTCCCAATTATTTTCTTCCAAGTTTCGTTATATAGACCCTGAGAACACTCTAGGAATGGGTATGTACATGACCAACTCTGTGCACCTGGTACTGGTACCTGGTACTGGAAGAAAATGAGACATGTTATGATTGATTGCTTTTATGTTTTATAAGCTCTGACCAAAGTTGAAATAAATGGAGAATCTGTTTGGAAAAGCTCTGTGTGCGTGTGCATAATCCAGACAGGTCCCCCCGGACATCCTGAAGTTAAAGGGTTACCTCCGCAGTCAACTAGTGTATCTGTAAAATTCTCAAACAGTCATGCATATGCCAATATGAAAAGCCATGCTGCAACATGCTGAAAGCTTTTCAAGACACACTACCTCATTAAATTGCAACACAAATTTGTGCAAATGGCTGACATATTAACCTTTTCTCACTCACAAGGCTCTAATGTGGACCCTAAAATTACAAAAAGGGATCCGAGATAAGCTTGGAAACCTGCATTAAACCCACATGATCCCAGATAAGCTGGGAAACCTGCATTAACCCCACATTAACCATCGCAGTGGGTGTCTTCAGCCTTCAGAAGACTCCATTACCAATTTTATTCTGGAACTCTCCATAGGAGGCTCATTAGCGTAGAGGAGGTTTGCAAGTGCAGGCTGCTTTTTACAAACTTTTTTTTAGAGCACGGATTGTTCCATGTCCCATCCGGGGCAGAAAAGGAGGAGGCCGGGGACATCGCGGGGAGGTAAGTATAATGTATATTATGTTTATTTTACTTTGTTTTTATGTTTATTTATGTTGTTGTATTAATGTAATGTTTTTTTTTCAACAGGGGCCGCGCCGGAGAAGAAGAAAAGAAGGAGGACGGGGACATGCTGGAAAGGTGAGTAGAATATTTAGAATGTTTATTTATTTACTGTAAATGTTGGACTCATTTTTTTGTTTGTTTCCCTAGGTGGCTGATCTGAAGAGACATCTGCAAAGGTAAGTGGTCTTAATTATTTTATTTTATGTTAGAATTAGGGTTTTTTAGATAGAGATAGCGTTTATTGTATGTTACATAGGGGGATGTATTTTAGATAGATAGGATGTATTGTATATTCAATATATTGGGGGATGTATATTAGATAGATAGCATGTATTGTATATTACATAGATTGGGGGATATATATTAGATAGGATGTATTGTATATTAGATAGATTGTGGGATGTATCTTAGATAGATAGTATTTATTGTATATTAGATAGATTGTGGGATGTATTTTAGATAGATAGTATTGATTGTATATTAGATAGATTGGGTGATGTATTTTAGATAGATAGTATTGATTTTATATTAGATAGATTGGGTGATGTATTTTAGAGAGATAGTATTGATTGTATATTAGATAGATTGGGTGATGTATTTTATTTGATTGTATTTGTATTGTATGTATTCTATATGTATTTCCTTTTCAGGTGTGTAATTTTTTTGTTTTTCTGTATTGGGGGAGAGGGATTATAAAGTATTTTGTTATTTTCTGTAATGTTCCCTTTTTTATTTTTTGTGACTTAGATTTTTTTATTTTATGTAATGTAGATTTTTTATTTTTGGTGACTTTAGCTTTTTTGTTTTCTGTAATTAGAGTGGTGGTGGGGGTTCCCACAGCATTGATTGGTGTCCCCCACTTCCAATTGGTTAATTGACCTGTGACAGTATTGCAACTTATGACCTTGACTGATTTTGGTTCGATTCATAAGATCGGATCCCAGGAAGCCATGCAGGTGAAAAAAGACTTTACAGACTTGAGGCTTCGACTCGTAACTCGCACCTTTGCTCAATTAAATACCATTGCATGCGGAGACGAACGGGAGCCAACAACACACCCACAGACATACGGCCTACAGTGATCGAGTTGCGGGCTACCAATTGAATCGAGGCCTAAGATACTAGGCTGAAATATCTGGAACAATGGTTACATATATTTCATAATAATCCGTTTTAGTACATAGAGCCAGATTGCGCTCAAGCGGACAGAACTATGTTTACACAACACGTTTATTGCCATATTATAATTATGCATATACATGCAAACAGGAAGGAGCCTATTGCAATTGGTGGAAACCAACCCTATGACGGGGAAAAAGGAAAGAGTTTAACAGGCAGAGAGAGGGATCTGGGCTTGTTCTGACAGGTTGTTTCTCTGGGCTATTTTCTGACTGTCACTCTCTGGCATAAGCTTCTGCCTCTCATATTTTCTTTAATATAATTCACTATATCTGTCTATATCCAATTTCTATCCAATCATTCCTAAAAAGAAAAGAACAAAAAGGATTACTTCCTACTATCTCAAGAAGGAGTCCTATACTAAGACAAGATGTTACTCTGCAATCCTATACTTGGTAACATACTTTGTAACAGAGATAATGACTAAAATCATTATGTTACATTTTTGCAATAGTTACAGAACAAAGACTAATTAGCATATGCATTCTGGACTGTAGTTGTTAATAAATATAATTCAATCTGTGTCTATTTTCCCTAAAACAGACTAATTGACTTTACATTGTATGACCATTTAACTCTGTTGCAAAACCAATTATTAAAGACACCTATACACAAAATCTAATCAGCATTTCTCAACATATACCTTCTTTATCCTTAACATATACCTTATTTTACAACACAATCAACAATACTCTTTTCTACTTCGATGCATTCTATCAAAACCAGACGGATTAGTTTTATAAATTAAATGTGATCAATTCTGTTATAAAACCCCATATCAAATAATTCAGTACCCAAATAAGGTTATTTAGATACATTATAACCTACAGTAAGTAGTTTTTTATATTGCTTCAGTATATATTTTTAAATTCTGGCTGTAATATAGGTAGTTATACCTGATTTTGCTATTTACTATTTCAAAGAGTAACACACAATATCACTGAATATGAATACCAAATGTATTGTATGAAACAGACATCTGATTGTTCATCCAAGTTGGATAAGACTTTATACACTTCTTATCATTTCTGTATTGAACTAATCATATATAGTAGAATATAGAAAAATTATGATCTATATAGATAGTATCCTGGGTGCTTTACACCCCTTCATATATCAAAAAAGATTATTTAAAAAGAACAAAACTTTATTGGATACTATTGATCCGGAAACTATGCTGATTAAAATGTATAAGTATGACACATAGATACTCTAAGCATATGAGGTATGAGTAGTGAGATATATAGTGATATTCTATATTCATACCATAGACTGTGCTGCAAAATCCTCATAAATCAGGATATACTAGTACTCCTGTTGATACAGGATATACTGATAATCATAGGATAGTGCAGCAATATATAAAAAGGGTGGTATCTATATATATATAAAAACTAATATACATAAAAATGAAATCTGATACATGGGAAAATACTTAGATAAACTGGAAGTAAATACAAGCATAAATCAAAGGCTCTGCAGGTCCACTGTAGTATGGAGTATTGCAAGAGGACAGTGGCACTGTCTACCAGCAAATTTGCTTTCCAATTACACTAGTCTCACTGCAACTAGCCACTTAATAGTAGATGTTTTTTTTTTTTTTCCCCACATTATGCTTTTATTATACAACCGTGATAGTTGGTTGTTTTACATTCTATTTCACATTTTCTTAGATACTATTACACTACTGGGGTATACCAATTTCACTGTGTCTTGATCATGCTTAGCTATTCAAGCACCATTCACTTTGTTCTATAGACTTGACATATATTTTTTATTTTAGCATACATTATATCTTCACTGTTGTTATCTTTAATATTACTGTCATCTATTCAAGATATATCTCTAGTACAAGTACTATTTTTGTTTCTTCTCACTATGGGCACAATATATGCCGAAGCACAATAGATTATTATCCAGCTTTCATTCACAATTATACTCTTTATTCATATCCTAGCCCCAATGTTCATCTGCATATAACATGCTTTGTATATATTTATTTGATCCCTATTATCTTTAGCCAATCCCTTTAGAGTTTCTGCCATCTATTTTGGGCCGTTTTTGAGCCTGTTTTGACAATCCTATACATTTGTATCCTTTGTCAAAAACGATCCTAATAAAGTTGTATAGGACTTGTATGTCCATTCTGCCACTGTTAGTATTAAATAAAGTTTATTCAACTTGAAAAACGTCATGACGTCACGACGCTTCGCATCACTGCGTTTTTAATGAGATCCAATCAAGGAAGCGTTCTACAGGCCTTAAATAGGCCTAAAATGCTGCTAGAAGTTAAAAGCCTTTGAAAAAGTCCCCGTGGAGGGACGAAACGGCCCGTTGGCATCATTTTTTGCAACCTTCTGAACCTGGAAACACTGGAAGCTAAGTACAAACACTCTTTGGAGTGTATTTCTTCCTTCTGTACAAATTATATTGGCTCTACTATCACTTCATTTATGTATTGTTATATTCAACATCTTTGCTCACTCATTGCTAATAGAGAGTCTATGGAGAACTATATTGGAGAGCTTTAACTACTGAACAGCAAGTATATTGCTATATGTGTGTTGTTTAGCTCATATCCAACAGTGCCATTGTCCTCTTGCAATACTCCATACCATAGTGGACCTGCAGAGCCTTTGATTTATGCTTGTATTTACTTCCAGTTTATCTAAGTATTTTCCCAGGTATCAGATTTCATTTTTATGTATATCAGTTTTTATATATATATATATATATATAGATACCACCCTTTTTATATATTGCTGCACTATCCTATGATTATCAGTATATCCTGTATCAACAGGAGTACCAGCATATTCTGATTTATGAGGATTTTGCAGCACAGTCTATGGTATGAATATAGAATATCACCATATATCTTACTACTCATACCTCATATGATTAGAGTATCTATGTGTCATACTTATACATTTTAATCGGCGTAGTTTCTGGATCAATAGTATCCAATAAAGTGTTTTTCTTTTTAAATCATATATAGACTGTTTTCAAATAGATTGTTATCCAAGCTTGATAACATTTTATACACTGCTTATTGATTAATCTATTGAACCAACAAAAAATAAAATGTTTAAAAAAAGATTGTTATCCAATTATTTTTAGGATTGTAATAAACCTTTCACTGATTCAATATTGTGAACTACCTAAAAATCAAAGCTTACAAGTTTAGATACATCCAATTGTTTATTTTTGGTTTTGCTATTGTTCCAATAAATGCTGTTCTTCATAAGGTGAAAACCTTTCTATAAATTGATAATTGAACTCAATAAAATATATTATTCTAAACATTACAATATTTTTGTCATATCCTAATTGCATGACAGTCGACATGAACAAACAAAACAGGAAAAGGGAGATTGCAAAACCTATAAAAACAAATGTCCTATCTACAATGTAGCTGAAATTAGTTTGAATACAAACCTAATCAAAGTTTCAAATAAAATATTATGTAAATCCAAAAATGTGTTCTACATACTATAATGCAGCATAGACCGCACATCTAGAGAGTGGAGGAACATATTACAAATATCAAGCGATTTCCAAAATCATTAAGCCTCAAAGTAATATACACAAACACCCCAACCCCCCCAAAAAATGTATGAGTGTTATTGAGATTCAACAGAATTTGAGAGGGGAGATCCAATTGAAAACATTATCAAAAAAGGAGAGATCACATATCATTTAAAAGCTATGGCCTCCAAGGGTTTAAATGTAGATTTTGATTTAAACTGTTTTATTAAATAGAATGAGTTACAAAGTTGTTATCAAACTGTAATACAACAAAGCAACAGTAGATGGCAATGAAGAATAAAATAAAGGATACATTTCATTAAATCCACCCAGCAAAAATATACAATTACGCATAAACCATTAAGCTATTAAAAAGTCATATCAGGGATTTTAGAAATATATTTTCTAGACATATGATGTTTTAATAGTGCCGGGTATTTTTACAAAAGTCGTATATTTGTTTTTAATGAAATTTGATAAATATACACATGTATTTTTATTATTTATAAACTAATTGAGAAATTAATTATAAATACTGAATATTATCCAATCAATTAAGATAATAAGTTAAATAGGACACATACATAAAATGTACCCATTTCAGAAGAAGCAGACAAAGCAAAACCGGTTGAGTGAGTCCACCAGTGACCAGTGCACTACTCACAATTATTTTGCAGGCTACAGGTAACATTGCACTGCAGTCATGCCCCACATTCTCTCACATAGGACATATGTCTCCCTATCCAAATATACAATGTGGGGAGAAATGGACATGTATGGACCTCATGGAGTTAGGAGACTCTCTGTAAAACTAAGAGATAGCACGATATAATGATGAAGAGACAATGAGTCAAATAAACTAAAGTATTAGCAAAAAATATATGTTTGAAAAGATACTAAGAGGTGAAGAAGTCATTGCTAAAGGAGAGAAGAGGGAGAATGCTGAGAATATAGAACATCAGACATGAAAGAGGAAAGTGGGGTGAAATGTAGCTAGGAGAATTCAAAGAAGGGGCAGATGAGGAGGGGAACATTGCTAAAAAAGGTGAGAATGATACGGATAAGGGAAAGAAGAGGGGAGAACTAGAAAATGGGGAAAAGTTGATGAAAGCAGAGTTTGTATTCCTACTATATACATAGGGCCTCATTCAATTGCGATTTGGCCAATTCAATAGTGCTCTAAATAAGCACATAACATATTTTTTTAAATAAGTTTTTAGTTAGTGAAAACCTTGCTTTTGGATAGATGCTCACAAACTAAAAACTTATTTAAAAAAATATGTTATGTGCTTATTTAGACCCCTATTCAATTGGCCAAATTGCAATTGAATGAGGCCCAATGTCTTTTTTTCTATATTGGAGTTATTTGATATTAGGCACACAATAGAATTTATTACTACAGCAAATGTAGTTTAGCATATTTAAGGATGTCTAAAGCCTACTTTCTGATTGCTCTTCTGCATGTATTAAAAATGATACTTGAAACAGGTTATTTTCCTGTCTATTGGAAACAGGTGAGTAGACGGTCTTAGGACTGCACCCTACATTTCCCTGTACCTGCTAATAAACCCAAATCAACACTGGGCATCATGTTCCTTGGTGATCCCCAAAACATATTGATCTGTATTGTAGTATTCTCCCCGTGCACTAGAATAACATATTTACACATTTGGAATGAACTAATATACATATCATTTTATATGGCAGCAGGTTCATATTGTGTAGATGCTCAGGACTGAGACATAAGATAAGAAACATATACAGTGCAACGTGTTATCAGACATGTATAGATGCTCAGGAGTGAGACATAAGATAAGAAACATATACAGTGCAACGTGTTATCAGTCATGTATAGATGCTCAGGAGTGAGACATGAGATAAGAAATATATACAGTGCAACGTGTTATCAGACATGTATAGATGCTCAGGAGTGAGACATAAGATAAGAAATATATACAGTGCAACGTGTTATCAGACATGTATAGGTGCTCAGTACAATTACTCAGTGTACGGTTGTTACAAATACCACATATGCAGAGCAATTGGCTCATCTCAAAGGCTGTTCCCTGCTCCGACATATATCTCTCAATTCCTATCCATTTCAATCTCTCTCTCATCTATTTTCTTCTCTATAGATGGTCTCTCCTCTTTCCATGTTTTTATATATCTCTATTATGCATACCTCCTAACTATTGTTCTATTCATGGAAAACCCTGTGGTTCCTTTTAGCCTTTTAAGTGTCCCTCTTTTAAAGGAAAATACCAAATTTAAGGGCATACCATGACCATGTCCCACTTTTTCTGGTTCCTCCTAATCTTTTCACTCAGTCTAGAAGAAAGACAGATGCCTTGTGTGTCAGTTCTCTTGAACATATGACTGTATTGAGCATTGTGCACATACTAGGCATTAGTATATCTCTTCTTGGCCATTGGTACTGAACATGTGACTGATTTTGCCAGGACTGATTTTGATTAATTGTATATAAAAATGTGTTTTTCTCCATTAGTTGGTATTGGCATAGTATTTGTTAGCACAGCATATTGTATAACTGATTTATCATATCCCCACCCCATCAAAGCCGGCTCTGTGTACTGATAGTGTACACGGCAGATAAAAAGCCATTGTAGTCCAAACATTTTTTAGCATTACATTATATTTTTTTGTTTGTGTTAGTAATATTTCTTCTAGGTACAAAAAGTACACTTAGGATAGATCGTGCAGGATTTTCTTCTTCTCTGTCCTAATACACAATAAACATATTGGCCCTCATTCAATTGCAATTTGGCCAATTGAATAGGGGTCTAAATAAGCACATAACATATTTTTTTAAAGAAGTTTTTAGTTAGTGAGCATCTATCCAAAAGCAAGGTTTTCACTAACTAAAAACTTATGTTATGTGCTTATTTAGAGCCCTATTGAATTGGCCAAATCGCAATTGAATGAGGGCCATTGTGCCTTTGTTCCAATTGGTTGCCAAATATATGAGATAAGAAAACAATTTAAATAATTTAAACTTTCCTCTAACTCACTGGTAAAAAGCAAATCCAACTCATTGTTTTTTATCTACCTGTTTTCTTCAATTAATAAAATGTATTTTCCATTGGTAAAAAAAAAAAAAATTTGTAATGTATAAAACGTGCTCTATTAAATGCATGACAAAATGTTCTGGACTTCTTTAAAGACGAGGCAACAATAACTATGAAAAACATTTAACTGTATTACTGAAACCCATGTATTTAGTTCTACCTTTCAGAACTCCAAGGAAAAGGATCCAAACTGCCCAGAACACGAACATCTGTGACAAAGAAAAATAATCAGTATCTAATACGCTTAAATATGTCACAATATAATGATCCTCAAGTTTTTACCCAGATTTGGATATTCTAAACTACGGACTTGCAGCCTTATTAAATTGTGATTTGACCAACTGAATAGGGCTCTATATAAGCACAGAACATATTTTTTAACAGAAGTTTTTAGTTAGTGATCTTCTATCCAAAAGCAAGGTCTTCACTAACTAAAAACATATGCTCTGTGCTTATATAGAGCTCTATTCAATTGGCCGAATCGCAATTTAATAAGGCTGTTGGACAGGTTGAATGATTTACAGTTTTCTAAATTGTGTCCATAAATTTCCAATACATAAAAACACAAATGTAACAAATAAACTAGAGAGTGATTGTATTAGTTGTGATGCGTGTTCTTAAGCAGGTTTCCTAACCTCAGATATCTAGTACCCATAATAGGTCAGCTTCTTAGGATCTCAGTTGTAACAACACTACTGAGCTTCAGACTGTCTAGAAAGATTGACTTACCATGAGGATTGCAGTTGGGACACAGAACTCTTGAGCTTGCAATGTTGCCTTAGTACCTACAAGTTTAAGATAATAGCACATTTTAATGGAATTTATATACTAAATAGGTATGTGAGTTAAAAAAAATAATGAACCCTGTTATATGTATTATTTTCTCCCTTAATGGGGAGGTATGCTTACCCTAGAGTTACTGGAAGACGTCAATTGTTACATTTTACACTCTAGAGCAGTGGTTCCCAAACCTCTCCTCAAGGCTCCAGATTTTCAATTTAACTGTGTGAACACAGGTGAGAAAATTAGAGGTTCCCGTTGAATACTACTTACCTCACTTGTGTTCACACACTGTTAAATCAAAAACCTGACATGTCTGTGGAGCCTTAAGGAAAGGATTGGGAACAACTGCTCTAGAGTGAAGTGAAGTTAGCAGAGAGAAGTATTTTACTTATGAAATAGTATATGGCGCCACTTACCTCTGTCCCGGGAGTACTTGTGACAACTGTAACTGTATGATATGTCTCTGTGGTTTATATGGACAAACTGGGAGGGGCCAGGTGACATATTAATTATTGTCCCATATAATTATTGCTGGCACAGAATAGTGTAAAGAAATAACCTCCAGGAAGCATATACAACTCCTGTGTTAATATATATTTTTTGTGTTACATTTTTTCATAGTAGGGATTGTTACCCATCTTTTTAATATAGACTAATTGTGAGTGTGAATGGAGGGGTGATATATGTCTATATTTAAAGGGAATTTATAATTCCTTCAAAGTACTAAATCACGGGTTCAAAATAGGACCTGCAAAGACTTTAAGAGCACTTATGTATGCTGCAGGAGCAGCAAAAGAGACCCAGCATCTGGCCCCCAAACCTCCCTCTGGCCACTAAACCTCTGCCCTGCTCCCAAAATAAATCCCCATGCTGCAGGGGTCCCCTGCAGGCACCCAACATTACTCCAGGATGGGACATAGGAGCGCATCCCATTCTGATTGGCTGAAATAACTGTCAATCAGATTTTAGTCAATCAGAATGGGACATAGGAGCGTATCCCATTCTGGTTGGCTGAAATCTGATTGACAGATATTTCAGGCAATCAGAATGCTCCCTTACATTTTATATGAGATAGCTTCTAAAATTATTGTTTTTTTTTTCAGAGCGTTGTGTTAATTTTTTGAATGGTTATTTCCTGGCCAAAAAGATGAGGACATGGGCTTCAATCAAGAAAGAATAGGAATGGACCTTGTAGTATTTATTTTTTAACTTGTAATTCATTTTTTTCTGTTCTGTAATGTAGTTTTTTCTTTCTTTTCTGTAATTAGTGTTTTTTTTTCTTTTCTGTAATTAGTGGGTTGTTAGGGGGTTTATAGAATAGGGGTAAATAGGGGTTAATAGAGTAGGGGTTAATAGGGGTTAATAAGATAAGGGTCAAAAGGATAGGGGTTAATATGGGTTAATAGTGTATAAGGTAGAGGGGTTAATATGATTGGGGTTAACAGGGTAGGGTTAATTAGTTAATTGTAGGGTTAATTAGTGTTAATTAGAAGGGGTTAAGATAATAGTATAAGTGGGAAAGGGTTAATAGTGTAGTGTATTGCTTAGACTGTGTGTCATGAGGGTCCTGGAGGACCCTTATGGCACTTATAGTGTTAATGTTAGGGTTAATAGTGTCCTATAGGGGTCTATATAGACCACTATTGGACTGATGGGGTTAATGATAGGTTCCAACAAGGGTACTTATAGTACCCCCGTGGCAGGGGTTAATTATTACAGATAAGGCAGACATTATAATAAATGTCATTACAGAATCTACATTTGAAAGTACTGCTTGTGTATTAATAATATTGATGATAAAATGCGAAAAACAGATTATGACACAGTGACCACAAAAGGCTGATAAATATTTATAAAATAGAAATATCCGTGTTATGAATGACCGCTTCTCAAAAATGAAGAAACACAGCTTTTTTATAATTGACACCAACAACAAGATTCCAACATTGGTTGACAAATAATATTTTGGAAGGGAGATATAAAGTAGTATTTGTGTTCATTTTGATTGAAGCAGATGACAACACTGGGCAACATAAAAGATAAGTGGGATCCGACTTCAACAGAGTTCTGTTATAGACAATAATAATTGAAGTAAAGCTTGCCACCATCCAAGTGAATCATTTCATGTGTATATATGCCACCTTTGGTTTATATTATTGCAGGAATTGCAGGATCATGTCCGTGTCCATTATGTGAAAAATATTTATTACCCGGGGATTTCAGGGATAAGCACTATTATGCTTCTTATTTCTTTTAAACTAGACGTAGTCAATAGATGGGCAAGGGTCTAAATCGGGGCACCCGGACCCTTTCTTCTTGTCCTCCCCTGCTTCCTTATATCGACTGTTAATCACTCTTCCAATCTGTTAAATACTTTACTAAAGCAACTACCTCTGTGTTCATTTGAATGCTATTATTTTAAACATTTGTGTGTATCTATCACAAAATATAGGCTCTATCTTGTTATGGTTAGGGCACCAGTGACAGCAGCAGTTGCAGCAAGGAGCTGATAAATGTCACTGCCAATATTTTACAGCGGTGCCGATATTTTAGAGAATGTTCCCCTAACCCCTAAACTAACCCTCACCCTAAACCTCCCACTAACACTAACAGTTTCCCTAAGGCTAATTCTATGATATCGGCTCTGAAATATCGGCAGTGCCATCTAGTGGTTGGTCACTGCACTGCAGTGGCAGACTGGTGCCGTAACCATAACAGGATAGGACCAAAATATAATTTCTGGGTTTTGGCTTGATTTTTACAAATATATTTGGACATGGGAAAATGTTGTTAGAAAACCAACCCCAAATTTCCTTTGACCCCAGCACTCACCTCTGGCTCGAAAGCCCAGGAATTTACTTTCATAAGAAAGGGAATATATATAATAGGTTGGGTTACCGACTTCAGTGGACACGGGTGGGAGTACAGGGGGACACCACTCTTAGGGTGGTAACCTTTACCCCTTGGGCAGTGTTGAGAGATAGTTTTTTTTTTTTACATTTCAATCCTTTTTTGAAAGGTTATATACAATTGGGCTAGTAAAAGCTAGATGGATTAGGTAGGGCTAGTTTGGGGTCATATGATATACTATCCTAGCCCATTCCCTGCTACATCAACAGCTTTTAAGGGAAATTGATAATTTTGAATCTGGGGATTTACAGCAGTTCTTCCCCACACAACCACCACCACCACCATGGGTGTGAATGATTTGAAGGTAGGGGTTTAATTTAAAAAAAAAAAAAAAATTCTGTATTTATTAAGGAGCAGTGTGCAATACATTATTTTAGTGCACGTGGTAGCTAGTGAGTTTTGTATTTGCATGGATTTGTCTGCTTAACAAGCCATACATTTAAGATGTGAAACATAATGTCAATGCAGGTTAACTAGTCACATGACATTATTTTTTTATTATAATTTTTATAAAAATACAATGATAACAAACTGCAGAGAGGGAAGGGTCCTGTTTTGAACGTGTAATCTTTGTAGAAATAGCATTTTTCCAAAGCACCCTACAAGATTGAAACATCGCTACTTACAATCTAAAGGGAGTGGGAGAGGCAGAGACCAGGGAAGAGTAACAGATAAGGAATAGCAAGGGTCAGAAAGTAAATACAAGTTAGAAAGGTTTCGTGGGAGAGGGAAGAGATCACAAAGAGAGTCAGTGTGAGGTGAATTGCTGTAGTGTGTAATATATTGTCTGTTCCTAGTGGTCAGATAATAAAACCTGCAAATGGGAAAGTCAGGTGATGCTCTATAGGTGGGTGCGAGAGTAGTTGTATCCTAAATGATCAATGTGGTCATTTTATTTTCTGTATTATATTTTAAGTAACTTTATAACTGGCAAAATATTTTTAGAAAGTAAACACAGTCTTTATATTTTTTACTTTTGTACGCAGTTAGTCTTTACTCCAGTCTTTAATTTTTCTTACAAAATGTCTCTTAAAGGAGAAGGCGTCTGTGAGAGAAAATATCAGAAAGACTCAAAGAAGAAAATAAAAGTGAAAAATGAAGTATACATAAACATTACATATATGTAATTAATAAAAACAAAATTGACCCTATCCATAGCCCTATGCCTAACCCTAACTCCTGACCCTAATACTAATCCCCTGTCCTTAACCCTAACCCCTGACCCTAACCCTATGCCTAACCATACCTCTGACCCTAAACCTAATCCCTAACCCTATGCCTAACCCTAAACCCTAAACCTAACCCTACCCCTAACCCTGACCCTAACCCTATGCTTAACGATAACCCCTGACCCTAATCCCTGACCCTAACCCTAACCCTATGCCTTACCCTAACCCCTGACTCTAAACCTATGCCTAACGATAACCCTGACCCTAACCTTATGCCTAACCCTATGCCTAACCCTAACCCAACCCCTGACCCTAACCCCAACAGTAACCCTATGCCTAAACTTAGCCATAAACACACCTTTCACCTTTTATTAAAACATAGAAAAGTACAGAATCATATATGAAGTAGACTGCAATACCACAATATACAGCCTAGATGGAGCAAAAGTGCGTGCCTCTATAGAAAGCCGGCAGTAGTGCACACGGGCGCGTGCAGCGCTGTGCAAGAGACAATCGCTATTAAGCGCTACTATAAAAGGAAACAATCTTATTTTACTTAACACATTGCCTATTTTCAAGTAAAGTTCTTCAAAAGGATATATTTTTAATGCATTACCACAGAGATCCTTTAAGGATTAGATTATGTTTTGCTGTGCATTTAGATAGCCTGCAGATTCTAATTACTGAATGGCAATTTCTACATACCCAACCTGTTTTTAATTATAAATGATCTTGACTTTTCCATTAGCACTTGCATACTCTTTACGTAATGATTCCTGCTGTTCTTAGAATTCACATGAGCTGAATTACCAGGATTTCTATTGTGCAAACAATAGTCTGAAATTGTTCCTTTGCAAAACCTGTTTTATTGTGCAAACATTACTCTGAGTATATCTCCTGCAGACTGCCAAAAGCATACATTCACACATACAAAGCTGAACAAAAAGACAATTAAAGGCCCACTCCATTTCAAGAAAATGGCACTTGCTTGTGAATTAAAAAAAACAATAATCTTTAAAGGCAAATAAAAAGCAACACAGAACTGTAAATGATGGGTAACACAATGGGTGACAGAATTAAAAGCACAACATTCTCAAGCTCGCACATCTCATGTTTCATTTAATTCCAAAGCCCTACGTGCTTCAACCTCCAAGTACGTAGGACTGAAATTAAACATGAAATAAATTATTTTATTTTGGCGATGTGCAAGCTTGAGAATGTTGTGCTTTTAATTCTGATGTCACCCATTGTGTTGTGCTGCGATTTGTCATTAAGCCCTTGCTGCAGGGGGCCCGATCGGGACCCCCGCAGCATTTAAAAAATTTAACTTCCCACCACGGGTACTTAAAGGGCTCGTGGCACACAAATGTTCAACCCCGGCCAAAGGGGTAATGACCCTTCTATAACAATAATTAACCTTCACATTAACACTATAAGTCTATTAGCCACCGCACTAAACTAATATAAATGAACCCCCTCTAACTAATTCCCCCCTCTAATTAATTAACCCCTCTAACTAATTAACCCTATTTAACACTCACCATACCTAACTAACTAACTAACCACGAAACCCTATCTACACCCAGTTATCCCTATCTAGACCTATGTAACCCTAACTGGACCGATTTAACCCTAACTGGACCCAGTATACCCCTATCCTGTCAACCCCCCTCTACCCTATCCTATTAACCCTCCCTCTACCATATCCTATCCTATTAACCCCTACACTATCAACTAACTCCCTTTAAACTCCCCAACACCCCACTAATTACAAAAATTAATAAAACCCCACTAATTACAAAAAATAAAAAAGCCACATTAAAAAAATGAAAACACCCCACTAATTAAAGAAAAGAACAAACAACTAACTACAGGAAAATAAAAAAGCATTACAGAAAATAAAAAAAAAGGATTACACATAAAATAAAAAAAGAATTACAGAAAATGAAAAACACTATAAAAAAATACAACCTGTTAAAAAGGAAAGGTTTAATTAGTCCGCAGGTTTAATTAGTCCACTGACCTGGCCGAAATGCCCCTCCAGCAGTGATCAGCGATGCCCTGGTCTTAAGTCTTCTGTCCCAGGAAAGGCCCCTCCATCAATGTCCTGATGTCCTGTCATACCTAAAAAACAGAAACATTACAGTCAATAAAAATAAATATTAACAATCACATATATAGTTGTGAGCATGCGAGTTGTTGCTAACGCTTGCGGGCTTGCACAGCGAGCCGCGGCCCTCGCGTAGCATAAAAAGCTTACCTACAGCAAGAGGGAGCATCCAGGACCTCAAAAAAGCAACTTACACCTTCATTTAAATCAAAATAAAAGAGTTTAGACACTAAAAATTTCTGTAAGTGACAGAAAAAATGGCCGACGAACAAAACGAAAACGAGGCTACAGCACTCTAAACACGCAAAACACCACAAGAAACTCGCAAAACAACACAAAGACCTAAGACGCATACCACACATTACCCGCCATTTTACGCCAATGCGGAAGTACACGACTACGCTAACGGTTTGGTCTCGCGCACGCACACTATTACACTGCACACGTTCATCACGCTTACACAGCAGCTCCACACCACTAATGCTGCAGCAACATCAAATAATGTTCACAGCTCTTCAACACAATGCTTCAAAATAGGTAAAGTATATTAATTTATTAATGTCTTATATATTTCATTATTATACACCAAACAACATTAGCTACCTTACAATTTCATTTCCGTAATTTTTTGACGGGTAATTCGCTAGTCTGTAATAAAAAAGTTTAATAGTCCACTTACCTGGCCAAAATGATTATCTGAAATCATTTTATTGTCTGATGTAACTCTCTAATACATACTTCAGCCAATCAGAACGCGCAAATAGTGTGAGCAATCAAAATGGGATGCACCCCTGTATCCCATTCTGATTTGCTGATGTAGCTGTCAATCAGATTTCATCCAATAAAAAGTGCTATTGCTTTCAGCCAATCAGAATAGGATACACCCCTGTGGGGGTGGTAATGTGGGTTAATGTGGGGAGCCTCCGGGGGTCCTGATGAGGACCCTGCAGCATGGGGGGTTAATGTTAGGTGCTGCAGCGGTACTTTTAGTGCACCCGCAGGAAGGGGTTATTGTGAGGACCATGCGGAGGTCCTGGTCGGGACCCCTGCACATGGGGTTTTATTTCTGGGTTTGCAACTCTGATCGCATATAACATGCGGGTCCGGCCAATTGAATAGCATGGCAAAAGTAGACCTAATGGAGCACGCAACTCAATCGTAGCCATTTGCCTGTGTGTGATCGAGTTGTGAGCCCCAAATTGAATAAGACTGTACATTAGCAACTATATAATTCATGGTCATTAAAATATTTTTGGAAAATCTAACATTTTTGAAGCCTCTTTTTATGAGTACAGGAATACATTTTGTCTTTGTTAAATCACTTCCTCATAGCTGGATCATGGATGTGGGTTTTTTATGCTCTTAGTCTGACATTGTCAAAAATACAGTGTTTCTTAACAGTTCCTAGGACAGCTACTCGTCTCTAAAATCTCATCTGACAGTCCGCAGTAACAAAGATGGATGAGGAGAGGCTAACACTTTAAACATAACACTAGTCATAGTTATAGATGGATTATTAATTAAATTATCAGCAGTGAAAATGTACTATATGAAAATCAGTGAAAAAAATATTATTTGATAATAGATTTGAAAAATGAACCCAATAACATTAGAAGTTTCCAAACAAAAAAATCTGAGTAGTCCACTTAAGTCATAATATCATGCTGGAGAACTGCACTTTATAATATGCCCAATATCTTTAGAGAGTTAAAATAGTAATACAGCCTTTACATTATCACATATATAGTTGCGAGCATGCAGGTTGCTGCTTACGCTTGCGGGCTCGCGTATTGAGCCCGCCGCAAAGCAAGGGCCGCAGTTGCTGGCAAGGAGCACCGAAGGCCGAGGGGCCGATATGCAGAGGTGGAGGCATTACGGCACATCAGAACCGCGTACAAAACGCAATGACGAACTATGGACTTACAGAAAAAAAAGAGGAGTCGCAGGACTTAGGAAAAAAAAATTGCATCCTTACAACAACAACAATAGAACTTGTAAAAATATTACAGACTCGCAAAAATACGGACTTAATGGACTAACCACGGACAGTAGAAAATACTCAAAACACATAAAACAAAACAAACAAAAATATAAAAACATTGCCCAAAGCAAGGGGGGACACCCAGGACATCTGCAAGGCAGGTTACACCTCTATTTCAATCACAGTTACACACTTTACACACTCGAAAATTCCCGAAGGCGAGAGAAAAAATGGCCAGAGAAAAAAACGAGGCTAAGGACGTAAAATTACTACACTTACTCACAAAACAGAAGGAACACTCAAGAACACTTCATGCAGCATGTAAC
Organism: Discoglossus pictus; assembly: GCA_027410445.1. Classification (NCBI taxonomy): domain Eukaryota; kingdom Metazoa; phylum Chordata; class Amphibia; order Anura; family Alytidae; genus Discoglossus; species Discoglossus pictus. Next base: position 128,204,117 of record CM050171.1, read on the forward strand.
ACAGTGAAATTCGCCACAATTTCACATGCAACACATAACTATTAGTCGCAAAATGGTGGCTGGAACGAAAATTGAAGGCTGGAACGCAAATAGCGCATGCGTATTGCGTTCTAACGGTTTCAACCACCTCAAAGTTTATAAATACTCCACACTTTCCAGAAAATTCTTCATTTCTCCTCAGGTGATGAACAATGTGGCTGGACAGTTCACTGGTGGCGTTACTTCAGAAGATAATTCCTTTACAATTTACAATTTTACAATCTGCAAATTACAACAAAGAGGTAATTAATTAAGAAATCCACAAAAAAAAAAAAAAAAAAAAGATTGCGATTTCAAATATTGACAACAACAACTGGATTCATGTAAAGTAACATTTCAAATACACAGATATGTGTATGTGCCCTAGAAGAAGCTGATTTTAACTAAAAAAAAAAAAAAAAGGATTCTAGTCATATCCATTGAAAGAAATGAAATAACTTGGTCAAAAAACATTCCCACACATACATATTTAGCCTGCAGTTCAATCTTTGCCTTTTCTGCACATTTCCAACAGACTCTGCATCAACAGCGTCACTGAAGAATTTGCTGCGTGGAGTGTGAAAGCTGAACAATTTTACACAGCACAAACAAAGAAGAAGAGGTAAGATACAAAAATACATTACATTCAGAAAAAGACCATGCTCAAAAAAAAAAAAAAAAAAAACCACTAAACAATTTATCTTTCTCTTTTTAAACAGACACTGCCTGAATACTGGCGCTGCAACATTGGCAGTAGGGGACCCTCTGTCATTCATACACCAAAAAGACTTCAATCAAGGTATAGTATAACAAGTAAACCCCCCAAAAAAATATCCTGTTTGCTGGGCGCCAATGTCAAAATGAAACTAAAAACAAATAAGAAGCCTCTAATACAAATTAGAGGGAACAGAAAACACCATACTTAAAGAAATATTGCTCACACATATAAAATGAAACAAGAAATCGTGTTTACTCTGCAAGAACCTCTGACCCGAACCCAGAACCCAAATCTGCCATCCCAAAAATGGGCGGACACAAAACAGGATAGTAGAAAAAATATTGGTAACATATAGAAAATGGAACAATGATTCCTGTTTAGTCTGCAAGAACCTCGAACCTTAAACCAAAAGCCAAATCTAGCATCCCAAAAGTGTCAGACACAAAACAGGATAGTATAACAAATATTGGTAACATATAGAAAATGGAACAATGATTCCTGTTTAGTCTGCAAGAAACTCTAACCCTAACCCATAACCTAAATCTATCATCCCAAAAGTGGTGGACACAAAACTGGATAGTATAACAAATATTGATAACACATACACAATTAAAAAAATACTAATCCTGTTTTCTGTGCCTGAAACTACAACACTAAACCAAGAATCCAATTACACCAGTGGTGTACACAAAACAGGATAGGACAACATAATTTGTAGCGCTGCACGGTTTCACACACACTGGCAAATCTGCACTACTTTAGACACCACAAAAAAAGGAAAACTGCTAATACACTGGTTTTAGAAAAAGAAGATGCTGTTGTTAAAACAAAAATTTAAATTAAATAACATTTATCTTTCTCTTTTACAACAGACACTGCCTGAAGACTGGCGCAGCAAGATTTGCAGCACCCGATCCTGTGACATTAATTCACAACTAATACTTCTACCAAGGTATAGTAGAACAAGTATAAAAACAGAAACAATAAAATCATGTTTGCTGTGCACCAATGTCAACATGAAAAATAACACAAAATAATAATCAACAACTAACAATGGTGAGGCACACAAAGAACGATCCTTCAACACATATTGTTGACAAATTTAAAATTTAACAAGGAATCCTGTTTTGTCTCCACCAACCTGTAACACTAACACATACGTTAAATCTATCATCCCAAACGTGGCGGACAGAAAACAGGATAGTAGAACAAATAGTGGTAACACATAACAAATTCAAGAATAAATCCTCTTCTCTGGGCCGTAACCTACAACATTAAACCTACAACCTAAACATAGACAGAAAATAGGATACTACAACAAATATTAGTAACACCTAGAAAATTCAATAATAAAACCTTTTTTCTGGGCCCCACCCTATAAGACTAAAACTACAACCTAATCCTCCAATGACAACAATCGTCTACAGAAAACACAAAAGTACAACAAATATTGTTAATACTTACAAACTGTACTATGCGTATAAGCCAAATCTATAAACCTAGAATCTCAAAACTAGTGTCCAGAAAAAATAATAGGACAACAAATAGTAGCAAGAAAAATATAAATTGTATACTATAAAGCCACTTTTATCTACAATAACCTATAAGCCTAAACACACAACCTAAATCTGTAATGACAACAGTGTTGCACACAAAACAGGATAGGACTAAAAAAACAAAATATGCACTTACAAAACAAATAAAAATCAGGAACAAAAATAATAAGACATTCTTTTTATTTACAGATTAATATGGCAGATACTGACAAGAAACAGGAAAAGATAAGACGGCAAACTAGTGAACGACAAAAAACATGGGCAAAGCAGCAGACGCCCGAGAAGAAGGAAATTCAACAAGAAAAAGAATGCAAAAGACTTGCAAGCAAAAGACTATCAGCTGAAAAACTAAAATCTACCCCTAAGAAGTTAACTAAAAAACATAGCATTTAGAACCTGTTGCTGAACAATCAGATAACATTTCCAATGATGACTTACAAACTCATATTGATATATGTTCTTCAAATTGTCATTTACTTAAGTCTTTAGCAGTAGAGGTTCATACTTGTGGTGAGATTAATGTTCTCTGTTAGTTTTGTGGGGCTTATCATTTCAAACAGGAAAGACCCGGAGATGTCGAGTTCATTAGTTGCTGACAAAAAGGCAAGGTCAAACTTCCAGAAAGACAACAATTCCCACCATATTTACAAAGCATTATGACTGAGCCTGCTTTTCCCAACTACAAAAATGTCAAAACGAACATAAGATCATACAATAGTGCCATATCCTTTGCATCTATGGGTGCAACATTAGCTGCTAATGTGCAAGGACATGGTCCTTACTGCTTTAAAGTCCAAGGCCAAATTTACCATCATACTTCCCATTTACATCCAGAGCAAGGAGAGCAAAGAAAATTTGCTCAACTATATGTCCTAGATACAATGCTAGCTGTTGACCAACATATGCAGCTTCAAGAAAGTAAAAAATGCTAACCCGTTGTTTTTATTGCCCTTGATAAAATTATGGCCAATAACCCCTAAACTCAAGCTTATAAAAAATTGGCAGAAGTAGAATAGGAACAACAACTTCATGCAGAAATACATCAATTGCCAATCTCAAAGGTCAATATGGTCCTTAAAAGAGATCGCCATACTGATAAACGCTGTTATAACTTGCCAACATCAAATGAGGTTGCAATGGTCTTTCAAAATGATGAAGGAGAACCACCATTTCAGAGAGACATTAGTCATTATTGTATATTTCCTTGTTCTTCTCCCCTGTACAGCGCTACGGAATATGTTGGCGCGATACAAATAAAAGTTAATAAAAAAAATATATATCCCAGAAATGAGGAGCAACCATTCATTAATATAAGTATCTTAAGTACAAATTTAGATCCAATGACATATCCAATATTTTTTCCACATGGGGAAGCAGGTTGGCAACCCAAAATAAGATTTCACAGTTACCCAAATTCAAAAGTACGAGTGTGAAATAAAGTGAATTTAAAGTGGCTCAAATTGCCATTCGAAATGGATTCAATCCTATTTTATGTGGCGGAAAACTAACACAACAATGGATCATTGATTCCTATTTCCAAGTTGAGGCAAATAATTTAAACTTCATAAAATATCAACAAGATAAACTATGTGTAAAACAGTATTGTGGATTAATGGATTATGTCGCTGAGGTTGCTACACCCAAATAAATTACAGCTGGCAAAGCCATCATTTTACCATCTTCTTTCCAGGGATCTCCTCGCAATATGCGAGAAAAATACAATGATGCCATGGCTATTGTAACAAAATTTGGCAAACCAGATTTATTTATTACATTTACATGTAATCCACAATGGCCAGAGATTACACACAATTTGCTAATTGGCCAAACTGCTCCTGATAGACAAGATTTAGTGGCAAGAGTCTTCAAAATCCAATTAAATGTATTAATATGTGACATCACCATAACTCAGTTATTTGGCAAATGTCTGGCTTATGTTTATACCATCAAATTTTAAAAAAGAAGACTTCCACTTGCACATATTCTTATAATCCTTCAAGAAAAATATAAATTAGATACTGGTGACAAAGTGGATTCAGTCATTACTGCAGAACTACCAGATCCAGAAATACATGGTAGACTATATGAGATTGTAACTGATCGTATGATTCACGGACTGTGTGGAGAGATTAATCCACAGTCACCATGTATGGAAAATAAGAAATGTACAAAAGAATTTCCAAAAGATTATAGAGACAAAACTTATGCTAATTTTGATGGATATCCATTATATAGAAGAAGAGAATGACAAAGTGCCATAATTCGGGGCAAAAAGGTAGACAATAGATATGTGGTACCATACAATCAACATTTACTCATGAAGTATAATGCACACATTAATGTTGAAGCCTGCACTTCTATAAAATCCATTAAATATGTCTACAAATATATTTACAAAGGCTATGATGCAGCTACTGTAGTGGTCAAAAGTGCTGAAAATAACGAAACCAGTGAGTTAGTACATGATGAACTTGCATCTCATGTAGATGCAATGTGGCGTCTTCTAAAATGTAAATGCAAGATCGCTCACATGCAGTATATCGATTATCTGTACATTTGCCACAAAGAGATTTAGTGTATTTCCATGCTGGAAATTAAACAAATGCTTTGGCACAAAGTGAGCATCGCCACACTACACTAACTGCATGGTTTTAATTAAATTCTACAGATTTAGAGGCAAGGGAATTGTTATATATTGACATACCATTATGTTTTCGTTAATGGATTATGACGAAATAGGAAAAGCTGTGGAAATAAAATAATCCCAATAATTTATACTTTAAGTCCAAGAGACCTTGAACGTTTCTGCTAACGATTACTATTTCTAAATGTTCCTGGTGCACAAAGTTTGAACACTTAAGAACTGTTAATGACATAGTATATGAATAATTTAATTTAGCTACGCGACATAGAAACTTCCTAGCTGATGATACAGAATGGGAAAGATGTCTAGAAGAAGCAGCACTATGTCAAATGCCACGGCAGATGAGAGAACAATTTGCAATCATTTGTATCTTCTCAAATGCTCCAAATGCTTTAGCTTTGTGGGACAATTTTAAAACAAATATGGCTGAAGACTTTTTGTAACGATACAATGAGCCTATTGCACAATTAAAAGCAATAATTGAAATCCAAGAGGTCTTATCAACTCATGGATTAAGTTGTGCAAGTTTTAATCTGCCAGATCCAGGTCTTATAGACGACATCAACTTTGAAGACTATGACACTCAACTACAAACAGAAAGAACAGAACAAAGACTTGCAATTTTAAATACATTACTGCAAGCATTTAATGCAATCAAAAATGCCCTAGATGATGACATGGTCAAAGAGCGTTATTTCTATCTGGATGGACCTGGCGGATCAGGAAAAAAGTATCTAGATCATTTATTGATGAGTTTTGTACAAGCACAAGGTCAAATAGCGCTGGCATTTGCAACCACTGGAATTGTCGCTCTTATTTGCCATGACCATTAATTAATCACAAGGGCAAACTGTGGGTATCTTTTTATAAGAAACAGTATTTGCACATGGCCAGCAATATGTTGCATTCTCAAGATGCAAGAATCCAGAGGCTATTAAAGTTTACATTGAAAACAATGAAAGTATAGGTGATTTATTAGATGATGGACGCATTTTTACAAAAAACAATGTCTACTATGAAGTACTATAACTTTAATGACACAAAATATAACAATACAAGACATGCCACGGACCCATCAAAAAAAAAAAAAAGGACAATTTCACACGAAAAAAATATATATATAGAGTACAGTGGTTTTATTTCGAGGAACAACTTTAAAGTCACTCAAGCTCTTTTTAGAGCACCACTATTTCAATAAGAAACTCTATAAAATGGCAAAAAACATAGAGAACAGTGGTTTTACTTCAAGGAAAAAATTATATATCTCTGGGACTCTTTTACGAGGACCGCTATTTCACATAGGAAACTCTATGGGCCTCATTCTATTATCGGCCGTAAATCGTCCGTAAGGCTGCGATTCCTTGCGAGGGTTCAGTTAACTCGCGATTCTATTATACGGCCCCGCAAGGATCTCCTTTTACGGCCGGCCGCATATCTTGGAACCGGCCGTAAGCTGTGAAATATAAAAACTGAAAAATAAATTCAAGCCTGCACTGTACAGCTCTGTAAATGCTAGGGATCATATTGGGGGACATGAGGATTAAAAGGAACCCCCTCTCAAGCTTGCACATCTGCCCAAACCCGAGTTCAAATTAACTGTTTATTTGCCGGCTGCGGCGTGGGTGTGTCTGAAGTGCTCCAAGCACTCTGGACTTTTTACATGGATATTTTACGTATATTAAAAATTAAATATTTTACGGATTTGAGTACAGGATAATTATGTGCTATTTTTTCTAATACCTAAAATCCCTTTATAGTCTTCTCAAAGTGCAGGATGGCTTTATTTGAGCTATTTTATGTGCTTAATTGGTGCTAGCGAGACCTTTTTCCTGCAAGTAACTGCGGCTCGCTTTTAGCCTTGCAGAGAGGTTTCCCGGAGCAATTGAATTGCAAATCTCTTGCGGCCGTTTAAGATCAAAGGCTTTCCTCCGGCGCGAGCGGCCGCAAGAGATAGCAAGGCACCGGCCGCAAGCCTGCCGGAATCCCCGGCCGTAAGGGAATAGAATAGCCGAATAGCTTGCGGACAGTCCTTGCGGCCCCGCAACGGCTGCGGCCGATAATAGAATGAGGCCCTATGTATTTCAAAAAATTATGTAATTTCAAGAAGAAATGTCCAACAACAAACAAAAAACAAATGTAGTGAAGAGTGGTTTAATTTCAAGAATTACATTTTTGTCACTCAGACTCTTTTTATAGCACCACTATTTCCATAAGAAACTCTATAAAATGGCAAAAAACATAGAGAACAGTGGTTACACCCCACGGACGAATTTTAATGTCTGGTGTTCACTTTTTAGAGAACCACTATTTCACATAGGAAACTCTATGTGCCATTTTCACAAATTACAACAATAACAACGAAATGTCAACCATCAAAAATCAGCAACGAAAAAATAACAGTTTACAATTTTATGGAAGTAGCCTTTTACCATGATAAGCCCCACAAAACACTTTGCTTGCATTTAACAACAATTAGAGTTTAAATGTTACTTCTTTATGAGAATGCTTATAATGTCACTATTTTTATAAAACAAAACATACAAAGTCGTTTCATTGCATATATTTCACAGTTCATGCTAAGAGAAGGAGGAGCGTTTGTTATACAATTTAAATGTATCATTCAATGCAAAATATTAATCCAGGGGGGAATCCAATTGCCAGTTAATGGGGTCAGGAAGGAATTAACTTTTTACCCCTTTGATACAATTGGCTAAGTTTTTAAAGGGGGGGGGGAGGGTTACTGTTTGCCTTCCTCTGGATTATATATATGTTTAGTTTACCAGTTGTTAATCTACAAGTTGCACGTTAAAAAACATTATGTCATGTTTACAATTCTCATTAATATAATGTTGACCTGTTATTACATTAAAATATTACTACTCTTAAAAAAAAGATCAGTTAACAGTTGCTCACCTACAAGTTGCATGTTAAAAAATTAAACATGTTTTATATAATTGTTCTTCTTTATAAATAAGAAAAAGGATACAAGTTGCAACTACGCATATTACATGCAAAACAGAATTCAAAACATACATATTTAATTGCCTTCATTTTTTAACGGGCAAGTCGCTAGTGATATATAATATTTATTATTTTACCTACAATACCTGTACTCAGGGATTAATGCAAATGAGGAGCAAGACAAACACAATGTAGGAGTACTGTACATTCTGGCAGAGAATGAATAATTATGTACTGTTTTATTCTTGATTCTTCCATATTTCTTACTGACGTAACCATTTCTGATGTAATATGTCTGCACCCAGAGTCCATGTGAGCTGGAATAAACAAGTATTTTTATTTTGCCAAGGACATACATATTCTGGCAGAATGTCACCAGTTTTTAATTAATGAACTGCTTGCAAAATTAAAGATCTAGTACATGAAAAACTTCAACAGCTAATGTTTGCTTATTACATTTTTAAATACTTAAATATCACTTTTTCCTCTGTATTCTTTGACATTTTGAAAAATATGTAAATATTCTGGAGAAGGTGAGATTTTTGCCACTCAAGTTTATTTTCTGTGTATATTTCTACTGTGGAACTTTTGTTCTAATTTTTATAACAAGTGCATTTATGAAGAATCATATACCGTATATACTCGAGTATAAGCTGAGTTTTTCAGCCCTTTTTTTAAGGCTAAAAAGGGCCCCCTCGGAATATACTCGAGTCCCTCTCCTCCCAGTGTCTCTCTAAACCCCCCGTGTCTCTCTACCCCCCGTTTCTTTCTACCCCCCCTTGTCTCTCTACCCCCCTGTGTCTCTCTAACCCCCCGTGTCTCTTTCCCTTCCCCCTCCTCATCCTCAACCCCCCTCTTCATTATAAACCCCCCTCCTCATTCTCCCTCCTCAATCCTCCTCCTCAACCTAAACCCCCCTCCTCATAATAACCCCGCTAAATACCTCCCCCTCTCCCCTCATTTACCTGCTTCTGCTCCGGCCTCCGCTCCTTCTTGACCCGGCACGCATGTGACGTCACATACGCGCCGCATCATTAGCATATACCGGGTTTAAATGTTACTTCTTTATGACTTGCCGTCACATGCGCGCCATGCCATTAGCATATACTGGGTGCCGGCAACCGGTATATGCTAATGACGCAGCGAGCATGTGACGTCACATGCGCGTCGGGTCAAGGAGCGGAGGCCGGAGCAGAAGCAGGTAAGTGAGGGGAGAGGGGGAGGTATTTAGGGGGGTTTAGGTTGAGGAGGGGGGATGAGGGGGGTTTAGGTTGAGAGGGGTTTAGGTTGAGGAGGGGGGTTGGGGTTTAGGGGGGATGAGGGGGGTTGAGGTTGAGGAGGGGGGATGAGGGGGGTTGAGATTGAGGAGGGGGGTTGAGGGGGGTTGAGGAGGGAGGTTGAGGGGGGTTGAGGTTGAGGTTGAGGAGGGAGGTTGAGGAGAGAGGTTGAGGATTGGGTTGAGGATGAGGATGGGGGGTTGAGGAGGGAGGTTGAGGGGGGTTGAGGGGGGTTGAGGAGGGAGGTTGAGGGGGGTTGAGGTTGAGGGGGGTTGAGGTTACATAATTACATAGTTACATAGTATTTAAGGTTGAAAAAAGACTTTCAGTCCATCAAGTTCAACCTTTTAAGATCTCCTTTGATCTGCAATATGCGGATTAACTATTAATTCATTAGTTGTTAATTAATTATTAATCAATTATTTAATGTTTATTTATTTTTTGTTTGTTTTTTTTATTATTATTAATTAGTCCAGAGGAAGGCAAATAGAAAAAACAAAAAAACAAGGGAGACTTAGCCAATTGTCTAAAGGGAAAATATTAAAAATTTGGATCATTACTGTCTCTCTAATTATCCTTTATAACCCTGAATTCCCTTTTTAATTAGAAATAAATCTAGTCCCCTTTTAAAGTTATCTATCGAATCCGCTGTCACCACCTCCTTTGGTAGAGAATTCCACGGATTAACCACCCTTACTGAGAAGAACCCTTTTCTTTCTTTAAGGTGGAATCTTTTTCCTTCTAACCTCAAGGGATGTCCTCTTGTCAGTTGAAAACCTCTTGGCACAAAAAGCTCCCCCGACAAATCTTTATACTGACCCTGGATGTATTTATATAAGGTAATCATATCCCCTCTTAGACGCATTTTTTCTAGAGAAAATAAGTTGAATTTAGTTAGTCTTTCTGTATATGCTGATGTGTATGTCTAACACTGAACAAACAACAATACAAACCTTCTTTTCACAGCCACAACATATAAGCCTTTAAGTAAAATATAAGAATACTATTACAACAATCCCAATGCAGGACAAATTAGAAAGAGCAATATATTAATACCATTTTTTGCCCTCTACTATGCCTCTAAGCCAAAACTACAACATAAAAAGCAATTAACAAGCAAAACTAAAACTAAATTTAAATTAACACTATAAACCTACTACATCTACAATAAGCTATAATGCAATTACCTTGAGTGTGCTATACATCTAAGGCAAACATTACAATCTACAAGAGACAAAGTAAGAGCAAAAAAGATAAAACACACTCATTTAACAATAGAAAGAAAGTTCAGCTACAATCAACTACAATCACATACAAACAAACTGTTGCAAATAAAAGCTTTCATAAACCAACTTAACATCTCAAACTAAACTAATGATACATTATTTTCTTTTACAGATTAACATGGCTGATAACGAGACCAAACAAGAAAAGATAAGAAGTCAAGCTAGAGAACGACAACAAAGATGGGCAAACCAGCAGACACCGGAGCAGAAGGAAATTTGACGAGAAAAAGAACGCAAAAGAATTGCAAGCAAAAGACTTTCACCTTCAAAAATAAAAGATACACCAAAAAAAAGCCAATAAAAAAAACCTAAGAATTTAGAACCTGTTCCTGAAACATCACATGACATTTCAAATGATGAATTACAAACTGAAACTGATATATGCTTTGCAAATTGTCCTTTACTCAAGTCTTTAACAGTAGAGGTTCATAATTGTGGGGACATGAATACTCAATGTCAGTTTTGTGAGGCTTATCATTTTAAACAGGAAAGACCCAAAGATGGCCAATTCATTAGTTGCAGTCAAAAAGGCAAGGTCTAACTTCCAGAAAGACAACAATTCCCAACATATTTACAAAACAATATGACTGAACCTACTTTTCCAAACTACAAAAAAATTAAAAACAAACATAAGATAATACAATAGTGCCATATCCTTTGCATCTATAGGGGCAACATTAGCTGCTTATGTACCAGGACATGGTCCTTACTGTTTTAAAGTCCAAGGCCAAATTTACCATCGTACTTCACTTTTACATCCAGAGGAAAGAGAGCAAAGAAAATTTGCTCAACTATATGTCCTAGATACAATGGAAGCTGTTGACCAACGTATGCAGCTTCTAGAAAATAAAAAATGCTTACCCAGTGTTTTTATAGAGCTAGATAAAATTATGGCCAATAACCCCTACACTAAAACTTATAAAAAATTGGCAGAAGTAGAAAATGAATAACAACTTCATGCAGAAAGACATCAATTACCAATCCCAAAGGTCAATATGGTGCTTAAAAGAGATAGACATACTGATAAACGCTGTTCGACTTGCCCCCTATACTTTATCATTGAGCAAACTTTGACCCTGCAACTCACAGTCAGCAGACACATTCCAGCCAATCAGCTTCATACCCTGCCTTCCACACCCTTCTACCTCATGGACAGCAGCCATTTTGGAATCATAACTAACTTGCAGTCTTACTGAGAGGAGGAAGAGTGTAGGTGATGCTGATTGAATAGGGAAATCAATAGCTAGGCAAGTTTATTCAGTGTCCAGTGCAGTGCTGAAGGACTCATCAGATCTCTGCTGTAAACACAGCACCCCAAAAAGCCCTTTTTAGGGCTATAACATCATTTTCTTTTTTTTTCTGTCTAATCTAACTTCATTTGCCTGTCTCCCTGCTAGCCCCTGCTAGCAAGTGTGTGTGTCAGGCTCACAGCTTATACTGTGTGTGCACAGTGCAACCAATACAATCTTGTTTACTAGTTGTCTACTTTTAAAAAACCAAAACTTTTATTTTGTTAAATCTTAGTTCATTTGCCTGACCGCAATCTAAGTTCATTTGCCTGACCGCTAGCCAGTGTATGTGTCAGGCTTACAAGTACTGTGCCAAGTTCAACCAATCCAATCTAGTTGGGGTGCCAGCAGTCTACATTTAAAAAAACAATAATTTTATTTTCTTAAATCTAAGTTCATTTGCCTGACCGCCAATCTAAGTTCATTTGCCTGACCGCTAAGCTCAGCAGTGTGGCATTTTTTTTGTGTGTCTGACTCTGACAACAGCGATGCCATTTGCAACCTGTGCCAAAAGAAACTGAGTTGTGGGAAGTCCAACACCCACCTAGGTACAACTGCTTTGCGAAGGCACATGATGTCACATCACAAACGCCAATGGGATCAACACATGAGTACACGCAGCACACAAACTCAAAAGCCGCCATCCTCCTCCTAGTCCAGCATCTTCATCCATGTCAACCACTGCTGTGCTCCTTGCCCCCTCTTAACCATCTGCCACTCTGTCTCTCGCCTCTTGCTGTTCCTGCTCATCTCCCCACAGTCAGGTGTCTGTCAAGGGCATGTTTGAGCGTAAGAAGCCAATGCCACAAAGTCACCCCCTTGCCCGGCGTCGGACAGCTGGCTTGTCTGAACTCTTAGCCAGCCAGTTTTTACCATACAAGCTGGTGGAGTCTGAGGCATTCAAAAAACATTTAGCGATTGGGATACCGCAGTGGAAGGTACCTGGCCGAAATTTCTTTGCCCAAAAGGCAATCCCCAACCTGTACTCGATTGTGCAAAAGGAAGTAATGGCATCTCTGGCACACAGTGTTGGGGCAAGGGTCCATCTGACCACTGATACCTGGTCTGCAAAGCATGGTCAGGGCAGGTTTATCACCTACGCTGCGCATTGGGTAAACCATGGAATGCGTGGCTCTGCAGAGGAGTTGGTTCCATAACCTCCTCAGCTCTCCTCTTCTGCTGCGTCTTGCTCCACATCAACGGCACCCCCCCAGCTCCCCAGATACTATTCCACATCCCGGATACGGCAGTGTCATGCCGTCTTGGGGTTGACTTGCCTAAAAGCAGAGAGTCACACCGGGCCAGCACTTCTGTCCACCCTGAATGCACAGGTGGATCAATGGCTGACTCCGCACCAAGTGGAGATTGGCAAAGTGGTTTGTGACAACAGAAGAAATTTGTTGGCGGCATTGAATTTGGGCAAGTTGACGCATGTACCGTGCATGGCACATGTGTGTAATCTGATCGTACAACGCTTTGTCCATAAGTATCCAGGGTTACAGGACGTCCTGAAGCAGGCCAGATAGGTGTGTGGCCATTTCAGGCGTTCCTACACGGCCATGGCGCACTTTTCAGATATCCAGCGGCGAAACAACATGCCAGTGAGGCGCTTGATTTGTGACAGCCCCACACGTTGGAATTCAACACTCCTAATGTTCGACCGCCTGCTCCAACAAGAAAAAGCCATTAACGAGTATTTGTATGACCGGGGTGCTAGGACAGCCTCTGCGGAGCTGGGGATTTTTTTGCCACTTTACTGGACGCTCATGCCCAATGCCTGTAGGCTCATACGTCCTTTTGAGAAGGTGACAAACCTTGTCAGTCGCACCGAAGGCACCATCAGCGACATCATACCATTTGTTTTCTTCCTGGAGCGTGCCCTCCGAAGAGTGCTGGATCAGGCCGTAGATGAGCGTGACGAGGAAGAGGAAGAGTTGTGGTCACCATCACCACCAGAAACAGCCTTATCAGCATCGCTTGCTGGACCTGCAGCAACGGTGGAAGAGGATTGTGAGGAAGAGGAGGAATGTGGCTTTGAGGGGCAGGAGGAAGACCAATCCCAACAGGCATTCCAGGGTGCTCGTTGTCACCTATCTGGTACCCGTGGTGTTGTACGTGGCTGGGGGGAAGAACATATCTTTAGCGAGATCACTGAGGACTAGGAACTGGACATTGGTAGCTCGGCATTCAACCTTGTGCAAATGGGGTCTTTCATGCTGTTGTGCCTGTCGCAGGACCCTCGTATAAAAAGGCTGAAGAGGAACGACCTGTACTGGGTGTGCACGCTACTAGACCCCCGGTATAAGCAGAAAGTGCCTGATTTGTTACCAAATTACCGCAAGTCAGAAAGGATGCAGCAGGTCCAAAACAAATTAACAATTATGCTTTACACAGCATATAAGGGTGATGTCACAGCACAAGGGCAATATAACAGGGGAAGAGGTGAAAGTAATCCTCCTCCCACGACCACGCTGGCAAGGACAGGACGTTTAAAAGACGTGTTGTTGATGGAGGACCTGCGGACCTTTTTCAGTCCTACGCATCGCAACAGCCCTTCGGGATCCACCCTCAGAGAATGACTTGACCGACAGGTAGCAGACTACCTCGCCTTACCTGCAGATATCGACATTCTAAGGAGCGATGAACCCCTTGACTACTGGATATGCAGGCTAGACCTGTGGCCTGAGCTATCCCAATTTGCAATTGAACTTCTGGCCTGCCCCGCTTCTAGTGTCCTGTCAGAAAGGACCTTCAGTGCAGCAGGAGGGTTTGTCACCGAGAAGAGAAGTCGCCTAGGGCAAAAAAGTCTAGATTGCCTCACCTTTTTAAAGATGAATGAGGGATGGATCCCGAAGGGACTGACACTGTGCGATACATTCGACTGAAAAAGGCCTGATGAGATAAGCTGTCTTCGGCTAAAACTGGTCCACACACTGCTGTATGTTATCTGTGAATGCCGGATGACTTGTGTGACTTATCCCCCACCGACGAGGGTTCAAGAAGATGCAATGTTTTATGGCACTTTCTGCCTGGGGAACAAAGGTCAATTTTTCTGGCCGCTGCAACAGCAGCGGCTGCAACAATACCTAATTTTTTAATAAAATCTATCATCACTTCAGCAGTAGCTTATTATTTACAATATCTAACCTGCTCAATCGCCCTTGGGTTACCCTAGGGCAGGCTTCAGTAGGCGACCTCTCCTTTCCTCGGATGATTTTGTCGCCGGTTGCTTCTGAAGAGTCTCCTCCAGGGCTCCCCCACTCCGGTCCTTCCCCACGAGTTGCTTCAACCATTAACAAATGTTTTATTATATTAGGGGGGCACTAAATGCGGATGTTATCCAGGGATCCCAAATTGTCTGGAACTGGGTGATTCTATCCAAGACTACATGGTTTAATCTCTCGTTGAGCAGTAAATAGTTGATTTTTTTTATTAATTCCTGAAAGTTTTTATTTGGGGTTTTCCAACTACTAGCTATGTGTATTTTTTCTTTCAAAAAATATTTTATTAGGTCAGGTAATATATCATATTCAAACAACCATTTCCATGTTACATATATATCCATACATGTTAATACATCACTGAGTTACCTTATCTCTACTAATACTCAGTTTACCCCTTTCCATTCCATAATCTTGGAGCTTATACTATATCCAGGGCTAGTATGTTATCTGGATTTGGTTGTACCTGTAGCCTAAAAATATATTTTTTTTACTTTTCAGTTATTAATATAGCTTTAATTCAGTTTGTTTTAAGTTGATTCCCTTTAAGTCTTGAATCCGACTATAATTGGGAAAAAAAATAACTAGTTTTAACATTTAACATGTTGGGAAAAGGAAAGGTCCACAAACATCCTCCTTTTTTACATAAATATGATGTAAAATATAGCACTTACCTCCGTCCTCCGCCCCTCTAAGTATCCACACACACCTCCATCCATTCCGTTCTCTTGAGAATATCCTCTCCCATTTAGGGTAGCCCCTATTCCGGACCTAAATTTCTTTAATTGTCTCCAGATTATATGCTATCCCTTAATTGCAGCCACGGAGACCATATATCTCAAAATGTATCCATGGAGTTGTCTACTAAATGGGTAAGGCGTTTATTTATAAAGATAAAGTTTAATTTATTTTTAACCACCTGAAAGTGTAGGGTATCCAATTTCCATTGTCTGGCTATATGGTTCTTTGTGGCCAATATGATGAACTTTAATAGCCTATTTTGAGCGGGCAAGAGACAGACATGCGGATCAGCAAGCATGCAGTTTTCTATCACATATATAGTTGTGAGCGTACGAGTTGTTGCTAACGCTGCGGGCTCGCGCAGCGAGCCGAGGCCCTCGCAAAGCGAGGGCACTGCCCGAGGGTCTCAGTTGCTGGCATGGAGCGCCGAAGGCGCTCCATGCCAGCAACTGAGGACCCTCGCGAACTTCAAGTCGCAACCCAAACAGTACGACACACACATTACGACACTCGCAAACAACATACGACACACGTTCACACACATTACGGACTCGCAACACTCGGACGCAACTCGCGAACATTACAAAATGTAAAACACAATACATACACACACCACATACATAAAAAACTTACCTACACCAAGAGGGAGCACCCAGCACCTCAAAAATACAACTTACACCTCGATTTTACTTCAAATAAAACAGTTTAGAGACTAAAAAAAAACGAAGCGAGAGAAAAAATGGCCGCCGAACAAAACGAAAACGAGGCTACAGCACTCTAAACTCGCAAAACACCACAAGAAACTCGCAAAACACCACAAAACACCTACGGATATTCCGATACAAACGTATAACACACATTACTCGCCATTTGACGCCAATGCGGAAGTACACGACAACGGTTTGGGCTCGCGCACGCACAGTGTTACACTGCACACATTCAGCACGCTTACACAGCAGCTCCACACCACTAATGCTGCAGCAACATCAAAACACATTCACAGCTCTTCCACACAATGCTTTAAAATAGGTAAAGTATATTCATTTATTAATGTATTATATATTTCATTATTACACACTAAACAGCATTAGCTACCTTACAATTTCATTGCCGTCATTTTTTGACGGGCAATTCGCTAGTATTAGAAGAAATCTGAATCTTAAACATTTTATAAGCTAGTAAGCATGTTTCTTTCCATAGTCTTATGACTGCCGAACACTCCCACCAGACATGAATAAATGTAGCCTCATTACCACTGTTCCTAAAACATGAGCTTCTCCGTTTTGGATCCCATTTATTTAGCTTAAAAGGAGTAATATATGTCCTGTGTAGGACCTTTATTGAATTCTCAAGCAGACTATAATTTAAAGATCCCCTTCTTAAGCCTCGCCAACTTTTATCCCATGTGCTGTCTGCCAACTCGGTGCCCAAATCCCTCTCCCAGGCTTTGGTATAGTCTGGTTTGTTCGCCCATGAGTTTTCATTAAATAGTTCATACATGAGGCTAATAATACCAGGCTGAAAGGGGGAATCCCTAAATTTTTTTGAGTAGCCAGGTGTTTCTTTGGGGGGTTCCCCTACCACTTATCGTATATATAAAATGATGTATCCTGCAAAAATTATAGTGTTCAGCCAGGGGTAAATTGTATCTATCTCTCACCCGCTCAAAGGTCATTATTTTGTCGTCATGCCACCATGGACCAACCCTTAGTAGGTTCTGAGACTTCTACCAACTGAGAGAGCTTTCCGGAAGATGTATCTTAAAGTGGGGATTGGGTACGATAGGGGTAAGATCTGATACCCGAGTGTCCAGTTTTTGTGTCCAGTTCATCTCCGTCCATATTTTTAATGAGTGCTTAATCAACGGGTTTTTCAAGTTTCTCAAAAAAGTATACAGGCCTGGAATCCATATTACTGTATCCCATGTATAAGGTGACATGCTTACATTTTCCATAAATACCCAGAGCGGCTGATGTGTGGGAGAATGCGTCAGAGGAATGAAAGCCAGCTGCGCTGCCTTGTAATACAGTTTGAGATTCGGGCACGATAGGCCCCTTTCCCTTTTGGTCTATAAATATAATTTTTTGAGATCCTCGGGGCTTTATGATTCCAAATAAATCTAAAAATTTGTTTTTTCCCCTTTGAATCTTTATGTGTTGTTACTTGTAAGTGATCTCCCGGGAGTTTTAATCTGGCTGACGGGGATTTGTAGTATGTATCTATCAAGTTCAAACATGCAAACCCAAATTTCTGTAATACTGCTTTTAAATAAGGCCATTCCAACGTATCAAAGGCCTTTTCTATATCTAACCCCAAAAGGCATGTGGGTAATTGATGTTGGGATGACCATGAGATTAAATTTTGTGTCCGTCTAATATTGTCCCCCGTTTGTCTATGGAGGATAAACCCTGTTTGGTCTTTATGGATTATGGAGGGGAGAAATCGCGAAATCCTGTTTGCCATTAATTTGGCCAAAATTTTTATATCCCCGTTTAGGAGTGATATGGGGCAGTAATTTTTAAGTTCTAATGGGTCTTGTCGTTCTTTTGGGAAACATATCATATTTGCATTGTTTAGTTCTTGTGGCATGGGAGAGCCTTCTAAAATTTGATTGAAAAGTGTGGATAAGTGGGGTAATAACAAGTCTATAAAAGTTTGGTAATAGAGATTTGTAAATCCATCCGGGCCCGGGTAGCTATGTGTATTTTGAATGCTAAAGCTATTAATTGGAATAGCTTGTTCTAGGATTGAGATAAGTTTTTTTATGTGTATCCCCAGTAAGCAGGATTCCATTGAAAGAGAAATATACTTTTGCAAGGATTGGAGGCCCGAGATTTAGCTAAAGTCTTTTATAGTGGACATGAGTGCTGGTATAGAGAGAAGGGGCTTAGTCAGGGTGCAGAGCAAAAAAAATGAACACTTAAACTGATGGTGTCCTACTTGAACCCCCTGGATGGCATGGTTGGTTCTGATTGCCTGCGCTAGGGGTCCAATGGCAAGAGCAAAGAGCAGTGGGTAGAGTGGGCATCCCTGCCTGGTCCCTCTCTGTACTTGGATTTTGGCCTTATGGTCCCCTGGTATCTTTAAGTTAGGTTGAGAAAGCGTCCCTCAAATCCAAACTTATCTAGCATTTTGTACATATATGGCCATTCCACTGTATCAAAAGCCTTCTCTATGTCCAGGGCTAGAGGGCAAACTGGGTTGTTATAGTGTTGAGCCAAAAACTGGGCATTCAGAACCCTCCTAACATTATCTCCTGCCTCTCTGAAAGGAATGTACCCCGTTTGGTCCTTGTGTATTTAGTCCAGTAAAAAGTTAGATATTCGTTTGGCCATAATTTTAGCTAGGATCTTGACATCCACATTTATCAGGGGTATGGGGCGATAATTTTTTACCTCTAAAGGGTCCCTACCCTCTTTTGGAAAGACTATGAGGTCGGCCTGATTCAATTAAAGGGGCATAGGTTCTCCATTTAGTATAGCGTCAAACAAAGGTGTTAGATGCGGGGGTAAGCAAGGGCTCAAATTTCTTATAGTACAGATGAGTAAAACCGTCTGGCCCTGGGGACTTGCCAAATTTAAGATCTTGGATTGTAGATTTAACTTCCTCTTGGGATATGTCTAGGTTCAAGCTGTCCAATTGAGGTACAGGTATTTTGTGGACTTTTTGCTGTAGTAGGAAGGACTCTATGTCAGATCCGCTGCAGATGGATTGGTATGAATATATGGTCTGATAGAAGTTTTGAAATGTTTCTTGGATAGCATTGGGGCTAAAGGAGGTTTGGCCATCAGGTAGTCTAAAGATACCGTATATTATGTCCTCTCTTGGGGGGTAAAGACACTAATAATTCCTCCAATAAAATTCTGTTTTTTATGTGGGCAAGGTCCCTGGTTAGCCCCTTGGGTTATCTGTTAAAAAGAGTGGTGCAGAGACTGTGGGGGCTGTTAGCCTCCTTGTCCCCATGTGGCCGTTTAGAATCCCTGCTGCTGCATGTTTCAGCTTTATTAAGGTGTAATTGTACAGCGTTTGACTCAAGTAACTGCCTGTGCTGGGTCAGTTTGGCTTAATTGCTGGGCCCTTTTCCTGCCAAGATGGCGACCGTCAGTCCATGGGCCTCTATGTCCCCTTCACTACCTTTGTCCCCGCTTGTGTGCTTATTTGGGATGGCCCCCCTTTATATCTCCGGCCCGTGGCCTTCTCAGGTCCCCCCCTCAATCTCTGAGTGTGGGTATGCGGGGCTGGGGCGTTGAATCAGGCTTACCTTCTTCTCTGCTCGCTGCAAGATCAACAATACCTAATTTTTCGGGCATGTGTACATGCCTAATTTTTCTGGCCTTTGGTGCTGCACTGTGGCTTCAACAACCAAAACCCCCAAAAAGGCACATAACAGGGATTAAACTGATAGGAGTAGTGCTACTTAACACACCACTCATATCTGGTGTAACAGTAGTGTACATTTAAAACAAAAAAAAAATTCTACTGTAATAGATTGCATAGCAGTTAGTTGTCTGCAAGCGTGTGTGTCAGACCTACAGCGTCTACTCTGCCAACTTCTGCAAGTGCACAGTGCCACTCATATCTGTTGTCACAGTAGCTTGCACGCATAGTACCAATCTGTCAAAACCTGTAATGATGAATGAGGTCTAGAGTAGCCTGGTTCCCTTATCCTCTACAGGTTGAGACCTAAAGTTTGGGTGACTTTAGACCAATGCATGAGTACAAGCAGCACACAAACTCAAAGCCGCCATCCTCCTCCTGGTCCAGCATCATCAGCCACATCAACCACTGCTGTCCTCCTTGCCCCCTCTCAACCATCCGCCACTCCGTCTCTCACCTTGAGCAGTTCCTGCTCATCTGCCCAAAGTCAGGTGACTGTAAAGGACATGTTTGAGCGTAAGAAGCTAATGTCACAAAGTTCCCCAAATTTGAAGTGATACGACCAACCAAGCATCTTTTTCCATCTCCCGGTCCCAAAAATCCCGGCCTTATACACGTGCCCTGATAGGTGATGTAACAAGTATTAAACTGATAAGAGTAGTACTTACAAACACGCCACTCCTATATGGTGGCACCTTTGACTGCATGCGCCGTGCCCCAAATTTGAAGTGGTACGACCAACCAAGTATCTTTTTCCATCTCCCGGTTCCTAAAATCCAGGCCTTATACACGCCCCCTGATAGGTGACGTAACAAGTATTAAACTGATAAGAGTAGTACTTACAAACACGCCACTCCTATATGGTGGCACCTTTGATTGCACGCGCCGTGCCCCAAAATTGAAGTGATATGACCAACCAAGCATCTTTTTCCATCTCCCGGTTCTAAAAATCCAGGCTTTATACACGCCTCCTGATAGGTGACGTAACAAGTATTAAACTGATAAGAGTAGTACTTACAAACACCCCACTCATATCTGGTGGCACCTTTGATTGCACGCGCCGTGCCCCAAAATTTAAGTGATACGACCAACCAAGCATCTTTTTCCATCTCCCGGTTCTAAAAATCCAGGCCTTATACACGCCCCCCGATAGGTGCTGTAACAGGTATTAAACTGATAAGAGTAGTACTTACAAACACGCCACTCCTATATGGTGGCACCTTTGATTGCATGCGCCGTGCCCCAAAATTGAAGTGATATGACCAACCAAGCATCTTTTTCCATCTCCCGGTTCTAAAAATCCAGGCTTTATACACGCCTTCTGATAGGTGACGTAACAAGTATTAAACTGATGAGTGGTACTTACAAACACGCCACTCCTATATGGTGGCACCTTTGATTGCACGTGCCGTGCCCCAAAATTGAAGTGATACCACCAACCAAACATCTTTTTCCATCTCCCGGTTCTAAAAATCCAGGCCTTATACACGCCCCCTGATAGGTGCTGTAACAGGTATTAAACTGATAAGAGTAGTGTCACAACCTACAATGATGATGGAGTATAGAGAATCCTAGTCCTCTTATCTCCTGTAGGTTTTAGACCTAAGTTTGGGCTGACTCTAGACCTATGGACAGTCTTTGTAGATGCACGAGCATAAGTCCCAGCTTTTGGTAGTGTGTCTGGGAAACCTGGAAGGGAGTCAGAAACAATCTCCTCTACCAGCATATGCCCTTGGGTCAATAATACACCTGCACACAAAGTCTTGATGAAAAATATGAACCACTTTATTTGGAAAACAACATCTTTTAAACAGGCATACAACATTACCAGGAGGGGCTACCTTTAGTCAGCCCCTAACTGCCTCTGGCCAATCAGGCAGGGTCCCTACGTGGGAACCATGAGACTCCTCCCCAGGTCCACCCACAAGGCAAGGCCAACTAATTCATTTGGGCTCTGAATCTCCAGGGCAAAGCATGCCTTGGCTCTCCTGTGCCCATGCTATGAAGGCTGAGAAGCCTCAGGCCATCCCATTGTTTCTGGGTGCCTGCCTGTCTGCTCTCCAGCTGTGAGCTCCCCATTGTTAGTACTCTGCTGGACACGTAGCTAATGGGATTAACAGGCCTTTGGGAACAAAGGAGGTTTGGCTGTATTCAACGGCCTTCACCTCTACAATATAATAACATACATTCATATTTACAAATACAACACACAATGTTTCACACACATACAACCAACACATCCCACCAGCTCCCTCACATGACACCCATTACAATGAGCCTAAACATGGAAGGGATGGGAATATGCCAAGGGGCAAACCCACAATACTTTATCCCCTAGACCACAAAATAACAATTCAACCCTACAACCCCACTAAGTACAGATGTAGGTATCCTGTACTCCAGTTGTCTTCTACATGGCCAAGTGGAGAGTAGAGTCCGATCATAAAATGGCTCCTAGAGGTGACCACTGCTGCCAGTCCCAATATGGATGCTGACTGAGCCATGAACTGTCATGCCCATACACAATATGACCCCTGGGTGTGGCTAATACTGCCAGTCACAAAATGGCCACCGGCTGATTCATGACAAGTAGTACTACTTAACACACCTTATAATAATGCAGAGAGAGGCAACGCAGTGAGAGGAGTCTGAAGAAGAGGAGTCAGAGGAGGAAGGTGGCTTTGAGGAGGTGGAAGACAAAACACAGCAGGCGTCCCAGGGGGCTTGTTGTAAACTTTCGGGGACCCTTGGTGGCTGGAGGAAGAGACCTTCAATTACACCAGTGAGGACGAGGAATGGGACATGGCTAGCTTGGTATCCAACCTTGTGCAAATGGGGAGTTTGTGGTTATGCAAATGGACTGTTTGCGGTTGTTTGCGTTGCATTAAACGGGGAGTTTGGTCTGTAACTGTGAAGCGGGCCTAACCCTTACAATACCTGATCGATACAACATCATACCTGATGTTTTAAAGCACTATTCCAAACAATTTAGGAATGTTAGGTAATTTATGCCCTTTATGGCTTAAAACCAGACTCTGCATCAACTATGTAATTTTCCGTGGGAGTTTTGCCATGGATCCCCCTCCGGCATGTCACAGTCCAGGTGTTAGTCCCATTGAAACAACTTTCCCGTCGCTATTGTGGCCAGAAAGAGTCCCTGTGGGTTTTAAAATCCGCCTGCCCATTGAAGTCTATGGCAGTTCGCTTGGTTCGCCGGTTCGCGTTAATT
Organism: Discoglossus pictus; assembly: GCA_027410445.1. Taxonomy (NCBI): domain Eukaryota; kingdom Metazoa; phylum Chordata; class Amphibia; order Anura; family Alytidae; genus Discoglossus; species Discoglossus pictus. The sequence goes on from CM050171.1 coordinate 128,227,434, forward strand.
CTCGTTCGCGGTTCGCGAACCGAAAATTTTATGTTGGCGACATCACTAATGTATATCTCTTTCACCTGAAATGAGCGTCACTTATTACTATAGATACGTCCCGTGGTAACCCCGGAAGAGCAGCAAACCATGACACTACATCTTGCGATATGCACAATCGTGTCAATGCACTGACATCATCCCGCATATGTAGGCATCTTGACGTCATCGCGCATACGCTATTTGTCTGTTAAAAAGCCCGCAAAATGATTAGTGTTCAGTCCCCTGAAGAATCAGGTGTGAATTCCATGGGGGTTAACTGCTTCCCCTGAACCCAACTTATTGAGGTATGACATAGTTAGCGGCGATTCCAATTTCACTATAATGGCAGGTATGTTACCTATATAGGATCCTGTCTATTTCTATTCCAGTTCTTGAGGGCAGTTCGCAGTGTTTCTGCTTCTCAACCTCTCTTTTAAATCTCTATATCGCCAAGTTCACTGGCTATGATGGTCTAGTAAATTGTTGACCTATTACATGTGTGGGACCATTAGAGATTTATTTAGCAACTAGCGACTTCCCCGTAAAAAAATGACGGCAATGTGATGTGTATGTTGTAAAGTTGTTTAGTTATTAATATACATATTTGACACTTGTAAGTATTGTGATATTAAACATGTGTATTTTTGTAAAATGTTCTCTTGGTGAACAATAACTCTTAAAGCATTTTGTATTAAAAGTATTAACATTTGAATGTAAGAACAGTTGAACTTTAAATTATTCAGGATTGTAAAGTTGAGGTAATGGTTTTTTAACATGCAATTTGTATCTGAAGAATTGTTAACTTCAATATACATCGAATGCAGAGGAAAGCAAAGAGTAAAAACCCTTGTTCAAACGTACTCAATTTTAACATGAAGTTTGTAATATATGTAAGTAAGAAACTTGAAAGTATATTTTTTGAAACTTGAACTTTATTATGTGTGTAACTTTTGAACTTGACAAAACATTTTTAAAACTTGGAACATTATAAACAGTAACATAGTGAATACATTTTTTAACATAATTTTGTATTAAAAGTATTAACAGTTGAATGTAAAAACAGTCGAACTTTAAAATAATCAGTATTAAGATGCAATTTATATCAGAATAATTGTTAACTTCAAGATACATTAAATGCAGAGGAAGGCAAACAGTAAAAACTCTCCTTAAAACGTACCCAATTAAATGAATTCCTTACTGACCCCATGAACTGGCGATAAACATTAATCCAGGGAGTAATCTTAAGATAACAGACAATATTTACATTGTGACTTAAAACGTGGTTGAGCTGTTAACATGAACTTTGTGATATGTTGAAGTAAAGAACTTGAAAATATTGTTTTCAAACTTATAACATTATAAACAGTAACATAGTTAATTAACATTTGTCCAAAAAATGCAAGGCAAATATTTTGTGAGGCGAATCATCCATTAACAGTACTTCCATGAATTATGACTGAATTGTTTCTTGTTTTGTATTTTTGAATGCTTTTAAAAAAAATTCTAAGAGACATCAGCTGTCTTAGTCAAGAGATCAAAAGAATCTGGTAGATCTGCTGGGTAGGTTTGGCAATAACATACTTATCAAGCCTGACTGAGAAGCAGTAGATCTTGACAGCTGGTGGCAGCGGTGGGATCTCTTCATAAATAAGCTAAGACAAGCAGCATGTCCAGATATGACAGCATGTCCATTGAAGGCCTCAAAGACCTGTACCGGGAGAAGGCTCCACAGAACAGCGACCACCAAAAAGGCAGAGATGATCCAGGAACTCCTGCTGAATGATGAGCTCCGTCAGGTGGAGGAAAGACAGGAGACAGAGGAGGAAGGTGCAATTGTCACACCAGATCCAGACCTTGCTCTGGAGATACCCTCTAATGTAGAGGAAGAAATTTGTAAGAGATTTAAAAAGTGGAGGGCTATGATGCCAGCCAGTCTGCCCAGTGATCAGCTAATGGCCCTTCGGAACCCAGATCAGCCAAGAGGTCCAGCGAGAGAAACCACAGAGAGTTACCTGTCTGTCATCCGGTCCTACTGAAGTAAGGGATCCAACAGCAGCCAGGATAAAGACAGCGTATAATAGCTTTAAACACTTCTGTGATGAAAAGGGGGACATAGATGGGTTCCTCCAGGACTTTGAGCAGCAATGTGAGCTACACCAAATACCCAAAGCCGAGTGGATTAGGCTTCTGGTCAGCCGACTAAGTGGAAGGGCAAGTGAAGCATTCAGAGCTATCCCTAAGGGTCAGCAGATGTATGAGGAGGTGAAAAAGGTGCTGTTGGCCAGATATGCGGTGACCCCAAAAACCTATATGAAAAAAAATCGAACCTTGACCAGGGGAGCTGGCGACACTTATACTGAAGTTATCTTTCGGACGAGGCATGCCTGTCACAGTTGGTGGAAGGGGAAGGAGGTAACTACCCTGGAGAAAGCGATGGACTTAATACTGCTGGAGCAATTTTACTCAATTTGTCCTGAGAGGTTAAAGGTTTGGGTACAGGATCGAAAAGCCACTACAGGGGAGGAGGCTGCTCGTCTAGCAGATCATTTTGAGGCTACTAGAGGTGAGACAGGAGTTAAGGGCCCCAGCAATGCTACTAAAGTGGGACTGTCACAACCTACAATGATGATGGAGTATAGAGGATCCTAGTCCTCTTATCTCCTGTAGGTTTTAGACCTAAGATTTGGGTGACTCAGACCAATGGACCTTCTTTGCGGATGCAAGAGCATAAGTCCCAGCTTAAGGTAGTGTGCGCTGGGAACCCTGGAAGGAAGTCAGAAACGATCTCCTCTGCCAGCATATGCCCTTGGGTCAATAATACACCTGCACACAAAGTCTTGATGAAAATTATGAACCATGTTTTATTTTAGAACAGCATATTTAACCACATAACACAAGAATGGGGGAAGTGGCTACCGTTAGCCAGCCCCAAATGACGTCTGGCCAATCATGAAGGGGAACTGTGTGTGAACCAATAGTCCCCTCCCAGGTCCGCCCACTAGGCGAGGCCAACTAATTCATTTGGGTTTTGACTCTCCAGGGCAAAGCATGTCTTTTACTCTCCTGTGCACATGCTATGAAGGCTGAGAAGCCTCAGGCCATCCCATTGTTTCTGGGTGCCTGCCTGTCTGCTCTCCAGCTGTGAGCTTCCCATTGTTAGTTCTATGCTGGATACTTAGCTAATGGGATTAACAGGCCTTTGGGAACAAAGGAGGCGTGGCTGTATTCAATGGCTTCCCCTCTACAATATAATGACATACTAATATAATACCATACATTCATATTTACAAATACAACACACAATATTTCACACACATAGAACCAACACATCCCACCAGCTCCCTCACATGACACCCATTACAATGAGCCTAAACATGGAAGGGATGGGGATATGCTAAGGGGTAAACTTATAATACTTTATCCCCTAGACCACAACACAACAATATATCCATAACAAGTGGGCCCCAAACCTTTTGTTCCTCCCCATGGCAACAGCATGTGGAAGACCACCCAGCCCAAAATGGCCACCGCTGCCAGTCACAAAATGGCCCCAGCATAGTTCACACCAAATCCAATATGGCCACTGGCTGATTCATGACAGGGACCTCCAACTCCAGCACCTGTAACGTATTGCCCTATAGCCACCCGACCTAGCCCTGCAGCTCCACAAAGTGATAGTCACCCTGGGGGAACCACAGGAGTGGCCCCTCGACCCACAGTACTTACCAGCTCTTGTCATGTCACTCGGAACACAAGGGGTTTGGAGTGCTATGGTTGTCACCAACCAGGGCATATGAAAAGAGAATGCCCCAATGTGCCTCTAAGGGTGGACAGCCACCCCACTAAGCCAGTCTACTATCTGGGGGAGTGGAATGTGGACATCGATGAGTCTGGAGTGACACAGACCAGACCCAGAGAGGTGGGCTTCTATCACCCCATCCATGCTGTGCAGACTGGTTCAGGAGGCAACAGGAACCAGCATTTCCAAAAGGTTTTGGTCCAGGGAAAGGAGGCAAGGGGATTTCGAGATACAGGAGCTGCAGTGACCGTGGTCCATCCAGAAATTGTACCACGTATAGCCATTCTTCCTAAGACCATGAAGGTCATGGTGGCTGGAGGCCAAAACATTTCCGAGGTTAAGGCCAGTCACCTGGAAACTGGGGTAATCCATTACCTGCTGGGGAACCGGGTTTGGGTTGGGCTACTGTAAGGGAAGTGAAGGTAGCATTATGGGAAGATGGGACCTTGGCTGGGATTAGGCAAAGGGCTGACAAGCGAGAGAAGGGTCCTAAAGGAGATGAGTATGTGTGGGAAAAAGGATTGCTGTACAGAATTACCACCGAACCTGAGGGAAATGGGATGAGAGAGGTTAAGAAGCAGATGGTAGTTCCCCAAAAGTTTAGAGGGAGGTTGCTAGAGATAGCCCACTAGGTACCCTTAGCTGGACACATGTGGGTGAAGAAGACACGGCATCGCCTTACTAGGGTGTTCTACTGGCCGGGGTTGAATAGGGATGTATCTAATTACTGTAATTCCTGTGATGCCTGCCAGCGATATGGCCGCCCAGGAGGGGGTAACCGCGTCCCTCTTCAACCATTACCAGTAATGGATACCCCATTTCAGAGAGTGGCTATTGACCTGATAGGACCCTTGGCTAGAAGCAGCAGTACTGGGAAGCAGTTCATTGTGACCATAGTAGACTATGCCACCCGATATCCTGAAGCTGTTCCCTTGTCTAAGATTTCAGCTACGAAGGTAGCAGAGGCTTTATTGGGGTTGTTCTCATGAATGGGGTTCCCTAAAGAGATCTTGTCTGACAGAGGTACCCAGTTTATGGCTAAAGTAACCCAACAGTTATGGAAGTTATGTGGGATCAAACACCTGAGTTCTTCCCCATATCATCCTCAGACCAACAGTCTTTGTGAGAGGTTTAATGGTACCCTTAAGAAAATGCTCTGTACTTTCACAGAACAAGAGAAGGATTGGGAGCGTCTACTTCCCTACCTTCTCTTTGCCTACCGGGAAGTACCGCAGGAGTCCACGGGGTTCTCTCCCTTTGAACTCCTGTATGGTAGACAGATAAGGGGACCTTTGAACGTGATCAGAGAAGCATGGGAAGGTGACTATGTGCAAAACCAGGTTTCGGTGGCCTCATACGTCCTGGCTTTCAGGGAGAAACTAGCCATGTTAACTGGGTTGGTTAGAGACCACATGCAAGAGGCTCAAACCAAAGCCAAGAAATACTATGATAGGGGAACCAAGGAGAGGGAACTGGAGGTAGGACAAGAGATTTTGATGTTAGTCCCTCATCCACAGGATAAGCTCAAAGCAATCTGGGAAGGGGCCCTACCCCATTACTAAGAAATTGAACCCTCATACATATGTGGTAATTGTAGACCCTGAAAGAAAGGTCACAAGGGTGGCCCACATAAACCGGCTGAAAGAATACCAGAGGCGACTCCAACATTTGATAGCTATTTGTCTGCCTACCGGCAGTGACCCAGAAGAAGGAGTCCTACCTGACCTGTTAGCCCCAGCTGGGCTCAACAATCAGAGGGAGGTGGTAGGACAGTCCGTGAATTTAAGTGCAGACTACCAAAGGCAGCTGATTGAAACCCTGGCCCCCTACCATGCCCTATTCTCTACTAGCCCGGGGTGTACCCCTCTAGCAGTGCATGAGGTCATAACAGAAGGTTGCCCACCATTAAAACAGCTCTCCTACCGGGTAGCAGAGCCAGTGAGGGCTAGTATCTTTGATGAGCTGCGGAAGATGCTAAGATTAGGGGTGATTGAACGTTCCAATAGCCCGTGGGCTTCCCCAGTAGTACTGGTGCCTAAAAAAGATGGGACCACTCGTTTCTGTGTGGACTATCGTAAGCTGAATGACAGGACCAAGACTGATGCTTACCCTATTCCACGCATGGACGAGTTGTTGGACCGTCTAGGTACTGCCAAGTACCTCACCACTCTGGATCTCTCCAAGGGGTACTGGCAAATTCCCCTTGCTGAGACAGCCAAAGAGAGGTCGGCCTTCATCACCCCATTTGGGATGAAGAATGCCCCTTCAACTTTTCAGAGGTTAATAGATCAATTATTACAGGGGCACCAAGGGTATGCTCAGGCTTACTTGGATGACATCGCCATATTCAGTAATACTTGGGAGGATCACCTTCAGCATATCAAAAGTATACTGGATACTATAAAGGAGGCCAGATTGACTATTCGCCCAGACAAATGTCAGTGGGCCAGGGCTGAAGTACAGTATTTAGGCCATTGGGTGGGCAGTGGGCAGATTAGGCCAGAACCAGCCAAGGTTGAGGGGATAGCTGCATGGCCCACCCCCAAACTAAGAAGCAGGTAATTGTTTTCCTGGGGACCACAGGATATTATAGAAAGTGTATTCCTTTGTACAGTGCCATGGCCAAGCCTCTGACCGACTTGACAAAGAAGAGGATGCCCAAGTTGGTGGACTGGACCTCTGCTTGTGAAGTTGCCTTCCAGGCCTTGAAGGATGCTCTCACCTGCTCCCCTGTAATAGCTGCTCCAGACTATCAACAGCCCTTTATTGTACAAACGGATGCTTCCACATATGGACTGGGGGCTGTGTTGTGTCAGAAGGATGAGCAGGGATGTGAGCACCCCATTGCCTACCTCAGCCGAAAGCTGCTACCCAGGGAGGTGGCATATGCAGCAGTTGAAAAGGAGTGTTTGGCTGTGGTATGGGCCCTTAAGAAGCTAAAACACTACTTGTATGGAAGGGAAATTACTGTGGTTACAGACCATAATCCCCTATGTTGGTTATCTAAGGTGGCTGGGGATAATGGCTGTTTACTGAGGTGGAGCTTGGCCTTACAGACTTATAATTTTACTATCCAACATAGACGAGGAAAAGTCCATCAGAATGCGGACAGACTTTCTAGACAGGAGGACAAGTAAAAACAGTGTAGCTAGAGAATTATCTATCAGGATGATCCTCTAGGCTACACTAATAAAAGGGGTAAGTAGTTGTCATGATTCCCCTGAACCCCCTTTGGGGTCAGTAAAAGTTTAGTTGTTTAATATGCTTTTATGTTAATTTAATTATTCTATATGTGTTATGTCATGTTAATTAATATGTAAAATGTTATGCTATGTTATGTTATGTTGATGACTATATGATTAATTGTGTCCAGTGTGTAAGGAGTTAAATGGTTTAGAATGTTGTGTGGTCGGTGGTAACTGTCAGAGAGGGGAGAGAGCAGTTTTGGTATAATCCTGTTTTGTGTCTACCACTTTTGGTATGCTTATTTAGGCTTCTTTCTAAGGCTTATAGGTTGTTAAACATTAAAGAAAAATGTTAATTTAGTTTGCTATGTGTTTGTGTGAGTTTTGGTTCAATCCTTTTTTGTGCCCACCACTTTTGTTATGCCTATTTAGGCTTCTTTCTAAGGCTTATAGGTTCTTAAACATTAAAGAAAAATATTAATTTATTTTGCTATGTGTTTGAATGAGTTTTTCTACAATCCTGTTTTGTGTGCACCACTTTTGTTATGCTTATTTAGGCTTCTTTCTAAGGCTTATAGGTTCTTAAACATTAAAGAAGAATATTAATTTATATTGGCGGCCATTAAACATATATAGTTTATTTCTTTTTTCTACTTGTTATACTTTACCTTGATTGAAGTGTCGAATGACAGAGGGTCCCCTCCTGCCAATCTTAATCCGCCGGTCTTCTTGTAGTGTCTGTTTGAAAAAGAAAGTGAAATGGTTAATTGTATATTTCTTCTTTTTGATTTAGCAAAGCATGGTCTTTTTCAGCATGTAATGTATTTTTCTATCTTACCTCTTGTTCTTTCTTGGAGTTGTTTAAAAGGGATTGTGGTTTACAATGCACGGTGTAAATTCTTGAGTGACGCTGTTGATGCAGAGTCTGTTTGACTGCAAAGGCAAATAAAATATTAGCATGTATTAAGAAGGGTATAGAAGCCAGGGAAGCAAATATAATTCTGCCACTATAAAAATCTCTAGTACGCCCTCATTTGGAATATGAAGTACAATTTTGGGCACCACTTCATAAAAAGGACATTTTAGAGCTGGAAAAGGTACAGAGAAGGGCAACAAAACTAATAAGGGGAATGGAGGGGCTAAGTTATGAAGAAAGACTAACTAAATTCAACATATTTTCTCTAGAAAAAATGAGTCTAAGAGGGGATATGATTACCGTTTATAAATACATCCAGGGTCAGTATAAAGATTTGTCGGGGGAGCTTTTTGTGCCAAGAGGTTTTCAACTGACAAGAGGACATCCCTTGAGGTTAGAAGTAAAAAGATTCCACCTCAAAGAAAGAAAAGGGCTCTTCACAGTAAGGGTGGTTAATCTGTGGAACTCTCTACCAGAGGAGGTGGTGACAGCGGATTCAATAGATAACTAAAAAGGGGACTGGATTTATTTCTAAATAAAAAGGGTATTCAGGGTTATCATGGATAATTAGAGAGACAGTATTGATCCAAATTTTTTACATTTCCCTTTGAGACGTGTTTTTATTTTTTGTTTTTTTTTTCTATTTGCCCACTAATTAATAATAAAAAAAATTAAAAAAAAACATTAAATAATTGATTAATAATTGATTAACAACTAATGAATTAATAGTTAATCCGCATATTGCAGATCAGAGGAGATCTTAAAAGGTTGAACTTAATGGACTGAAAGTCGTTTTTCAACCTTAAATACTCTGGGCCTCATTCTATTATCGGCCGCAGCCGCTGCGGGGCCGCAAGGACCGGCCGCAAGCTATTCTGCTATTCTATTCCCTTACGGCCGTAGGCTCCGGCAGGCTTGCGGCCGGTGCCTTGCTATCTCTTGCGGCCGATCGCGCCGGAGGAAAGCCTTTGATCTAAAACGGCCGCAAGAGATTTGCAATTCAATTGCTCCGGGAAACCTCTCTGCAAGGCTAAAAACGAGCCGCAGTTACTTGCAGGAAAAAGGTCTCGCTAGCACCAATTAAGCACATAAAATAGCTCAAATAAAGCCATCCTGCACTTTGAGAAGACTATAAAGGGATTTTAGGTGTTAGAAAAAATAGCACATAATTATCCTGTACTCAAATCCGTAAAATATTTGTTTTTTAATATCCGTAAAATATCCATGTAAAAAGTCCAGAGTGCTTGGAGCACCTCAGACACACCCACGCCGCAGCCGGCAAATAAACAGTTAATTTGAACTCGGGTTTGGGCAGATGTGCAAGCTTGAGAGTGGGTTCCTTTTAATCCTCATGTCCCCCAATATGATCCCTAGCATTTACAGAGCTGTACAGTGCAGGCTTGAATTTATTTTTGCGTTTTTATATTTCACAGATTACGGCCGGTTCCAAGATATGCGGCCGGCCGTAAAAGGAGATCCTTGCGGGGCCGTATAATAGAATCGCGAGTTAACAGAACCCCCGCAAGGAATCGCAGCCTTACGGACGATTTACGGCCGATAATAGAATGAGGCCCACTGCAACTATGTAACTAGGAATAGTAAAAAAAGGAGAAAGATTGAACTTTAGGTTATATATTGAATTACAATAAATTAATGTCATTTAAATATACTTCTGTAATTACTTTCAATTAACATTACTTAGTTTTTGGGCCTACACACATAAATGTGCCTGTGACATGTCACTATACATGACACACATATATGTGCGTGTCACATATCAGTATACATCAATCACATTTTAATAGTTAATTTTTTTTCTGTCATTTAAATATACTTGTTTAATTAGTTTGGATTAAGATTAGTTTGTTGCAGGGGCTATACACATAAATGTGCGTGTCACATGTCACTATACATGAATCACATTTTCATAGTTAAAATGTTTATTTTTTTTGTCCTGTCTTGATAATAAAATGTAATATATTATATCTTACCTCTCAGTTGTAATTTGCACAGTGTAAAGTAGAAAATTAGGAAACAATTCTCTTCTCAAGTAACAGCAGCAGCGCCATGTCCAGTCACTCCGTTCATCACCTGAGCAG
>CM050171.1:128242453-128416532 GCA_027410445.1 Discoglossus pictus
CTACCCCCTAATAAACCTTCCCACCACTCTAATTACAAAAAATAAAAAACCTACAGCACAGAAAACAAAAAACCTACAGTACAAAAAACAAAAAAACCTACAGTACAGAAAACAAAAAACAATTACAACCCCACCCCCCACTACAGAAAACAAAAAAATACATTACAACCCCACCCCCCCACTACAGAAAATAAAAAAATTACACACCTGAAAAGGAAAGACAGATAAACACAATACAATACATACATATAATACATTACATACATTACATACAATACATGACATTACATATAATATATTAAATATAATATATTAAATATAATATATTACATATAATATATTACATATAGTCCTAATCAAATACCCCCTATCTATCTAACATACAATCTATTTAATTTAAAATAAATCCTAACTATATCAAATACATCCCCCTATCTATCTAATATACAAAAAATCCTAACTACATACACAGACCCTTATTCTAAAATAAAATAAAATAATTACAGTCCTAACTACATACACAGACCCTAATTCTAAGCTAAAATCAATAAATTAAGACCACTTACCTTTAAGATGTCCCTTCAGATCACTAACCTATGGGTCAAACAAAAAAAAAAATTAGTACAAAACATTAACATCAAATAAATAAACATTATATACATTCTACATATTCAACTCACCTTTACAGCATGTCCAGTCACTGTTAAGCTCTTCCGGCGCGGCCCTGTTAAAAAAAAAAAACACAATACATGAATACATGAATACAATATATAAACAATAAATAAAATACACAAATAAACATCTAAATATACATTTAACTTACCTCCCCGCGATGTCCCCGGCCTTCTCTCCTTCAGCCCCGGCTGGGCCGCGGAACCATCCGCGCTCTAAAAAAAAATAAAAAAAAAACTAACGGAGGTCTGCACTGGCAGACCTCCCCGACGCTACTGAACCTCCCGGAGTCGTTTCCGGGAGGAAATTGGCATTGGCGGCTTGTGATTGGCTGAAAAAGCTGTCTATCAATTTCAGCCAATCAAAAGTCGTCAATGTGTAAGCCAATCAGGATGGGATACACCCCATTATCCCACCCTGATTGGCTAAAACACTTGTCTATCTTTATGGGAACCAATCACAACGCTCAGATGCCTTCAGCCAATCACTATGGGATACACCCCCACGGAGTGATTGGTAGAAGACATCTGCGCATCCTGATTGGCTCCTACATTGACGACTTTTGATTGGCTGACAGCTTTTTCAGCCAATCACAAGCCGCCAATGCCAATTTCCTCCCGGAAACGACTCCGGGAGGTTCAGTAGCGTCGGGGAGGTCTGCCAGTGCAGACCTCCGTTAGTTTTTTTTTTATTTTTTTTTAGAGCGCGGATGGTTCCGCGGCCCAGCCGGGGCTGAAGGAGAGAAGGCCGGGGACATCGCGGGGAGGTAAGTTAAATGTATATTTAGATGTTTATTTGTGTATTTTATTTATTGTTTATATATTGTATTCATGTATTCATGTATTGTGTTTTTTTTTTTTAACAGGGCCGCGCCGGAAGAGCTTAACAGTGACTGGACATGCTGTAAAGGTGAGTTGAATATGTAGAATGTATATAATGTTTATTTATTTGATGTTAATGTTTTGTACTATTTTTTTTTTTTGTTTGACCCATAGGTTAGTGATCTGAAGCAACATCTTAAAGGTAAGTGGTCTTAATTTATTGATTTTAGCTTAGAATTAGGGTCTGTGTATGTAGTTAGGACTGTAATTATTTTATTTTATTTTAGAATAAGGGTCTGTGTATGTAGTTAGGATTTTTTGTATATTAGATAGATAGGGGGATGTATTTGATATAGTTAGGATTTATTTTAAATTAAATAGATTGTATGTTAGATAGATAGGGGGTATTTGATTAGGACTATATGTAATATATTATATGTAATGTCATGTATTGTATGTAATGTATGTAATGTATTATATGTATTATTGTATTGTGTTTATCTGTCTTTCCTTTTCAGGTGTGTAATTTTTTTTTTTTCTGTACTGTAGGTTTTTTTGTTTTTTGTACTGTAGGTTTTTTGTTTTCTGTGCTGTAGGTTTATTGTTTTTTGTAATTAGAGTGTTGGGGAGGTTTATTAGGGGGTAGGTAGTGTAGGTAGGTAGTGTAAGTGTTAAAAGATTAGTGTAGAGGGGGGTTAGTTTAGATTAAATGGTTTATTGGGGGTTATAGTGTAGTGTTTGTAGTTAGTGTCATGATGGTCCTTGAGGACCATCATGGCACTTATGTGGTTAATGTTGGGTTGTAACAGGCCCATAATGGTAATAATATACCCTTATGGGACTGATGGGGTTAAATAGAGCCTTATGGTGGTCTGTATTGACCACCATGAGTTAATGGGTTAATTTAGGCCTTATGGTGGTCTGGATTGACCATCATGAGTTAATGGGGTAATTATAGTTGCCTGGGGTTATTATTTTTAGTGCGAGTCCTTTCAGGACCTTTACGGTCCTTTGAGGACCCGCGAGGCGGGAAATTTAAAATTGAATTGCAGCAGGGTCACGATCGGTGCCGATCGGGGCCCCCCGCTGCAGGGGGTTTATATGGGGACACTTCGGGGGTCCCGATGGGGACCCCCAGCATAGAGGGGGGTTAATTTTAAGTGCCGCGGCCGGGATTGGCTAATAGTGTGCCGCGGCTCCTTAAAGGGACCGCGGCGGGGAATTTAAAAGTTTTAAATGCAGCGGGGGCCTGATCAGTGCCGATCGGGGACCCCCGCTGCAAGGGGTTAATGTGTGGGGGCTGCGGGGGTTCCTATGGACCCCTGCAGCAAGGTGTTCATGTGAGGACACTTCGGGGGTCCCGACAGGGACCCCCGCATTGAGGGGGGGTTCATTTTAGGTGCCTGGGGGGGGTTTGGAGTACCCCCCACGGCAATGCTTATGTGGGGGACTGCCGCGGAGGTCCCTTTTAGGACCCCCGCAGCACTTGATGAGGAGTGGGAGCCTGCGATATCATCTCGCAGGCTGTCACTCCTCATGTACATTTACGCAGTGTAGATACGTACGGCCCTGCTGCGTAGCTCACACGTTGCTCGCAGCAGGGCTAATTTAATAGCATTGTAAGTTGGAGAAACTTTGCAGTACGTAGGGCTTAAGTAGAAGCCTCTTATTTACGAGGCTGGAATTTAATAGGGCCCATAGTGCGGGAGCATAGTGACTGATGGGGACATAGTGCGGGAGGGCCGCGCGGGCCGTTGCTAACGCTGCGGGCTCGTGTAGCGCCTCAGTTGTTGGCATGGATCCCAGCAACTGAGGCCCTTGCCCTCGCTTTGCGAGGGCCGCGGGCTCGCTATGCGAGCCCGCAAGCGTGAGCAACGGCCCGTACGCTCACAACTATATATGTGATTACAGCAACACCAGTGAGTCACCAGTCTTATCAACTAGACTTGTGCTGTCTGTATTTTATAGTCTCTCTGGTCTGACACTGGATCCTATTGGGCCCTTATGTATCCAGGGGTTACTAATAGCAGTTCTAACCCAGATTATCAGCCTGTCTGTAATATATGTAAATAGATTTGATTTATTTTTTTATTAATAAAGGTTTTTGTATTTTTAGTTTGTTGCTACATCACTTTGTTAAAGTAGAGTCTTGGGTTTTCCAGAATTGAGTACCCATTACTGGGACCCAAATGGAGGACCAAGTAAAGAACTTATATTTATATTCTCTATTTCATTTAGAGACTTCCAATCCATATCCAGTTACATTAATATTAATAGCACAACATTCTCAAGCTCGCAAATCTGCAATATAAAATTATTTCTGTTTAATTTCTGTTTTATGTTGATCCCAGCAATCAATGTGTTAATACATATAACTGAACTTGTATGCACTAGAATATCATATTTACTACTTTATTACTTTTTTCTAGAATGTGGGTCAGATCGAAACTCATAATTGAAACCCGTAAGGCTTTGAAATCTATCTCCATTTTTCAGTAACGTAATGATCTCCATTTTTCAGTAACGTGACTACAGGTTTGACAAATTTATCATGTTTAAGTCCGCACATCCAACGTGCGCAGGAATGGATTACGCTTTGCGTCTATGGCCTGTAACTCATGGCATGGTTCAATTTAATTGCTCTGTAAAGCAGCTGAATTTCAAGTCCGCAGCCTTGGCGGGTGTGCCGATGCCGCTAGGCACTTCACATTTAATGGGGCTGTTGGTCAAGGTTTGAGTCATTCACATGATGTATTAGGAGATCTAAAATGCAATGAATTGCATCCTTGTTTTTTGTTGATCCTCTGTTGAATAGGGGTGTAGACGAATTGACATAAAACTCGCCTCTTTACCAATCCGTTGAATAAGAGAATTGACAAACTTCTATAGCATACGCCTCTTACCAATCCGCCGAGGCTTCTGTGTAATAAAGGTGGAGATTGGTTGTAGAATGATACACATATGAATTGTCATTGGATATTTGTCAGATGACCGACACGCCTACACATATGACTATAAACAAAAAGGAACACAGGTCTTTGACACCAATCATTAATTTTCAATAATTCTATAACTCTGGATATTTTATAAGATCCTTTATTCTTTGTTTACATACTGCATTTTGAGGTGTTTATTAATAGACACTTGATATGTTTGGATGTGACAGCCAGCTTCGCCTATTGTTCTCAATTAATTTAGGTCTTGGTCATAGTAAACCTTCATTGAAAGAAGGCCTTAAACTAGTTTTGAGTTATTTACATAATGCATTGTAAGATCAAGAACACATTGAATTTGCTTTCTTGCACTCGTTTGTTGTTGATCCTCCACTAGACAGGGGCATAGACAAACTGTCAGATAACATGCCTCTTAACCAATCCACCGTATCTTCTGTGCAGTAAAGGTGGATATAGACTGCAATCACATATATAGTTGTGAGCGTACGAGTCGTTGCTCACGCTTGCGGGCTCGCGTAGCGAGCCCGCAAGAACTGCGTCCCTCGCGAAGCGAGGGACGCAGTTCCCCGCAAATGCGGGTCCTCGCGAAGCGAGGGCCCGCATTTGCGGTGGTGGAGTCTCAACGTCGGCTGTGTTAACACACACATACACACACACGACTTTTTAACAGAATAAACCCAACCGCCCAGCCAACAAAAACCCAACAACGTCCCCGCAAATGCGGATCCTCGCGAAGCGAGGGTCCGCATTTGCGGTGGTGGGAGCATCCCAACATCGGCTGTGTTAACACACACATACACACACACACAACTTCATAACAAAAAAAAACTCAAAGTCGCCTCATACCCGCTTACACCCAGACACCCAGACGCAAGACTTAACAAAAAAACAGTAAAAAAGGCCCTTCACACGCTCTTAACACACATACGCACGACTTAGAAACAAATACACTGCGTCGTACACGTAAAAGCTAACTGCGTATATCGCAAAAAAATACGGCAACATCGCAACAAAATACGGCCGCATCGGAAAAAAATACGGCCGCGAAAGACCCATTCCAACCGCCGCGCATCAAAACATCACAAACACAAGAAATAAACACAACAAACACATAAAAAATTTACTTACAGCACGGGGGGGCATCCGGCACCTCCAAAAGTTCATTTACACGTAAATTTAAGTCCAAAACAAAGAGTTTAAACGACCGAAAATCGGCTAAGCGAGAGAAAAAATGGCCGCCGAACAAAACGAAAACGAGGCTCCAGACGTAACTACACTACACTTACTCGCAATAATGAAACACATACTATGCGGAACGGATCACACTCATATTAAACACCATTTTAACCACTACTACGCACAAAATGGCGGATGGAACGCAAATTGTAAGCTGGAACGCAAATAGCGCATGCGTATTGCGTTCTAACGGTCTAACTTTCCAGAATGTTCTACAAGTTTATAAATACTGCCTATTTGACAGAGAAAAATACATTTCTCCTCAGGTGATGAACACAGTGACTTCTGAGATAACTGCTGCTAAAACTTGAGAAGATAATTCTTTCCTAATTTACTACTTTACATTGTGCAAATTACAACTGAGAGGTAAGCTATAATATATTACTTATTTTATTATCAAGACAGGACATCAAAAAAAAAAAATTTAAGAAGACAAAGAGGTTTATGTATACTGACATGTGACACGCACATATATGTGTATAATGTATACTGACAAGTGACACGCACATTTATGCGTATAATGTATAGTGACATGTGACTCGCACATTTATGCGTATAATGTATAGTGACATGTCACATGCACATTTATGTGTATTGCCCCTGCAACAAACTAATTAAACAAGTACATTTAAATTACATTAGAAAAAAATAAGTTGGGACTATTAAATACTATTAAAATATGAGTCATGTATACTGATATGTGACACGCACATATATGTGTATCATCTATAGTCACATGTCACACACACATTTATGTATGTTGGCCAAAAATAAAAATAACGTTAATTTAACAATTAAAATATGATTCATGTATAGTGATATGTCACACTCACACAAAAAAATTACTTTCAACTATGGAAATGTGCTTCATGTATGTGACATATGTGTGTAGCCCCCACCAAAAAATAATGTTAATTCAAATTAATTACAGAAGTATATTTCAATGAAATTAATTTACTGCAATTTAATAGATCACCTAAAACTCAATCTTTCTACTTTTTTTAATATTCAAACAGACTCTGCATCAACAGCGTCTCTCAACAATTTGCACCGTGCACTGTGAAGCACAATCCCTTTTAAAGAACACCAACAAAGAAGAAGAGGTAAGATACAAAAATACTTTAAATGCTGAAAAGGCCATGGTTTGTTAAATACAAATAAAAAATTCTATAATTCACTATTTCACTTTATTTTTCAAACAGACACTACAAGAAGACCGGCGGATTAAGATTGGCAGGAGGGGACCCTCTGTCATTCCACACTTCAATCAAGGTACAGTATTAAGTATAAAAAATAACCGAACCATGAGCCTTATTCAATTGTGAGTTGGCTAATTGAATAGGGCTTTATATAAGCACATAATAGATTTTTTAGACAGACATTTTTAGTTACTGAACTTTTAACCACAATCAAGGTCTTCACTAACTAAAAACTTCTGTCAACAAATATTTTATGTGCTTATATAGAGCCCTATTCAATTGGTCAAAACGCAATTGATTCAGGACCTAAATATGTTTAATGGCCGAGTGCCTCATTCAAATGTGATTTGCCCATTTCAATAGGGCTCTATATAAGCACATTTGGCTCAATATGAGCACAGAGCATGTTTTTTTACAGAAGTTTTTAACTAAAAACTTCTGTTCAAAAATATGCTCTGTGCTTATATAGAGCCCTATTGAAAAACCAAATTCAATGTGGCCCTCACAATATAACAAATCCAGCAAACAAAGGCCCTCATTCAATTGATATTTTGGACAATTCAATAGGGCTCGAAATAAGCACATTTAGAACCCTATTGAATTGGCCAAACTGTAATTGAATGAGGGCCAAAGTATGCAACATATGGTACATACAAACTGGTACACACAAAACAGGATTGTAACAAACACATAGCAAACTAAATTTATATTCTTTTTGTTTAACAACCTATAACCATTAGAAAAAAACACTACATAAGTATAACAAAAGTGGTGCCCATCAAACAGGATTGTACGAAAACTCACACAAACACATAGCAAACTACATTTACATTCTTATTTAATGTTTAACAACCTATAAGCCTTAGAAAGAAGCCTAAATAAGCATACCAACAGTGGTGCGCACCAAACAGGATTGTATGAAAACTCACACAAACACATAGCAAACTACATTTAGATTCTTATTTTATGTTTAACAACCTATTAGCATTACAAAACAACATTAATAAGCATACCATCAGCGGTGCGCATCAAACAGGATTGTATGAAAACTCACACAAACACATAGCAAACTACATTTACATTCTTATTTTATGTTTAACAACCTATAAGCATTACAAAACAACATTAATAAGCATACCAACAGTGGTACTCACCAAACAGGATTGTATGAAAACTCACACAAACACATAGCAAACTACATTTACATTCTTATTTTATGTTTAACAACCTATAAGACTTAGAAAGAAGCCTAAATAAGCATACCAACAGTGGTGCGCACCAAACAGGATTGTATGAAAACTCACACAAACACATACCAAAGTACATTTAGATACTTATTTTATGTTTAACAATCTATAAGCCTTAGAAAAAGGCCTAAATAAGCATACCAAAAGTGGTGGGCACCAAACGGGATTGTAGAAAAACAAAGAAATAATGTCATTTTTTAGTTCATACAAATACATTCAAATAAAATTACATTTTCATTTTTATTTTATATCAGATACTGCGTCAAGAACATCGGACCAGGAGTTTCAACTGAGGACCACACCAGCGGACGAGGACTTTCAACAGAGGACCAGACCATTGGACGAGGACTTTCAACAGAGGACTACACCATCGGACGAGGACTTTCAACAAAGGACTACACCATCGGACGAGGACTTTCAACAGAGGACCAGACGATTGGACGAGGACTTTCAACACAGGACCAGACCATCAGACGAAGGCTTTCAACACAGGACCAACAAAGATTCTGCTTCAAATCAAACTTCAACCAAGGTACAGTATAACAAGTAAAAAAAGAGAAAAATTTATTAATATTCTTCTTTAATGTTTAACCACCTATAAGCCTTAGAAAATAGCCTACAGAAGCATACCAAAATTGCGGCGCACCAAAAAGGATTGTAGAAAAACACAGAAATAATGCCATTTTTTCATTAATACAAAGACATTCAAATAACATAACATTTTCATTTTTTATTTACACCATCGGACGAGGACTTTCAACACAGGACCAGACCATCGGACGAAGGCTTTCAACACAGGACCAACAAAGAATTTTGCTTGAAATCAAACTTCAACCAAGGTACAGTATAAAAAGTAATATCTATCATCTATCTCTTATTTGTCTTTTAGGGCCAATAATCTTTAACAGTAAATACAAACTTCAATGTAAACTTAAAAAATAAATTGGCATAGTCCAAAAAAGTCTAAAAACACAGAATCTATACAATTTGTCATTGTAACATTCCAGTCCTAAACCCTAATTTAATTGCCATTTGACAAATTGAATAGTGCTGTAAATAAGGACATAACATCTTTTTGAAAATACCTTTTTAGTTACTGAAACACTTGCTTTTGGATACATGTTTAATAAATAAAAATTTCTTTAAATAATTATCTGATGGCCTTATTTAGACTTTTATTCAATTGACCGCATTGAAATTGATTAAGTATAAAATGTTAACACACTATTGATAACTATTTGTCATGAAAAACAACTTAACATCTCAAAATAAACTAATGGTACATTATTTTATTTTTACAGATTAACATGGCTGATAACGAGAGTAAACAAGAAAAGAAAAGACGCCAAGCTAGAGAACGACGACAGAGAGCAGACAGCCAGCAGACACCGGAGAAGAAGGAAATTCGACGAGAAAAAGAACGCAAAAGAATTGCAAGCAAAAGACTGTCACTTGCAGAAATTAAAGATATGTCAAAAAAAGCAACAAAGAAAATAAAGCATTTACAACCTGTTGCTCAAACATCAGATGACATTTTACCAGAAAAAATACAAGAGATACCAAAAAAAGCAACAAAGAAAACAAAGCATTTAGAACCGTTTCATGAAACATTACATGACATTTTACCTCAAACAATACAACATATACCAAGAAAAGCAACGAAAAAAACAAAACATTTAGAACCTGTTGTTGAAACATTATATGACATTTCACCTGATGAATATGAAAGTCAAAATCCTATATGCTTTGCAAATTGTCCTATACTCAAGTCTTTAGCAGTAGAGGTTCATAGTTGTGGGGACATGACTACTCAATGTCAGTTTTGTGAGGCTTATTATTTTAAACAGGAGAGACCCAGAGATGGACAATTTATTAGTTGTTGTCAAAAAGGCAAGTTCAAACTTCCAGAAAGGAAAGAATTTCCAATTTATTTAAAAAATATTATGACTGAACCTACTTTTCCAAACTACAAAAATTTTAAGACAAACATAAGATCCTACAATAGTGCCATATCCTTTGCATCCATGGGGGCAACATTAGCTGCTAATGTACCAGGACATGGTCCTTACTGTTTTAAAGTCCAAGGACAAATTTATCATCGCACTTCCCATTTACATCCAGAGGAAGGAAATAAAAGAAAATTCGCTCAACTATATGTCCTAGATACAATGGAAGCTGTTGACCAACGTATGCAGATGGAAGAAAATAAAAAATGCTTACCCACTGTTTTCATAGAGCTAAATAACATTATGGACAACAATCCCTACAGTAAAGCTTATAGAAAATTGGCAGAAGTAGAAAATGAACAACTACTTCATTCACAAACACATCAATTACCAATGCCGAAGGTTAATATGGTGCTTAAAAGAGACAGACATACTGATAAACGTCGTTATAACTTGCCAACAACAAATGAGGTTGCAATGGTGTTTCAGAATGATGAAGGAGAACCACCATTTCAAAGAGACATTCGAATATATCCTAGAAATGAGGACCAACCGTTTATTAATATGAGTATCTTAAGTCCAAATTTAGATCCAATGACATATCCCATCTTTTTCCCACACGGAGAAGCAGGTTGGCAACCAAAATTAACTCTTCCCAGTTACCCAAATGCTAAAGCCAGAATCCGAAATAATGTTTCTATGCTTGAATTTAAAGTAGCTCAAATTGCCATTCGCAATGTATTTAATCCAATTTTATGTGGTGGGAAACTAACACAACAATGGATTATTGATTCATATTTGCAAGTTGAGGCAAATAATTTAAACTTTATCAAATATCAACAAGATAAACTCCGTGTAGAACAATATTCTGGACTCATGGACTATGTTGCTGACGTGGCTACAAGCAGAGACATGACAGCTGGCAAAGCCATCATTTTACCATCTTCCTTTCAAGGATCTCCTCGGAATATGAGAGAAAGATACAATGATGCTATGGCTATTGTGACAAAATTTGGCAAACCCGATTTATTTGTGACATTTACATGTAATCCACAATGGCCAGAAATTACACTAAATCTACTTCTTGGACAAACTGCTTCAGATCGACCAGATTTAGTAGCCAGAGTTTTTAAGATTAAATTAAATGAATTAATACGTGACTTCACTATAAATCAGTTATTTGGCAAATGTCTTGCTTATGTATATACCATTGAATTTCAAAAAAGAGGCCTTCCACATGCACATCTTCTAATAATACTTCAAGAAAAAGATAAATTAGATACTTCAGACAAAGTGGATGCAGTCATTGTTGCTGAACTACCAGATCCAGAACTATATGGTAGACTATATGAGATTGTTACTCATCGCATGATTCATGGACCCTGTGGTGACCTTAATCCACAATCACCATGTATGGAAAATAATAAATGTTCCAAAGAATTTCCAAAAGATTATAGAGACAAAACCTATGCCAATTGTGATGGATATCCACTTTATAAAAGAAGAGAAGGAGATAGTGCCATTATTCGTGGAAAAAAAGTGGACAATAGATATGTAGTACCCTACAATCCACATTTACTCATGAAGTACAATGCCCACATCAACGTAGAAGCCTGCACTTCCATCAAATCCATTAAATATGTCTACAAATATATTTACAAAGGTTACGATGCAGCTACTGTAGTCGTCAAAAGTGCAGACAACCCTGAAAGTAGTGAGTTAGTACATGATGAACTTGCATCTCATGTAGATGCTCGCTATGTCAGTGCGCCAGAAGCTATGTGGCGGCTTTTAAAATTTGAAATGCATGATAGATCACATGCAGTATATAGGTTAGCAGTACATTTGCCACAACGACATTTAGTCTATTTCCATGCTGGAAATGAAATGAATGCATTGGCCCAAAGTGAAGATCGTCACACTACACTAACTGCATGGTTTGCATTAAATTCCACTGATGCTGAAGCAACACAATACTTATATATTGAAATTCCATATCACTATGTTTTTGTGAATGGATTATGGAGACCAAGAAAAACCAGAGGCAATAAAATTATTCCAAGAATTTACACAGTCAGTCCAAGAGATGTGGAACGTTTTTGCTTACGGATATTACTTTTAAATGTTCCTGGAGCACAAAGTTTTGAACACTTAAGAACTGTTAATGACATTGTATATGAATCCTTCCATTTAGCTGCAAGACATAGAAACTTACTCGCTGATGATACAGAGTGGGAAAGATGCTTAGAAGAAGCAGCACAATGTCAAATGCCACGACAGATGAGAGAACAATTTGCTTTTATTTGTATCTTCTCAAATGCTCCAAATGCATTAGCTTTGTGGGAGACTTTTAAAAGTAATATGGCTGAAGACTTTATGCGACGATACAATGAACCCATTGCACACATAAAAGCGTTAATGGAAATCCAAGAAGTCTTTTTAACTCATGGATTAAGTTGTGCAAGTTTTAATTTGCCTGATCCAGGTCTTATAGATGACATTAACTTTGAAGACTATGACATTCAACTACAAGCAGAAAGAACAGAAGAAAGACTTGCAACTTTAAATACACTACAATTGCAAGCATTTCATGCCATTAAAAATGCTATAGATGATGACATGGTGACAGAGCGTTATTTCTATCTTGATGGACCTGGCGGATCAGGGAAAACATATTTGTACAATTTATTAATGAGTTCAGTACGAGCACAAGGAAAAATAGCAATGGCGTTTGCCACTACTGGAATTGCTGCACTTTTATTAGAAGGTGGAAGAACTGTTCATAGTGGATTTAAACTGCCAGTGCCTATTTTAGAAAATTCTGTGTCAGATATTCGCATGACATCCTTACAAGCAAAGAAATTGAAGAAATGTAAATTAATTATAATAGATGAGGCCACAATGATGTCATGCTATGCCCTCCAATGTATTGACCGTTTGCTTCGTGAAGTCATGGATAATATTTTTCCATTTGGTGGAAAGGTAATGTTGTTGGGTGGCGATTTTAGACAAACATTACCTGTCGTTGTACATGGAAATCGAACTGACATTATCGAAACATGTATAAAGTCAAGTACAGTATGGAAACATTTTACCCATCTTCAACTGCAACAAAATATGAGATCAGAAGGCCAAACTGATTTCAATGATTGGCTTATTAAAATTGGAGAAGGGCAGAACAGAAAAAATACTACATTTACCTGACGACACTGTAGAGATCCCACCTCATATGATTTGTCAACAAGATATTATATCGGCTATATTTGAAGGGAGCATAAATAACGAAGAATATTCCGAGCTTGCCAACCAAGTCATACTGACGTGTAAAAATAAAGATGCATTAATCCTCAATAATAAAATCTTAAAAAAAATGTATGCACCACAAATAAATTATCACAGTGCTGATTCTGTACTTGCTGATGACAATGAAAGTCAGGCTAACTTTTCGACTGAATTCATAAACTCTTTAACTCCTTCTGGAATGCCACCACATATTTTGCAGCTAAAGAAAGGTGCAATTATCATGTTACTGCGAAATATGAACCCCAAAAAAGGCCTATGCAATGGCACAAGATTAATTGTTCAACAATTAAAGGACCATTTTATAGATGCTGAAATTTTAACTGGGACCCATAAAGGAGAGAGAGTTTTCATACCAAGAATAGATTTAGCACCAAGTGAAAGTAGTCTCCCTTTTATACTTCAAAGAAGACAATTTCCCATTATTATGGCTTTTGCCATGACCATTAATAAATCACAAGGTCAAACTTTCAAATCTGTGGGTATTTTCTTGGAAGAACCAGTTTTTGCACATGGTCAATTGTACGTTGCGTTGTCAAGGTGCAAAAATCCACAGGCTATTAAAGTTTACATTGAAAACAATGAAAGTCAGGGTGATTTATTAGAAGATGGACGTATTTTTACTAAAAACATTGTCTACTATGAAGTACTATAACTTTGAAGAATACTAATTAAAGATGCCAAGATTTTTTAAAAGCATTGCAAAATACATAACAATTGGTTGTTTAATTCAGTCATAATTAATGGAAGTCATATTTATGAATGATTCGCCTCACAAAATACTTGCCTTGCATTGTTAGTAAAAATTATGTTAAAATGTTAAGTCACTATGTTAATGTTTCTAATGTTACAAGTTTAAAAAATATATTTTCAAGTTATTTCATTCAACATATTACAAAGTGGATGTTAAGAGGTCAAGCACCTTTTAAGTCACAATGTAAATATTGTCTGTTATCTTAAGATTACTACCTACATTAATGTTTATCGCCAGTTTATGTGCTCAGTAATAAATTACTTTAATTACGTACGTTTTAAGAAGAGTTTAACTGTATGCCTCCTTCTACATTCAATGTATATTCAAGTTAACAATTATTGTGATAGAAATTGAATTTTAATACTGATTAATTTAAATGTCAATTGTTTTTACATTCAAATGTTAATACTTTTAATAAAAAATTAGGTTACAAAATGTATTCACTATGTTCCTGTTTATAATGTTCAAAATTATAACAATGTTTTGTCAAATTCTAAACTTACATAAAAAATAAAGTTCAAGTTTAAAAATATATACTTTGATGGTTATTGCTTACACATATTTTAAACTTCATGTTAAAATTTGCCACGTTTAAAGAAGGCTTTTTACTTTTTGCTTTCCTATTCATTCAATGTATATTAAAGTTAACAATTCTTCAGATACTAATTACATTTTAAAAAACCATTACATCAACATTTTACAAAAATACACGTTCGTATTAAGTTATCAAGTTATCAAGTTATTTCATTCAACATATTACAAAGTGGATGTTAAGAGGTCAAGCACCTTTTAAGTCACAATGTAAATATTGTCTGTTATCTTAAGATTACTACCTACATTAATGTTTATCGCCAGTTTATGTGCTCAGTAATAAATTACTTTAATTACGTACGTTTTAAGAAGAGTTTAACTGTATGCCTCCTTCTACATTCAATGTATATTCAAGTTAACAATTATTGTGATAGAAATTGAATTTTAATACTGATTAATTTAAATGTCAATTGTTTTTACATTCAAATGTTAATACTTTTAATAAAAAATTAGGTTACAAAATGTATTCACTATGTTCCTGTTTATAATGTTCAAAATTATAACAATGTTTTGTCAAATTCTAAACTTACATAAAAAATAAAGTTCAAGTTTAAAAATATATACTTTGATGGTTATTGCTTACACATATTTTAAACTTCATGTTAAAATTTGCCACGTTTAAAGAAGGCTTTTTACTTTTTGCTTTCCTATTCATTCAATGTATATTAAAGTTAACAATTCTTCAGATACTAATTACATTTTAAAAAACCATTACATCAACATTTTACAAAAATACACGTTCATATTAAAATACTTACAAGTGTCAAAAATATATGTTAATAACTAAACAACTTGACAAACATATACATCACATTGCCGTCATTTTTTGACGGGCAAGTCGCTAGTATGATATGATAGACACTCCTTATTGTCATTGGGTTATTAGTCAGAGGACTGACATGCCTACACACGGGACACTTGTTTTTCTCCTATGAATCACTATTGGATATGAGTCACTGTACAGATACGCCCACTCTGAGAATACACACCTTCTTTTTCTCTGTTTTGATTGGATGCTGTAATTTATGATGTCATGTGGGGGCTATTTAAGCCAGCTTTCAGTTGCACCCTATATCAGACATAGTTTTTGACAAAGCCGCATACATAATGTAGCGAAACGGCCGTTAAACTTACTATTAGGGGCAGTACCCTGGTTGCAGTTTATCTATAGTGATACATTTGCTTACAGTGAGGTTCCTTTTTAGGGCAGCACGGCTATCTAGCGTGTAATGGAATAGGGCTGTTGACAGCCTACAGAGCATCACCGCTGTTTAATGTTAAACCTGAAATTCGCTCTTTTTATGCTGTTATTTGTTTCTAGTTGTTCTTAGAGAGAAATCTTGATCTGGATTTGGGTTTAAATGGAAGAGTGCACAGAAGAACACTAGACCTAACTTTTGTTTTCTAGCTAGGTCCGTCAGTCTTAGGACAGGCTTTTGTTGCTTACCATAGGAAACCTAGCAAGTTTTGGGGCTGCAAACAAGTTGAAGGATCCCATGAGGATCAAAGGCCTTCCTCTTTAACCGCTATCAGTGTTTGCATGTGAATACATATTACTATATACCTTAATCTTGGTTTTGTTTGGGGAAGAGCCGCAATTCGCCTCATATTGGTATTCACTATTGTGGAAGTCTTTTTTTTTTTTCCAAGCCCCCATAATGAGATTCTTTCTTCTTTTTTTTTTTTTAAAGCTGCATTGTTCAAATGCATTAATAAAGTTTTCCAGTTTTATATTTATTTTTAGATATCTAATGGTGTACTGGGCAAGGCTACTTTTACTAAAAAGAAAGACCTAAAATCTTCTTCTCCTTAATATTCAATCTGTTCTCGGTCATGTACTGCTCCTTTATAATACATCTCAATCCTCACATTCTGCCCTCCTGACTTGCTCACCACCATAGTACTTCACCTGCCTCCTTCTCAGCTCCTCCACTTCCTAATTCTCTCTTTTGTCTACAGCTGCCGAAAAGGTTTGCAAAAGTTGAAGATATTGGTCATCTACCTTGCATCTGTGAGTTCAAAATAGATGAAGATTGCTTTCTATTCTTCCATTCCTTTCTCTTTATTCTCTTCCTGCAGATGTCCAAAGAGACCGTCTCCATAGATTTTAAACTCCAGATGTCCAACAGAGTGCAGAATTTCCAGCCATCCTATGTCTACGTATTCGATTACTATAAATCAGGTAATACGCACAAGATGCTGATTCAGTGCCTACATACAGTATGGACATTACATATGAAGGTCTGATGTGTGAGACATCTTTAGGATATAGCACCACAAAAATATGGATTAACGTTATATCAGAGTCATGTGAAGGATTCATGATCAGGTTCATAATGGGATAGCTCATCTATGGATGGATCTACTGTATATCATATTACTTCTTATCACACCACTAATAAGAATAGAAAGTCACTCCTGGAGGGTTCTGATCTGACAACTCCCTCAGAACATCATACTTGTGGTTTTATTAAAGGCTGAATTGACTGAATGCTGCATTTATCTGATTTATTTAAATTATTAAAGATCTTTTACCCAAATATATATTTTTTACTTTTAAAAGGTACATGTCAACATAGTTTAAATGTTTCTGATGGCAATAAATATAAACAGACAGATGCAAGAGAAGTTGAGGGTCTTGTCCATGAATAAAAAGACCTGGGTATGAATAAGGACCTCCAACCCGTATCTTCTGGACCTGCACACCAATATTATATTTTCTGTGTATCCCTCCTAAAGCCTCCATAACTTTAAACAAGGTATTATTACCACTAGTACTGAGCGGCCATTTCTGCAGAGACTCAACCAAAGACACTGGGCCTGACACCATTCATTCTACACATTTACTTTCTGTAATTTTACCCTTTGTTTTTACCTTTCTTCTTTGCCTTTAGACCTTCACACACCAACACCTGTCTTCAACTTCTGAACTCCATGCCATGTCCATACTTGCCCACCTATGAGTTGTGTTAATTTATATTGCAGGTTTAAAACCTCTTGTTTTATTTATGCTCTTAGATTGTAAGTTTGCGAGTTTTCAATCTGTAAGGTGCTTTGAAAAAAAAATACCATGTATGTAAGATTATAAAGTCAGGGCCCTCTATTTTCTGCAATGTGTTTAATATTGTATTCATTGTTTTTCATTGTATTTAACCCGTGTACAGTGCTACGGAATATATTGGTGCTTTACAAACAAAATGTAATAATAATAATAACAATTACATTATATCCTTATATCATTCCCTATGTCATGTTCATCTTCCATTTTAAATACCATTAAATTACAATATTTCTGCAATATAATGGGTTCTGAAGCGGGATTGGCTCCCTAGTGAGCGAGTAAAGAGGTCCTGCCGTTACGAGCCATTTCTCGCTGCTACTTGTCATGTAGCATGTTGTCACATATGTGGCTTCCAAGTGGCTGTACCTGTGTAAGGTGTTATGTGAGTTTCAGATTCAGACTCAAGACACAGGTAGTTATATACCATTGCTTTATTTAAACTATATCAACATCTTATTCTAATTTCCCACATATCTTCAGTTTTTCTACTATATATGTTCCTGAATAACAAACTACATTTACTACATGGTTATGAATAGAGTCTCCCAATAATCACACAGGATCTTCTATTGCCAAGATATTTCCAAAAAATCTTCCGAAGTTCGGTCAATGTCCGAGGTAAAATCTAGAAGGAAACAAACTCTTAGTTTCAAGCCATAAAACATACGCACCTATCAGATCTGTAGTGAATGACTGATGGCCATGTTTGGTCTCCTGTATGAATGTTTCCCTCTCAACTCAATACTTTTTTATCACCACATAACCCTGCTTGACAAATATACTCCATTGAGTTTTTTGCACATCCTACATAAAAGTGATAAGTGCAGTAATGAGTAATACATGGAAAGTGAAGCTTCGAGGGCCTCTCAAGAATGGACTGAAAACACACAGGGCCCTATTAAATTCCAGCCTCGTAAATAAGAGGCTTCTACTTAAGCCCTACGTACTGCAAAGTTTCTCTAAGTTCCAATGCTATTACAATGGCCCTGCTGCGAGCAACGTATGAGCTACGCAGCAGGGCCGTACGTATCAACACTGCGTAAATGTACATGAGGAGGGACAGCCTGCGATATATCACAGGCTCCCGCACCTCAAAAAGTAGTGCAGGGGTCCTAAACGGGACCTCCGCGGCAGTCCCCCACCTAAGCCCTGTCGTGGGGGGTACTCCAACTACCCCCCCGGCACCTAAAATTAACCCCCCTTTATGCAGGGGGTCCCCATCGGGACCCCCCAAGTGTCCCCACATTAACCCCTTGCAGCGGGGGTCCCTGATCTGCATAGATCAGGCCCCCCGCTGCATTGAAAAGTTTTAAATTCCCCGCCGTGCCTCCTTAAAGGGGCCGCGGCACACTAATTGCCAATCCTGGCCGTGGCCCAAAAAATTAACCCCCCTCTATGCTGGGGGTCCCCATCGGGACACCCATAGTATCCCCACATAAACCACTTGCTGCAGGGGTCCATAGGGACCCCCGCAGCCCCCCCCCACATTAACCCCCTGCAGCGGGGGTCCCCGATCGCCTGCTGCATTTCAATTTTAAATCTCCCGCCACGCGGGTCCATAAAGGACCGTAAAGGTTCTGAAAGGACTCAAACTAAAAACATTAACCCCGGGCAACTATAATTAACCCTATAATTCACGAAGGTCAATACAGACCCCCATAAGGCCTTAATTAACCCTATAACTCATGAAGGTCATTACAGACCCCCATAAGGCCTTAATTAACCCTATAACTCATGAAGGTCAATACAGACCCCCATAAGCACTTAATTAACCCTATAACTCATGAAGGTCAATACAGAACCCCATAAGGTCTTAATTAACCTTATAACTCATGAAGGTCAATACAGACCCCAAACGCCTCTATTTAACCCCATCAGTCCCATAAGGGTATATTATGACCATTATGGGCCTGTTACAACCCAACATTAACCACATAAGTGCCATGACTGTCCTCAAGGACCATCATGACACTAACTACAAACACTACACTATAACCCCCCAAAAAAACATTTAATCTAAACTAACCCCCTTCTACACTATTCTATTAACACTTACACTACCTACCTACACTACCTACCCCCTAATAAACCTCCCCACCACTCTAATTACAAAAAATAAAAAAAACTGCCTTACAAAAACTAAAAAAACCTACCTTACAGAAAATAAAAAACCTAAGTCACCAAAAATAAATAAACCTACAGTACAGAAAAAAAAACCTACAGTACAGAAAAAAAAAATACATTACAACCCCCCCTCCCCCACTACAGAAAATAAAAAAATTACACACCGGAAAAGGAAAGACAGATAAACACAATACAATACATACATACATGTAATGTATTATATGTATGTATGTATTGTATTGTGTTTATCTGTCTTTCCTTTTCAGGTGTGTCATTTTTTTATTTTCTGGGGGTAGGTAGTTGATCTGTCTATCAATTTCAGCCAATCAGAAGTCGTCAATGTCTGAGCCAATCAGGATGCGCAGATGTCTTCTACCAATCACTCCGTGGGGGTGTATCCCATAGTGATTGGCTGAAGGCATCTGAGCCTTGTGATTGGTTCCAATAAAGATTGACAGGTGCTTTAGCCAATCAGGGTGGGATATTGGGGTGTATCCCATCCTGATTGGCTCACACATTGACGACTTCTGATTGGCTGAAATTGATAGACAGCTTTTTCAGCCAATCACAAGCCGCCATTGCCAATTTCCTCCCGGAAAAGACTCCGGGAGGCTCATTAGCGTCGGGGAGGTCTGCAAGTGCAGATCTCCTTTAGTTTTTTTTAGTTTTTTTTAGAGCGCGGATGGTTCCGGGGCCCAGCCGAGGCTGAAGGGGAGGAGGCCGGGGACATTGCGGGAAGGTAAGTTAAATGTATATTTAGATGTTTATATGTTTATTTTATTTCTTGTTTGTATATTGTATTATTGTATTGTGTTTTTTTAACAGGGCAGCGCCGGAAGAGCTGAACAATGATGGGACATGCTGGAAAGGTGAGTAGAATATTTAGAATGTATATAATGTTTATTTATTTAATGTTAATGTTTTGTACTAATTATTTTTATTTTGTTTTACCCCTAGGTTAGTGATCTGAAGGGACATCTTAAAGGTAAATGGTCTTAATTATTTTATTTTAGCTTAGAATTAGGGTCTGTGTATGTAGTTAGGACTGTAATTATTTTATTTTAGCTTAGAAATAGGGTCTGTGTATGTAGTTAGGACTGTAATTATTTTATTTTAGCTTAGAATTAGGGTCTGTGTATGTAGTTAGGATTTATTGTATATTAGATAGATAGGGGGATGTATTTGATATAGTTAGGATTTATTTTATATTAAATAGATTGTATGTTAGATAGATAGGTGGTATTTGATTTGTATTATATGTAATATATTATATGTAATGTATGTAATGTAATGTAATGTATTATATGTAATATATTATATGTAATGTATGTAATGTAATGTATGTAATGTAATGTATGTAATGTAATGTATTATATGTATGTATTGTATTGTGTATGTCTGTCTTTCCTTTTCAGGTGTGTAATATGTTTATTTTCTGGAGTGGGGGGGAGGTTGTAATGTATTTGTTTTTTCTCTGTACTGTAGATTTTTTTTTTCTGTACTGTAGGTTTTTTTTCTGTACTGTAGGTTTCTTTATTTTTGGTGACTTAGGTTTTTTTATTTTTTGTAAGGTAGGTTTTTTTATTTTCTGTAATTAGAGTGTTGGGGAGGTTTATTAGGGGGTAGGTAGTGTAGGTAGGTAGTATAAGTATTAATAGATTAGTGTAGAAGGCGGTTAGTTTAGATTAAATGGTTTATTGGGGGTTATAGTGTAGTGTTTGTAGTTAGTGTCATGATGGCCCTTGAGGACTGTCATGGCACTTATGTGGTTAATGTTGGATTGTAACAGGCTCATAATGGTCATAATATACCCTCATGGGACTGATGGGGTTAAATAGAGGCTTATGGGGGTCTGTATTGATCTTCATGAGTGACGGGGTTAATTAAGTGCTTATGGGGGTCTGTATTGACCTTCATGAGTTATAGGGTTAATTAGACCTTATGGGGGTCTGTATTGACCTTTATGAGTTATAGGGTTAATTAAGTGCTTATGGGGGTCTGTATTGACCTTCATGAGGTATAGGGTTAATGAAGGCCTTATGAGGGTCTGTATTGACCTTTATGAGTGACGGGGTTAATTAAGTGCTTATGGGGGTCTGTATTGACCTTCATGAGTTATAGGTTTAATTAAGGCCTTATGGGGGTCTGTATTGACCTTCATGATTTATAGGGTTAATTAAGTGCTTATGGGGGTCTGTATTGACCTTCATGAGTTATAGGGTTAATTAAGGCCTTATGGGGGTCTGTATTGACTTTCATGAGTTATAGGGTTAATTAAGTGCTTTTGGGGGTCTGTATTGACCTTCATGAATTATAGGGTTAATTATAGTTGCCTGGGGTTAATATTTTTAGTTTGAGTCCTTTCAGGACCTTTACGGTCCTTTAAGGACCCGCGAGGTGGGACATTTAAAATTGAAATGCAGCAGGGTCACGCTCAGTGCCGATCGGGGACCCCCGCTGCAGGGGGTTAATGTGGGGGGGGGGCTGGGGGGGTCCCTATGGACCCCTGTTGCAAGTGGTTTATGTGGGGACACTGTTGCAAGTGGTTTATAGAGGGGGGTTAATTGTAGGTGCCGCGGCCGGGATTGGGTAATAGTGTGCTGCAACCCCTTTAAGGAGCCGCGGTGGGGAATTTAAAGCTTTTAAATGCAGCGGGGGGCCTGATCTATGCAGATCGGGGGCCCCCCGCTGCAATGGGTTTATGTGGGGACACTTCGGGGGTCCCGATGGGGACCCCCAGGATAAAGGGGAGTTAATTTTTTGGGCCGCGGCCAGGATTGGCAATTAGTGTGCCACGGCCCCTTTAAGGAGCCGCGGCGGAGAATTTAAAACTTTTAAATGCAGCGGGGGCCTGATCGGTGCCGATTGGGGACCCCCACTGCAAGGGGTTAATGTGGGGATGCTGCAGGGGTCCTGATAGAGACCCCTGCAGCATGGGGATGTGTTTAGGGAGCAGGGGGGAGCCTTACATGGCTGTCTCGGGCTGCTCCGAGGCAGCACGTAGAGGTTTTAGGATCCCATGCGGGCACTTTTTGTGCTCGTAGGGATTCTTACGAAATGCGATAACCATGCGTAGATTTAAGGCTGCTTGTGACTACGTAGTTCTCTCGGAGCCTATTCTCGGCCATTTTTCGTAGTCATATCGCAAAGCAGGCTGTAAGAAATTTGGTCCTCGCAAACAGCAAAAAAACTGACTTTTGCGAGCACCGAGAGAACTACGAGGGAGATTTTAATAGGGCCCACAGTCTCCACACTGACAGTATTTAAGGAGCTTTATTAGTATTATCCTCATCTCTGATCTAAACATAGAGCCATTACTTCTGTGAAGTTATAACCTCAAGGACTGGACTTTGTCTCAACTGGATATTTCATTTAGAACCGTGTTTCCCAAACTGTTTCCTGTGGAACCCTATTATTTTATGTGACCAAGAAAGGGACCAAGAAAAGCACCACGAGAAAACCTCTGGGGGGTTCTTAAAAGCTCTTGGAGATGGTTTACGCGACGTGGGAATGTATTTTGGCCTTATGTTGACCTGATGTACCAAAGCAGTTTATTAGGTACTTTGCTTTATCTCCTTACTTGTAGTATAGATTTGAGCAGACATGTTGTAGCGCATACCTCTGGATCAATGTATATGGACATTTTTGTGCATATTTATCAAAGTGGGGATACAAAATTGGGAGTTCAATATCCACACTTCCTATGTTTTCTATAAGAACTATTTATGAAAGAATTAAAGTTTATCCCAGCTTGATAAATGGGATCCATAGAAAATTGAGAGATATGTTTTAATTTATCCATGCTTATTCCCACTTTTAACCCACCTGATAAGTATACCCACATATACCTACAAATGTCTTGTCTATTATACAGCATGGTTCTCATTTGCATACAGTATAATCAGCACATAGATGTTAGTTATAAGGTTTACTAACAGTCATAGATTCACACAGGAGCATAGTTGACTACACTGACCAGATGCCATTAACTAGTCTTAAATGGAGTTTAATTAGAACATTTTTAAATTATATTTTAATTTTTGCTCCATAATATTTTCCCATTGTAATGTCTATACATAAAATATATTGGGTACAAAAGGCAATGGAATAATAATTTGTACAAAAATGGTTCCCTACTTGTTTATAGGCACAGTGTTTAAATTAAGGTTTACTTATTCTACACAATTCTACAACTCTTTCTCTTCCCTGAAAATTTTATATGTTAATAAAACAAAAAATAAACTAGTTTCCCATCCATTTAGGAAAGGAGCTCTTCACCTTACTTCCACAACTGTATTGTACAATGTATGTAATCCTTTATATATACTCTGTTCAGACATACGTACCTCACAAACAATGGGCTATGTAACTGGCAGAAACATGATCATCTGTGGAAGAGAATAGAATTAAAAAATGTTTTATACTCAAGTACGGTGACGCACAGCCAGAACCCCCAGACACAAGGACTTGACCAGCATCCCCAGAAAAAAAGGACATGGTCAGTACCCCCAGAAACAAGGACATGGCCAGCATCCCCAAACATAAGGGTGTAACCAGCGTCCCCATAAACAAGCACGTGGTCAGCATCCCCAGTCATAAGGACATGGCTAGCATCCTCAAGCACATGGACATGGCGAGCATCCTCAAGCACAAGGACATGGCTAGCATCCTCAAGCACAAGGACATGGCTAGCGTCCTCAAGCACACGGACATGGCTAGCATCCTCAAGCACACGGACATGGCTAGCATCCTCAAGCACAAGGACATGGCTAGCATCCTCAATCACAAGGACATGGCTAGCATCCTCAAGCACATGGACATGGCTAGCATCCTCAAGCACAAGGACATGGCTAGCATCCTCAAGCACAAGGACATGGCTAGCAACCTCAATCACAAGGACATGATAATGTAGCTATCATCCAAAAAAAGGAGTAGGCAGATACTACAGTGGTTCTACTTTAGTGGAGTGGCTGTTAGAAAAAGTGGAAATTACAGGCTATAAACTTAATTCTCTACCAGAAACAGATGGTGAACCTCAAAGGATATTCAACGTGTAATAGTAACAAAGGATATTCAAAATAGTGACTAAAAAGTAGTCTTTGTATCTTAAATATAAAATATTTTTTCATTAATGAAGATGATGACCTTCATGATGTTGATTACATGAGGAATTTCAACCTTTTGTATCTTCCAATAACAGCTCTGGTAGAATTAATTTCATATGATGATAAGAGTATTAATATGCACTGAGGCTACTGTAGATCCCCTAATTCTCTCTGTCCCCAATGTCTCTTCATGTTGCTCACAGGCAAATAATTTAAAAGGTTAGAGGTGAGAGACATGACAATATAAGCAGGGGCTACAGAGAATGACACAAATATCCCTGGACACGAGAAAATGGCTAGCAATCCATAACAAGAAAACGTGGGCAGCCATTATTGACACAAGACTATGTATGCTTGACAAGAAAATATGGACACCACCCAAATTCTTTATCCTAACAGCCCTCATTCCAGTCCATTAGACTTAAATACTTTAACATTTCTTTTACTCTGAATCCTTTTCAGCATATCATAAGATTTATGAGATTTTGGTTAATAACCTCTTTACCAGATTCCTGAGTTAGCAACCAGTCTAACACTACTGAGATACACAGGATTGAAGAAGGTAGGTCAGCCTGCTCAAGCATATGCAACCTGTGTTATGCTCAAAGCTGTTTTATTACAGTGGGTATCTGCTGTAAAGGGACCATGTTAAAAATTATTTAGAAAAATAAAGAATTAAATACTGTTTTGGTGTATATCTGAGGATCTGAGCTGGAAGATGGTTTGATGATCTGCTTTAGGCCAACAGATGTACATACTGGTGTATTACTGACTTGATGTACCTTCAATGCCAGAGTAGGCAAAGAGTCAGAAGCTTGGAAAGGGGTACTTAGCAACCACGGTGTTGGAAGCTACAACCACAACGGGCACCTTCAGCAGAAAGACAGGCTGAAAACAACCTACATGCATCCTCAGTCCAAGTGCTGGCATCTTATAAATTACATTTTGGGGCACCAGAGTACTCACCTGAGTGATGCCCAGCGCAAAATGGAATATGGACCACGGCATGGTGTACTGCAAATTTCATTGCATAATCTTAGAAGTGTGGCTTTAGAGCCAGCAGGGGCACAATGGAAATGGTTTTTGTACTCAGGGAGACTCAAGAAAAATGTTGAGAACAGAACAAGGGACTTTATGTGATGTTTGTCAACCTTGGCAAAGCGTTCCACACCGTGATCAGCAACAGTCTGTTGCAAAACCCAGAATGTATAGGATGTCCTAACAAAGTTCCTCAACATGATCATCCAGCTACATGAAGACCAGCAAGTCAGGCAAAGTCAGACACAGCAATGACCTGTTGGAGCCCTTCCCCATAAGTAACGACGTGAAGCAGGGCTGTGTCCTCGCACTGACCCAATTCATGCTATTCTTCAATCTGATGCTTCAAAGGGCCACGGCAGATCTTGATGATGAGCATGGTCTCTACATCCGATAACACACCAACGGCAGTCTGTTCAATCTGAGGTGACTAAAGGCTCCACTCTTTCATAGCTACTTTTCCCCTATGACGGTGCCCTTGTTTCCCATATGGCGACATCTATGCAGAGAAAAACATCTTGATTCTCTGAGGCTCCCGAGTTCTTTGGTCTTGAAGTCAGTTAGAAGACGGTAGTTCTCCACCAATCCGCATCGCAGGAAGATTACTTTACACCTTGCATCCCTATTTGTGAGTCTGAGCTGAAGACACCAGTTCAGCTACCTGGGAAGCATCATTTCCTTGGCCGCCAAGGTCGACAAGTAAATTGACAAGGTCAATGTGTACAAAGCTGTTGTGTTAGACATCCTACTGTACAGCTCCAAGTCATGGGTTACCTTCCGCCATCATCTACAACTTCTTGAGCACTTTGATCAATGCTGTCTCTGCACCATCCTCAACATCCACTGGAATGACCATGTCACCAACACTGAAGCCCTCGAATAGGAAGGAGTCACCGCATTAAAGCCATGCTGTTGAAGACGCAGTTGCACTGGGCAGGACACATCTCTAGGAAGGAGGATGATCTGCTGTCAAAGATTGTGCTATATGGTGAGCTCACCACTGGTAATCGTGATAGACGAGGACCAAAGAAGAGGTACAATGACTTGCTGAAACAGTCCCTTGATGCCTGTCACATTGACCATTGTTGATAGTTGTCTTTAGCTTCAGACCGCAAGGCATGAGGAAGTACTATTCACCAGGCTGTCTCCTCTTTTGAGAGCCTACAACCCAGAGCAAACTTTCCCTTGCAACCAATGCGGACGGATCTGCCTGTCCCACATAGGCCAGCAGATGTGGACAATATCCCTCTTAAATCTTCATTTGCAAAGCCAAGCCGATGATGAGGGTATATACATATACTGATTTATGTATATATATATATGCCTTGAATAACTGGAAAATTTGGCCTTGGAGTACAAAATTAAGCAGGTCCCAGATTAGTGGAATTCTGGTCGTAGCAAAGAACCTCTTCCAAACTCTTCCAAGACGACTCTACATATGGACATCACCAGATGGACAACATAGAAATTAGATTGACTATATACTTTGCAGGCAAAGATGGAAGAGCTCTATACAATCAGCAAAAACAAGACCTGGAGCTGACTGTGGCTCAGATCATGAGCTTCTTATTGCAAAATTAAGTTCAAAATGAAAGTGAAGAAAAGAGGGAAAATCAAGTAGATACGAAATAAATAATATCCCTTGTGATTATGCAGTGGAGGTAAAGAATAGATTTAAAGAACTAGACATGCAACATAGAATGTCTGAAGAACTTTGGACAGCAACAAAGAATATCCCTAATATATCTAAAAGAAAAGTAAGAATGCAAACTGGCTGTCTGATTAAGCTTTGAAAGTAGCCCAGGAAAGGAGGAAAACAAAAGGTAATGGAGATAGGAAACGATTTGTCCAACTGAATTCCAGAGGATAGAAAGAAGAGACAAGGAGAAGTTCTACAATGAGCGCTGTAAAGAGATTAAAGAAGATAACAGGATGGGTAAATCAAGAGATCTCTTCAAGAAAATTAGAGACATCAAATGCACTTATTATGCCAAAGTAGGTGCAATAAAAAACAAAAATGGTAGGGTCTTAACAGAAGAAGAATAGATAAAAAAGAGGTGGCAGGAATACACTGAAGATTATATACAGGAAGGATCTTAACAGCAGTGATATCCTCAATAGTTTGTCCAATGAGTTGGAGCCAGACATCTTGGAGAGTGAAGTGAATGGGCCTTAGGATGTCTTGCTGATAATAAGTCTGCAGGAGGTGGAAAACTCAACAATGGCCAATAGACTTGAAAAGATCAGTCTACATCCCATTCCCAAAGAAAAGTAGTGCCAAAGAGTGCTCCAATTATCGAACAAGTGCCCTTATGTCACGTGCCAGCGTAAGATTCTACAAGCTCGACTTCTACAATATATGGACCGGGAACTACCAGATGTGCAAGCCAGGTTCCACAGAGGAAGAGGCACAAGAGAAAGCAAGAGATAATAGAGAAAGCAAGAAAGTTCAGAAAACAATTACTTCTACTTCATAGACTATTCTAAAGCCTCTGACTGTGTGGATCACAACAAAATGTGGCAAGTTCTTAAAGCGATGGGAGTACCATATCATCTCATCCACCTCCTAAAGAATCTGTATGTGAACCAAGAAGCCACGGTCAGAACTGAACATAGAACAACAGAATGGTTCAAGATCAGAGGAGGAGTGTGACAAGGTTGTATATTGTTACCTTATTTATTCAACTTATATGCAGAATACATCATGTGTACGACCGGACTGAATGAATCCAAAGCCGGAATTCATATTGCTGGATGGAATATCAACAACCTCAGATACTCTGATGATACTACTCTGATGGCTGAAAGTGAGGAGGAACTAAATGACCTATTGATGAGGGTAAAAAAAAGAG
Organism: Discoglossus pictus; assembly: GCA_027410445.1. NCBI lineage: Eukaryota > Metazoa > Chordata > Amphibia > Anura > Alytidae > Discoglossus > Discoglossus pictus. The sequence continues at coordinate 128,271,354 of CM050171.1, forward strand.
TGCAAAAGTTGGCCTGCTGCTCAATGTTAAAAAGATGAAGATCTTGGCAAATGGCAATCTCAGTTCCTGGCAAATTGATGGGAAAGAAGTGGCGGCAGTGACAGATTTTATCGTCCTTGGATCCAAGATCTCTGCAGATGGTGACTGTAGTCATGAAATTAAATTATATTTGCTTCTGGGGAGGAAATATATGGCAAGCTTGAACAAGCTGGTAAAAAGTAAAGATGTTAAACTATTAACAAAGGTCCGCATAGTTAGAACTATGGTATTCACAGTAGTAACATAGGAATGTGAGACTTGGACAGTAAAGAAGGTGGAGCGCTGTAGAATTGACACCTTTGAATTGTGATGTTATTGAAAACTCCTCAGAGTCCCTTGGACTGTAAGAAGATCCAATAAATCAGTATTTCAGGAAATAAAGACAAACTGTTCATTAGAAGCTATGATGAGGCTGAAACTCAAATATTTTGGCCATATTATGATACATTTGGATTCCATAGAAAAGACTCTGATGCTGGGAAAGATTGAAGGCACAAGAAAATGGGGATGACAGAGGCAGAGATGAATAGATGAAGTCACTGAAGTAATGAACATGAACTTGATTGAGCTTAGAGGGGCAGTGGCTGAGAGATGTACCTGGCGTAGAGAGTCGGATGTGACTGAACCACTAATTAACAAACAATATATATATATACTGTATATATTTATGCATTGCCAAACAAATACATTGATACTTTATAGGCATGTGCAGTGCTGCATGAGCTACAAAGTTAAATCCTGACCCTGACCTTCAAAACCCTAAAAAATCATGCAGCTCTCTACATTTGCACTATACTATTCAAATAGTTTGCAAACTCTACCCTACAATTTGCCAAGGACATCCAAACTGCCACATCTTTTACAATTTCTGCCATACCCCCCTAAAGACTTTTCCCATACTCTAATCAACATGTGGAACTACACACATTGTGCAATCAGACTATTCTCAGTTAAACTCTAAAAACATTAATAATAATAAACTAGTACAAAGTAAGGTCATAATCTGATATAAGCTGATATTTTAGGACATGGACACATCTCTTGAATTCTTGAAAGCAGAATGATTTTCTGCTGATTTAGGCACAAAACTGTATACACTTCACCTCACTGTTCAATTATGTTACATATAATAATGTTACTGGATAAGTAAAGATTTAAAATTACAGGCTTGAGTCTGGGCAGGAAACTAGCCACATCTTACAAATATTACAGTTATAAAAGAAAAATGACACAGTCACAAAAAGAGAATTTGCTACTTACTGGTCGAATAATAGTCAGAAACGGTCACTGTTCCAGGCTTCCTGTTGCTTACGATACATTCCTCCTCCATCTCAAATGATAAGGTTAATTCTTTTTCACCAATCTAAAGAGCCAGGGGATAGAATAAGACATCTCAACACTGGGTGCAGTAAGAAGACAATAAGGTCTTCTTGGTATAACCTGACTAAGGACAGGGTACGAAGCTGACTAAGGACAGGGTACGAAGCTGACTAAGGACAGGGTACGAAGCTGACTAAGGACAGGGCACGAAGCCGACTGAGGACAGGGCACGAAGCCGACCGAGGACAGGGCACGAAGCCGACCGAGGACAGGGCACGAAGCCGACCGAGGACAGGGCACGAAGCTGACCGAGGACACAGCACGAAGCCGACCGGGGACAGGGCACGAAGCCGACCGAGGACAGGGCACGAAGCCGACCGAGGACAGGGCACGAAGCCAACCGAGGACACAGCACGAAGCCGACCGGGGACAGGGCACGAAGTCGACCGAGGACACAGCACGAAGCCGACCGGGGACAGGGCACGAAGTCGACCGAGGACAGGGTACGAAGCCGACTGAGGACAGGGTACGAAGCCGACTGAAGACAGGGTACGAAGCCGACTGAGGACAGGGCACGAAGCCGACTGAGGGTAGGGCACAAAAGCCGACTGAGGGCAACGTAAGAAGCTGACTAAGGGCAGGGTGAGGAGCTAAATGAGTGCAGGGTGAAGATCAGACTGAAGCAGGGTGAGGAGTCGACAGAAGACAGGGTGAGGAGCTGACTGTGGCAGGGGGAGGAGGCAATGGATAGAATAAGAAATCTCAACACTGGGTGCCTTCTTGGTATTACCTGACTAAGGACAAGGTAAGAAACAAAATAAGGACAGGGTAAGAAGCTGTCTAAGGGCAGGATGGTGAGTTTACTAAGGGCAGGGTGAGGAGCAGCCTGAGGGCAGGGTGATGAGCTGACTGGGGGCAGGGTGAGGATCTGACTGAAGCAGGGTGAGTAGCTAACTGAGGCCACCGTTAGGATCTGACTGAAGAAGGGTGAGTAGCTAATTGAGGCCAAAGTGAGGATCTGACTGAAGCAGGGCGATGAGCTAACTGAGGCCACTGTGAGGATCTGACTGAAGCAGGGTGATGAGCTAACTGAGGCCACAAGGAGGATCTGACTGAAGCAGGGTGATGAGCTAACTGAGGCCATGGTGAGGAGCTGACTGAGAGCAGGGTGAGGAGCTGGCTGAGGGCAGGGTGAGGAGCTGACTGAGAGCAGGGTGAGGATCTGACTGAAGCAGGGTGAGTAGCTAACTGAGGCCACCATGAGGATCTGACTGAAGCAGGGTGATGAGCTAACTGAGGCCAAAAGGAGGAGCTGACTGGGGGCAGGGTGAGGAGCTGACTGAAGCAGGGTGATGAGCTAACTGAGGCCATGGTGAAGAGCTGACTGAGAGCAGGGTGAGGAGCTGGCTGAGGGCAGGGTGGGTATCTGACTGAAGCAGGGTGACGAGCTGACAGAAGCAGGGTGAGGAGCTGACAGAGCAGGGTGAGGAGCTGATTGAGAGCAGGGAGAGGAGCTGCCTGAGAGCAGGGTGAGGAGCTGACTGAGGGCAGGGTGAGGAGCTGACTGAGAGCAGGGCGAGGAGCTGACTGAGAGCAGGGCGAGAAGCTGACTGAGAGCAGGGTGAGGAGCTGACTGAGGGCAGTGTGAGGAGCTGACAGAAGTAGGGTGAGAAGCTGAATGAGAGCAGGGTGAGGAGCTGACTGAGGGCAGGGTGAAAAGCTGACTGAGGGCAGGGTGTGGAGCTGACTAAGGGCAGGGTGAGGAGCTGACTGAGGGCAGTTTTAGGAGCTGACTAAGGGCAGAGTGAGGAGCTGACTGAGGGCAGGACGAGGAGCTGACTGAGGGCAGGGTGAGGAGCTGACTGAGGGCAGAGTGAGGAGCTGACTGAGGGCAGAGTGAGGAGCTGACTGAGGGCAGAGTGAGGAGCTGACTGAAGCAGGGTGAGTATCTGACTGAGGGCAGGGTGAGGAGCTGACTGAGTGCATGGTAAGGAGCTGACTGAGGGCAGGGTGAGGAGCTGACTGAGAGCAGGGTGAGGAGCTGACTGAGAGCAGGGTGAGGAGCTGACTGAGGGCAGGGCAAGGATCTGACTGAGAGCAGGTCAAGGAGCTGACTGAGAGCAGGGCAAGGAGCTGACTGAGAGCAGGGCGAGGAGCTGACTGAGAGCAGGGTGAGGAGCTGACTGAGAGCAGGGTGAGTAGCTAACTGAGGCCACCATGAGGATCTGACTGAAGCAGGGTGATGAGCTAACTGAGGCCACAAGGAGGAGCTGACTGGGGGCAGGGTGAGGAGCTGACTGAAGCAGGGTGTGTAGCTAACTGAGGCCACAAGGAGGATCTGACTGAAGCAGGGTGATGAGCTAACTGACGCCATGGTAAAGAGCTGACTGAGAGCAGGGTGAGGAGCTGGCTGAGGGCAGGGTGGGTATCTGACTGAAGCAGGGTGACGAGCTGACAGAAGCAGGGTGAGGAGCTGACTGAGCAGGGCGAGGAGCTGATTGAGAGCAGGGTGAGGAGCTGACTGAGGGCAGGGTGAGGAGCTGACTGAGAGCAGGGCGAGGAGCTGACTGAGAGCAGGGCGAGGAGCTGACTGAGAGCAGGGTGAGGAGCTGACTGAGGGCAGTGTGAGGAACTGACAGAAGTAGGGTGAGGAGCTGACTGAGAGCAGGGTGAGGAGCTGACTGAGGGCAGGGTGAGGAGCTGACTGAGGGCAGAGTGTGGAGCTGACTAAGGGCAGGGTGAGGAGCTGACTGAGGGCAGGGTAAGGAGCTGACTAAGGGCAGAGTGAGGAGCTGACTGAGGGCAGGGCGAGGAGCTGACTGAGGGCTGGGTGAGGAGCTGACTGAGGGCAGAGTGAGGAACTGACTGAGGGCAGAGTGAGGAGCTGACTGAGGGCAGAGTGAGTATCTGACTGAAGCAGGGCAAGGAGCTGATGGTGAGCAGGGTGAGTATCTGACTGAAGCATGGCGAGAAGCTTACTGAGGGCAGGGTTAGGAGCTGACTGAGGGCAGAGTGTGGAGCTGGGCAGAGCGAGTATCTGACTGAAGCAGGGCAAGGAGCTGATGGTGAGCAGGGTGAGTATCTGACTGAAGCAGGGCGAGAATCTAACTGAGGGCAGGGTGAGTATCTGACTGAAGCAGGGTGAGGATATGACTGAAGCAGGGTGGGGATCTGACTGAGGGCAGGGTGGGGATCTGACTGAAGCAGGGCAAGGAGCTGATGGGGAGCAGGGTGAGTATCTGACTGAAGCAGGGCGATAATCTAACTGAGGGCAGGGTGAGTATCTGACTGAAGCAGGGCGAGGATCTAACTGAGGGCAGGGTGAGTATCTGACTGAAGCAGGGTGAGGATCTGACTGAGGGCAGGGTGAGGATCTGACTGAGGGCAGGGTGAGGATCTGACTGAAGCAGGGTGGGGATCTGACTGAAGCAGGGTGGAGATCTGACTGAGGGCAGGGTGGGGATCTGACTGAAGCAGGGTGAGGATCTGACTGAAGCAGGGTGAGGAGCTGTTTGAGGGCAGGGTGAGGATCTGACTGGGGGCCCGGGTTAGGAGCTGACTGAGGGCCAGGTGGAGAGCTGACTGAGGGCAGGGTGAGGAGCTGACTGAGGGCAGGGTGAGGAGCTGACTGAGGGTTAACTGATGATAGGGATTGTAGCTGACGAAACAGGGTCAGGAGCTGAATGGAAGCAAGGTGAGGAGCTGGCTGAAGTCCAGGTGGAGAGCTGACAGGGGGGTGGTCAGTAGTGGACTGAAGTCAATGTGAGGAACTGACTTAGGGTAGAGTGAATTACTGATAGTGTGGAGAGAAGAATGAGGGTAGGGTGAGGAGTGAACTGAGAACAGAGTTAGGAGAGGAATTAGGGCAGAGTTAGGGTGAGGAAATGACTAGGAGCAGGTTGGAGAACTGACTATGGGCAAGTTGAGTAGCAGTGTGTGGAACTGACTAAGGGCAGGGTAGAAAGTGAACTGAAGACATTGTGAAGAATGGACTGAGGGTAAAGTGAAAGGTAGACTGAGGACCAGATGGAGAGCTGACTGTAGTCAGGGTGAGAGGTGAACAGAGATCAGATTTAGGAGCTGACTGAATACAATGTGAGGATCTTGCTAAGGGCAGGAAATGGACTTGACTAGGGGCGAAATGAGAAGGCTCTAAGTAACATGAAGTTAGTTGGGAATAGGGTGCAAAGCTTTCTCAAAGCAAGGGGACCTGACCGAGGGCAGAGATTAAAAGTATCTGAGAACATAATCGGAAACTGACTGAAGGTATGTTGGGACACTGGGCAAGTATACATTTTTACTCCACCATGTAGATTCCCCTTGTATACTACTTCTCAGTATATTACTCTCCTCACACACCGTCAGTATATTGTAAATGCCTAAATGTATGTCATCCAATACATGACCCCAGTGCATCCCATTCTATGCATACCCCCAGAGAATGATATTCTATAGAGACTCCTGTTTATGTGGTCTTATAGAGCACCTCACAGTGTATACCATCCCATCTTACCACCAGTGTATGCCATCCTATCGCACCACCAGTGTATACCATCCTATCACACCACCAGTGTATGCCATCCTATCACACCACCAGTGTATGCCATCCTATCACACCACCAGCGTATACCTTCCTATCGCACCACCAGTGTATGCCATCCTATCACACCACCAGTATATGCCATCCTATCTCACCCCAATGTATACCATCCTATTGCACCACCAATGTATACCATCCTATCACCCCCCCAGTGTATACAATCCTATCACCCCCCCAGTGTATACCATCCTATCGCACCACCAGTGTATACCATCCTATCTCACCACCAGTGTATGCCATCCTATCGCACCACCAGTGCATACCATCCTATCACACCACCAGTGTATACCATCCTATCACACCACCAGTGTATGCCATCCTATCACACCACCAGTGTATGATCCTATCATACCACCAGTATATGCCATCCTATTACACCCTCAGTATATGCCATCCTATCACACCACAAGTGCATACCATTCTATCACATCACCAATGTATACCATCCTATAACACCTCCAGTGTATGCCATCCTATCACACCACCAGTGTATGCCATCATATCGCACCACCAGTGAATACTATCCTATCACACCACCAGTTTATGATCCTATCACACCACCAGTGTATGATCCTATCACACCACCAGTGCATACCATCCTATCACACCACCAGTGTATGCCATCATATCGCACCACCAGTGAATACTATCCTATCACACCACCAGTTTATGATCCTATCACACCACCAGTGTATGATCCTATCACACCACCAGTGTATGCCATCCTATCACACCACCAGTGTATGCCATCCTATCACATCGCCAATGTATGATCGTATCACACCTCCAGTGTGTACCATCCTATCACACCACCAGCGTATACCATCCTATCACACCACCAGTGTATACCATCCTATTACACCACCAGTGCATACCATCCTATCACACCACCAGTGTATGCCATCCTATTACACCACCAGTGCATACCATCCCATCACACCACCAGTGCATACCATCCTATCACACTACCAGTTTATGCCATCCTATCACACCACCAGTTTATGCCATCCTATCACACCACCAGTTTATGCCATCCTATCACACCACCAGTGTATGCCATGCTATCACACCACTAGAGTATACCATCCTATCACACCACCAGTGTATACCATCCTATCGCACCACCAGTGTATACCACCCTATCGCACCACCAGTGTATGCCATCCTATCGCACCACCAGTGTATACCATCCTATCACACCACCAATTTATGCCATCCTATCGCACCACCAGTGTATGCCATACTATCACACCACATGTGTATACCATCCCATCACACCACAAGTGTATGCCATCATATCACACCACCAGTGTATACCATCCTATCACACTACCAGTTTATGCCATCCTATCACACGACCAGTTTATGTCATCCTATCACACCACCAGTTTATGCCATCCTATCACACCACCAGTGTATGCAATGCTATCACACCACTAGAGTATACCATCCTATCACACTAGCAGTGTATACCATCCTATCGCACCACCAGTGTATACCATCCTATCGCACCACCAGTGTATACCATCCTATCGCACCACCAGTGTATACCATCCTATCACACCATCAATTTATGCCATCCTATCGCACCACCAGTGTATGCCATACTATCACACCACATGTGTATACCATCCCATCACACCACAAGTGTATACCCTCCTATCACACCATCAGTGTATGCCATCCTATCACACCACCAGTGTATACCATCCTATCACACGACCAGTGCATACCATCCTATAACACCACCAGTGTATACCATCCCATCACACCACCAGTGCATACCATCCTATAACACCACCAGTGTATGTCATCCTATCGCACCACCAGTGTATGCCATCCTATCGCACCACCAGTGTATACCATCCTATCAGACCACCAGCGTATACCATCCTATCACAGCACCAGCGTATACCATCCTATCACAGCACCAGCGTATGCCATCCTATCGCACCACCAGCGTATACCATCCTATCACACCACATGTGTATGCCATCCTATCACACCACCAATGTATGCCATCCTATCGCACCACCAGTGTATGCCATCCTATCGCACCACCCGTGTATACCATCCTATCGCACCACCAGCGTATACCATCCTATCACACCACATGTGTATGCCATCCTATCACACCACCAATGTATGCCATCCTATCACACCACCAATGTATGCCATCCTATCGCACCACTAGTGTATGCCATCCTATCACACCACCAGTGTATACCATCCTATCGCACCACCAGTGTATACCATCCTATCACACCACCAGTGTATGCAATCCTATTGCACCACCAGTGTATGCCATCCTATCGCACCACCAGTGTATGCCATCCTATCGCACCACCAGTGTATACCATCCTATCGCACCACCAGTGTATACCATCCTATCACACCACCAGTGTATGCAATCCTATTGCACCACCAGTGTATGCCATCCTATCACACCAGAAGTGTATGCCATCCTATCACACCACCAGTGTATACCATCCTATCACACTACCAGTTTATGCCATCCTATCACACGACCAGTTTATGTCATCCTATCACACCACCAGTTTATGCCATCCTATCACACCACCAGTGTATGCAATGCTATCACACCACTAGAGTATACCATCCTATCACACTAGCAGTGTATACCATCCTATCGCACCACCAGTGTATACCATCCTATCGCACCACCAGTGTATACCATCCTATCGCACCACCAGTGTATGCCATCCTATCGCACCACCAGTGTATACCATCCTATCACACCATCAATTTATGCCATCCTATCGCACCACCAGTGTATGCCATACTATCACACCACATGTGTATACCATCCCATCACACCACAAGTGTATACCCTCCTATCACACCATCAGTGTATGCCATCCTATCACACCACCAGTGTATACCATCCTATCACACGACCAGTGCATACCATCCTATAACACCACCAGTGTATGTCATCCTATCGCACCACCAGTGTATGCCATCCTATCGCACCACCAGTGTATACCATCCTATCAGACCACCAGCGTATACCATCCTATCACAGCACCAGCGTATACCATCCTATCACAGCACCAGCGTATGCCATCCTATCGCACCACCAGCGTATACCATCCTATCACACCACATGTGTATGCCATCCTATCACACCACCAATGTATGCCATCCTATCGCACCACCAGTGTATGCCATCCTATCGCACCACCCGTGTATACCATCCTATCGCACCACCAGCGTATACCATCCTATCACACCACATGTGTATGCCATCCTATCACACCACCAATGTATGCCATCCTATCACACCACCAATGTATGCCATCCTATCGCACCACCAATGTATGCCATCCTATCGCACCACCAGTGTATGCCATCCTATCGCACCACCCGTGTATACCATCCTATCGCACCACCAGCGTATACCATCCTATCACACCACATGTGTATGCCATCCTATCACACCACCAATGTATGCCATCCTATCACACCACCAATGTATGCCATCCTATCGCACCACTAGTGTATGCCATCCTATCGCACCACCAGTGTATACCATCCTATCGCACCACCAGTGTATACCATCCTATCACACCACCAGTGTATGCAATCCTATTGCACCACCAGTGTATGCCATCCTATCGCACCACCAGTGTATGCCATCCTATCGCACCACCAGTGTATACCATCCTATCGCACCACCAGTGTATACCATCCTATCACACCACCAGTGTATGCAATCCTATTGCACCACCAGTGTATGCCATCCTATCGCACCACCAGTGTATGCAATCCTATCGCACCACCAGTGTATGCCATCCTATCGCACCACCCGTGTATGGTGACCTGTACATATCCCATTGTGCATTCCACCCAGTATGTGTTCCTTCCTGGATTCCCTCGTCTACTAATCAGTATACATGCTGCCACATTTGATTTTGACCCAATTTGTATATTTACCTCCTCCAGGTAGATGACGACAGATGTTTCACCGACCTCTACTCTCTTCACCACTGGATTTGTTAAAAGCTGCAACAGACAGAAGAGAGTGTGAGAGACTGTCTTGGAATACAGAGATAATGCTAAGAAAACATAGAGGGACCAAAGAGTTATAGAGAGACATGACTGGAAAATAAGGAGACTAAATAGGAATACGGGAATACTGCTTAAGATAGAGACATCCTAAAATACTGCTCAGGGTTATACAAATAACGATTTAGAGGTTACCCAAGAAACCCCACTTCTAACAAACTGCTTAGGAAATCTCTGAGATAGACAGAGAGCTGCTCAAGACTATTTGAAGACTGCAGAAATATTGCAAAGGACAAGAAACACATCTGAGAGCAAGCTCAAGAAAAGGCACTGAATTGTAGATATGGAGTCAATGTAATTAGGAGACCCTCTACCAGCTCACGAGTAACTCAGTTATTCCTATATCTAGGTTAAGCACTATAAGGCAGCAATTGTATCTCACAAGGAAATATCACCACATGGCTGAGGAATTTGTACATTGTGTGATTAAATCCCAAACTAAATAGGAGCTATTGCTGGGATGAGTAAATGACTGGATCATCATAGCGTAGCTGTTTGCATCAGTTGTATGAAAACACATAGTGATATTGTGGCCTCCATCTCACACAAGACAATATCAGCCTTATTAAATTGCGATTTAGCCAATTTAATAGGGCTCTGTATGAGCACATAGCATATTTTTTTACATAAGTGTTTAGTTAGTGAAAACCTTGCTTTTGGATAGAAGTTCACTAAGCAAAAACTTCTGTAAAAAAATATGTTATGTGCTTATATAGAGCCCTATTCGATTGGCCGAATTGCAATTTAATAAGGCTGTAAGAGTCCATATATAATGTGACTAACTCCCCCCACATATGAAAATTTAATAAAAATGGGAAAGTGTGAATAATCTAATGATACATAAAGAAAATGTCATAATATTAGGCTATGTGCTAATAATGTAACGGACCCACAATAAATGACATAGTGATGCCCGAGTTGTTTTGAGTAACATTAATATTAAAATGATTAAAAATATACTTTAAAAATATTTACAGTCTGTTCCATCCACAAAAATGTAAGTGAAGTGAAATGGCATAATCCTTACTTTTTTGTGTGGATGGAACAGACTGTAAATATTTTTTAAATGACTATTTTTTAATAATTTTAATATTTAACGATAAAATAAATTTGGTCTTATGTAAAGGTGCGCCACTTCTATTCCTGTTCTACTTGAACCTGTGATATAAATGTTCAAGTAATTAGTGGGTTATTATTTTTTTCTTTATTCGTTGATTTACAATTTATACCTCTTCACCTACTCAGTCTCGTTGATATTCACTTATACAGATCTTATAATTTGAGACCCTGTTACAAGGTTAATCCTTCTCTAATATAGTTATAAATGGGAAGACAGTCAGGAATAAAGCGAGGCCAGGTCAGAGAGAAAGGGAGGCCAGCCCTTCTAGAGTTAAATTAATACCAACCAATCCAAAGTGAAAGGGAGCCAAGCCAGGTCAGAGAATAAGAGGCCAACCACAGAGAAATGGAAACCAACCAATCCCGAGCAAAATGGAAGCCAGTCAGGTCAGATATGCTTTCTGCCCGAGAAAATGCAACATAGGATGAGAATGCTTGGGATGACATTAACTCGGTATGAATGGGAAACCAACCAGAAAGAAAGGGGGTGGGGGGGGCGGTATGTGTCGCCATTGGGAGATTGTGAAATTTGAATGATTTCTAGACTCACGTTGTCTACTGTCTCCCTCTTAGCTTTATAACCAGACAGAAATGCCACCTCAACGATGGCCATGTTAGACACCTTCCGGGATGAAATAAAGCTGAAATAAAGAGTCAGGATATTATATTTTTGTTGGACAACATCAAAGACAGCAACTACATGTAGGGTCATGGCACCATCTTTGTAGATATCTAATACTACACATCTACAAACACCGGCAATGCCAACCTAGTGCCTTGACTGCCAGCGTAATTATGGCTGCCCAACATTCACAGTTTAACTCTTAAGCTCTGGTAGGGAATCAGCAAACACCATTATCTAACATATTAACAAAAACAATAAGGATCAATAATTCCAGTTATCACAAGCATTTTACACCCTTGGCACCATTGTGTTTCCTTGTTGACACACCCCTGAGATCCCGGACCCCCAACATCAAGGTATCATGAAGCATGTTAACCCTACAATGGACAGCAATAAAGTGTCTCAACCTGTCACATACCATGCCATGAAAAATACTATGGGAGTATTGTTCCCATCATTACCACTGCTATTTATTGCTATTTAAATGTTGGCTTAAAACTATTCTGAAAGAATGTCTGTGTTTTTTCCCAACTTTTAATTTAGTGCAAAATCCCTAAATTTGTGATTACGGTGGCAACAAAAAAAGTTCAACTCCTGTATTTAAAACAACATAATTTGTATTAATTCCTTAGAATAAAAAATATGACCAATTAAAAGCATAAAAATAAAGAAGGTAAGTGAATAAAACTCATGATTGTCATAAGATAAATTAATAGTATTTTTCACCAAATGTGTTGCTTTAATATCTCTGTAGCAAGAAAATAAACTAATTGTCTCCTGTCTGTGAGATATAAAACTCATTTGTTACATATAAATAGATAAAGTTTCCAGAACACTTGGATATGAGTGGTACAGTGCCTTGCAAAAGTATTCACCCCCGTGACTTTTTTTGTTACATTAAAGCCTTAAATTCAATGTTTTGTTATCTGAATTTTATGTGATGGATCAGAACACAATAGTCTAAGTTCGTGAAGTGAAATGAGAAAAATATATACATAAAACTATTTTTTTAGAAACAGAAAACAGAAAATTGGCATGTATTCACCCCCTTTGTTATGAAGCCCATAAAAAGCTCAGGTGCAACCAATTACCCTCAGAAGTCACATAATTAGTGAAATGATGTCCACCTGTGTGCAATCTAAGGGTCACATGATCTGTCATTACATATAAATACCTTTTTTCAAGGGCTTTTTTTTTTTCAGAGGCTGCAACACCTAGCAAGAGGCACCACTAGCCAAACACTGCCATGAAGACCAAGGAACTCTCCAAACAAGTAAGGGACAATGTTGTTGCAAAGTACAAGTCAGGATTAGGTTATAAAAAAATATCCAAATCTTTGATGATCCCCAGGAGCACCATCAAATCTATCATAACCAAACTAAAAGAACATGGCACAACAGCAAACCTGCCAAGGGACGGCTGCCCACCAAAACTCACGGACCGGGCAAGGAGGGCATTAATCAGAGAGGCAGCACAGAGACCTAAGGTAAACCTGGAGGAGCTGCAGAGATCCACAGCAGAGACTGGAGTATCTGTACATAGGACGACAATAAGCCGTATGCTCCATAGAGTTGGGCTTTATGGCAGAGTGGCCAAAAGAAAGACGTTACTTTCAGCAAGAAACAAAAAAGCACAGTTTGAGTTTGCCAAAAGGTATGTGGGAGACTCCCAAAATGTATGGAGGAAGGTGCTCTGGTCTGATGAAACTACAATTTAACTTTTTGGCCATCAAAGAAAACGTTATGTCTGGTGCAAACCCAACACATCACATCACCCAAAGAGCACCATCCCCACAGTGAAACATGGCGGTGGCAGCATCATGCTGTGCGGATGTTTTTCAGCAGCCGGGACTGGTAAACTGTTCAGACTTGAGGGAAAGATGGATGGTGCTAAATACAGGGATATTCTTGAGCAAAACCTCTACCATACTGTGAGTGATTTGAAGCTAGGACGGAGGGTCACCTTCCAGCAGGACAATGACCCCAAACACACGCTAAAGCAACACTTGAGGGGTTTAAGGGGAAACATGTAAATGTGTTGGAATGGCCGAGTCGCAGCCCAGACCTCAATCCAATAGGAAACCTGTGGTCAGACTTAAAGATTCCTGTTCTCAAGCACAAACCATCCAACTTGAAGGAGCTGGAGCAGTTCTGCAAAGAGGAATGGGCAAAAATCCCAGTGGTAAGATGTGGCAAGGTCATGGAGACTTATCCAAAGCGACTTGGAGCTGTGATTGCCGCAAAAGGTGGCTCTACAAAGTATTGACTTTAGGGGGGTGAATAGTTATGCACAGGGACTTTTTCTGTGATTTTGTCCTATTTGTTGTTTGCTTCACAATAAAAAAAGAACATCTTCCAAGTTGTGGCATGTTCTGTAAATTAAATTATGCAAATCCTCAAACAATCCGTGTTAATTCCAGGTTGTGAGGCAACAAAACACGAAAAATGCCAAGGGGGGTAAATACTTTTGCAAGGCATTGTATCTGTCCTTCCTCACAACAACTAAATAACATTGCTGTGTCTACTGGAGGAATGGGTATTTATGTGATGTAGTACTTGAGGACCAGAAAGCCCAAGCTCAATTGGTAATGTGGTCTGAGTGTTGCCCTTTACCCATAACACCTTTCAAATAATCACATAGGGTCTGATAGTTACCTGCAGAAGTCAGTGCTCATGTAACATAATGGGAATTCTTAGCTCCTATTTCTAACTCTAGCGTAATCTATGATGTCACATGTGACGTCATCACTGTGACACGGTACTAATTGCCTGACATACGTTTCATGTGTGGCTTCAAAATGGGCATTAGATTTTACAATTAACTATTCCTTTGGGATGATTTGAAGCATAATTAAATTATTTAAGCATAATAGTAAAACAAATACAAAATGAAAGTTTTTTTTTAAATGTTCTATTTTTATTTGATTTTTCCAGCTTTGATAAAGAGCTACATGTCCCCCTTTGCTGCCGAGTCACTTCACATGTTAGTGTACGCGGTCCCTCTTGGCTCTTTGAGCAAGTCCACTAGCAGCCACTCACCCATCATAATTTATATAGATTGCTCCTTGTAGGACACAACCACAAAGGGGGACATGCATTGCTTGATCAAAGCTGCAAATAGAATCATGTGAAGAAAAAATAAAATAAGTAACAAAAATAAGCAGGTTTAGATTTTTAACTAATATGCTCAATTCTTATTATTTGGCACAATGCCTACAGTGTAAATGTATTACCTAACATTTGATTGTACAACAAACTAAGGAAACATAGACAACTGCCTTACATAGTACTTTGATATTATTATTATTATTATTATTATTATTATTATTATTATTATTATATTTCTTTGTAATGCGTCAAGTACAAGGCAAAACAAAATTGACATATTGCAAAGATTGGAGAATAGAGGGCCCTAACTAAGAATCTAGTGTATGTGGAGCTTGCGCTAAAGCACCTTACAGGATTGAAAACTCCCAAACTTACTATCTAATGAGTTGGGTATGGTGGGGAGGGGGATATATGTGTTGTGCATGTTAAGGTGACAGTTGATGAGCTTCTTTAAATAGATGTGTTTCTAGTGAGGTTTTGAAGGATTTGAAGCAGGAGGATAGTGTGGTGGAGCGAGGCAAGGAGTTCCAGAGAATAGGGGCAGCTCAAGAAAAGTCCTGAAGGCGAGAGTGTGAGGAGGTGATGAGAGAGGAGTAAAGAAGAAGGTCATTAGTAGAATGAAGAGGGTGGGTGGGGGAATATTTGGAGATGACAACAGGGATATAGGGGGGTGCTGTTGTTGAGGGCTTTGTAAGTTAGGGTCATAATGTTACATTTTATTCCTGAGGCTACGGGAAGCGAGTGGTGCGACTGACAGAGAGGTGCTGCAGATACAGATCATTGCGTGTGGAAGATGAGCCTCTCGGGGGCGTCATTATGGATTGGCGTGGAGGCAGACGAGTGATGGGGAGGCGATGATAGACACATGATTGGAGTACTTTCCTAAAATGTATAAATATTTGTGGTCATATAGATAGATGAAAGTAATGGCCTACACTGGGGTCATGATTAAAGATATCTCTGGGTCACAATATTATAAATATATCATTTTTGTATTTTTTTACTTATTTGGCCACTTCAGTGCTTATACAACATGGTTTCATTCGCTTGTTTAGTTACTAATTAACCAAAAAAATAGTATTTGGAGAAAAAAATAAAATGTAATTTTTAAAATGGACATCCAGAATATAGCAGATGATCTTCTCTCCACTCCCTTCCTCGACCAGGAAATGAAAAAAGGATCTGCCCAGGAGGATCTCCTATTTGTTTACCTGTGTAGGCTACCCTGTAATAGTCACTGCAATTAATTATACAGAGAAGGCGTGTTATAAGTACCTATAGGCTATAATATATTCTGATATGGCGGCGCTCCCTACCGATTGGCATGGGCTAGGCTTGTCTTTCCCTTTTCTTCTCTTCATGTTGTCTGCTATCAGGACCAGCAAAATCTAACGGCCACGTCTAGTAGATTCTACATGAATGGAGGTGATTATTTATTTCTCCCTTGTGGCCCGGGTTGGTTATAAGTTACCGTAGTACTATACTTTATTTAATAAGGGTCCACATGTGCTGTACTCCCACCAGGAATGATATATACATTTCTCTCTTCTAGAGGTATAAAAGCTGAACTTCAAATAAAAGCTCCAAAAGCTGAACTGTTTCTTTACAAATATTAATTTAATTGGTAATCAGTTATTAGATAAACGTATGACGGCGCTCCTGTAAATAAACTGAACAATCATCTGTAAGTCCTTGCGTGCCGCTTGGTGGCCTGCGCAGACTCCGTGCCCTCTGAGCGTTTCACATACTTGTATTTGTCTCTGTCGCCATCTAGGGGCAGGCTGTGGCTCCTCTTTTGAATTGCATTTTTTTCAAATAATATTTTTTATTTGTCAGTTTTCAGTTCATATTTTTGTGGCCAAGATTAAAAATATTTATTGAATGTCATTTTTGTTATTAGTTAATCTGTGAAGAATGTGCCAGCATCTGATTTATTTCTCGGATTTATTGACATTTTATATTTTAACATTCAGGTAATGCTGAGACGCCCCGTGGGGTGCTGGGATTTTTTCAAGATCATCACAGTTTTGCTCTATAACTCAGTAAAAGCACAGTGAGAAGACGTCGCACACACGTGGCTAATGTTCTCACACACAAGGCTCATGTTCTCACACACGGCTCATGTTCTCACACACGGCTCATGTTCTCACACACTCGGCTCATGTTCTCACACCCGGTCATGTTCTCACACTCGGCTCATGTTATCACACACACGGCTCATGTTCTCACACACGGCTCATGTTCTCACACTCGGCCCATGTTCTCACACTCAGCTCATGTTCACACACTCGGCTCATGTTCTCACACTCGGCTCATGTTATCACACACACGGCTCATGTTCTCACACTCGGCTCATGTTATCACACACACGGCTCATGTTATCTCACACACGGCTCATGTTCTCACACTCGGCTCATGTTCTCACACACGGCTCATGTTCTCACACTCGGCCCATGTTCTCACACTCAGCTCATGTTCACACACACGGCTCATTTGGTCTCATACATGGCTCATTTGGTCTCACACACGGCTCATGTTCTCATACACACAAAGTTCATGTTCTCACACTCGGCTCATGTTATCACACACACGGCTCATGTTCTCACACACGGCTCATGTTCTCACACTCGGCCCATGTTCTCACACTCAGCTCATGTTCACACACTCGGCTCATGTTCTCACACTCGGCTCATGTTATCACACACACGGCTCATGTTCTCACATACACGGCTCATGTTCTCACATACACGGCTCATGTTCTCACACTCAGCTCATGTTCACACACTCGGCTCATGTTCTTACACTCGGCTCATGTTATCACACACACGGCTCATGTTCTCACACACTCGGCTCATGTTCTCACACTCGGCTCATGTTATCACACACACGGCTCATGTTATCTCACACACGGCTCATGTTCTCACACTCGGCTCATGTTCTCACACACGGCTCATGTTCTCACACTCAGCTCATGTTCACACACACGGCTCATTTGGTCTCATACATGGCTCATTTGGTCTCACACACGGCTCATGTTCTCATACACACAAAGTTCATGTTCTCACACACGGCTCATGTTCTCACACACGGCTCATGTTCTCACACACGGCTCATGTTCTCACACACACACGACTCATGTTCATGCACACACGCCTCATGTTCGTGCACACACGCCTCATTTTCGTGCACACATGCCTCATGTTAACACACACTTACATGGTTCATGTTCAGACACACACATGGCTCAAGTTCTCACACACAGCTCATGCTCTCACACACAGCTCATGCTCTCACACACAGCTCATGCTCTCACACACAGCTCATGCTCTCATACACACACATGGCTCATGTTCGCACACACACACAGCTCATGCTCTCATACACACACATGGCTCATGTTCGCACACACACACACAGCTCATGTTCGCACTCACACACATGGCTCATATTCACACACACAGCTCATGTTCGCACACACACACATGGCTCATATTCACACACACAGCTCATGTTCGCACACACACACATGGCTCATATTCACACACACAGCTCATGTTCGCACTCACACACATGGCTCATATTCACACACACAGCTCATGTTCGCACACACACACATGGCTCATATTCACACACACAGCTCATGTTCGCACACACACACATGGCTCATATTCACACACACAGCTCATGTTCGCACACACACACATGGCTCATATTCACACACACAGCTCATGTTCGCACACACACACATGGCTCATATTCACACACACAGCTCATGTTCGCACTCACACACATGGCTCATATTCACACACACAGCTCATGTTCGCACACACACACATGGCTCATATTCACACACACAGCTCATGTTCGCACACACACACACAGCTCATGTTCGCACACACACACACGGCTCATGCTCATATACACACACAGGGGTGTAGCATCCTAATTCTGGAGGGCTTGCAGCTCATTGTATACACACGCTGGAAAATAACTTATTTATACATACATAAAAACATAGAAAAATCCCCTGGTTCCTACACCCATGCACACGCAGCTCGGGTTGGCACGCACAGCTCATGTTCGCACACACACACACAGATCATGTTCGCACACACACACACAGCTCATGTTCTCACACACAGCTCATGTTCTCACACACAGCTCATGTCCACATACATGGTTCATGTTTGCTCACATGGCTCATGTGTTTCAGATGATGTCATTGCTCTACAGTGTATCAAATTAACACAGAACAGAATTCAGTAACAGGCGTGGGTGTCACAGGAGGGGGCCGCGCATGCTGCAGCTTCAGGGATAAGTGATTTATAAACATGTATAGAATAGATATCAACTAATTATCATTGATCTAAGGTGCAACACATGAAAAGCACATATGGACAGTTTAAAGTGCTCTTCAAGTGCAACATGAGATGCAACTTTTGCAGCAAAATATGAATATTTTGGTATTTTGGACTAGTAAAACAGGGTAATATTACTTTCTGTGATTAAGGGTTCACATAATTACTGATACAACATTATTTTACTGATACAGGTTCATTTTCTTGTTTTTGTGTATTTTTGTTGTACTTAAATGCTTATTAGCAGAAACTCCAACGTATATTACCCTTGTTTACTAGTCCAAAATACCAACATATTTCCTACCAAACAACCTAACATCGTAATTTTCAGTAAATTCAGGATGAATCTGCTTTGTCGCACGGTCACCTGAGCTTCGTCTTCCAGTATCGTTGGCTTTTACTTAACTTCCGTAGACAGCAGTAATTATATTTATGTTCTAGTTTTGCAATTTACGGAGACCCAATGCAATATGTTCAGTGAATCCTAAAACAAATGGTTTAGCTGTGCGGATAATTTAATAAATCATGTTGATTACATGAGCTGAACGTGGGGGGATTTTATTGATTTGGGGTCAGCGTGTCACATATATGTAGAGCAGGCCAGTCCTGGTGCAGGTTTAGGGTAGTCTGACCTGTCTGACCTGTCTGGGATTTGGAATATGACAGTATTTCATCTTTTACCTCTTTTTTATGTGCCTTTGTTTTTTGGGGAAGGACCAAGCACAATATATATAGTACCTACAGAAGGGCCATCGATCTTAGCATCAAAGCAGGAAGGGCAGGATTGTGTAATAAATAAAATAACAATACATATTGTGAAGAGATATTTACCTACTAACAATTTTAAGCAAAATAAAAAGAATAAACTGTAAGAAGATCTTGGACACACTTGAACTTGCCATTGACACTCACCTGACTTTTATGGTTAAGATGAATGTTGACACAGACCTTGGGGAGCATTTTATGGGACTGGTCTCCACACTGAGTGAGAAGGTCCCTTCAGGCTTTGGTTGTGGAATGTTATACCGGAGAACGATCTAGTCATGGAGAAAACATTGAGAGTGGCGAGAAGAGCAAAGACAAAAAGAGAGATATAAAGGTATATAAAGGTATATATCTATAGAAAAAGAGGTGAATAATGGGAAGAAGTGGTGGGAAGAAGGCATTCAATAAGAGGTGATAGAGGGAAAGGAAAGAGGGTGATAGAGTAGGGGAAAAGGAGAGTTGGGAGAGAGGAAACTGAGAGACATAAATGGAGAGTGAGATATATATATTTGGTGGAAACATAGGTTTTCATGGTATAACCTACAGATCTGTCCTCAGGACAGGGGGATAGAGGAGTTAAAGTGAAGGAGAGGAGGATAGAAGGTTTAAAGAGAGAGTAAAAAATAGACAAAACAAAGTGAGGAGATTGGAAAAGAATAAATAGAGGTGGTCGAGAGTGGAAGAGGGTCAAAATAGATAGAGATAAGAGAGAGACAGAGATTGGGACCTAATATAAGAAAAGAGATGCATAGCGAGAGACAGAGCAGAAGAAAAGAGAAATAGACAGGGGAATAATAGAAAACGAGAAAGGGCGAGAGAATCAAGAAAGAGGAAAGAATGGAAGCAGGAGAAGAAGGGAGACCGGGGGTCCAAATGTAATGATAAGAACAGATTAATCTAAGAAGGGAAAACAGAGAGAGAATGATAAAAGAATAGAAAACAATATGCAGATATGGTCACACTGAGTGTCCTCTGACCTGGACCGCGGCGCAGCCACTTCCTGTAATGGACACAGTGTAATCCTCAGGAATGTCGGGCAGGTCCAGGGTCTGGACAAGGAGCCTTTTGTCTTCAGTGACAATCAGATTCCCACTGAAGCCCTTATTGTTACTGATAGTTACAATGGGGGTGCTCCCAGGGGCATATGTGAGCCTTCCATACTTAGAGAAGGCTTTTAGAGCCACCACAGTGTCCTACAGAGAGATGCGAATATCACAGTTAGGAAAACATTTGATCTTTGGTTACTTGATAGAATGACGAGTCCTGGAGGCAAGTCTTCTACTCACAGGTGATCCGGCACGATCTAGATCACCCTGCTATTACTGGAGGGTCATGTGTCAATGGGTACATTTTACCCCACGTATGTAGGTCCTAAAAGCTAGACTCTAACTTCTAAAGGAAATCTAAGTCTTGTGATTAGCCAGATCTACTTTCCTCCCGGTTCTAGTTTGAAACTTGCATTTTTGTTTTGTGGTATCAAATTATTTCTAGTAATTAAAATAACCTTCCTAAGCTCTGTAGAGATTAAATAGAATTACATGTATAAGTTATGCTAATATTTAGTGACAGTCAGTCTTTGTCTGTCTGTGATTACAATGGTCTCCCTGTGTATCTTCTCCTGTCCTTCCCAGAGTGCTACCTTCTCCCTCTATTTATCTGTAAAAACCAGCTTCTAATCTAGCCCTCTGACTATAACATTTACTAATGACGACAAAGTCAGTATGGGGCAGGCTGAGATTGATGTTTATATTATGCAGGATGTTTACAACAAACCACAAGCAAAGAGCAACCACCATAAACATAATCAACAGTAAACCTATTGGACCTAAACATAAACAAGCTTGCTTGAAGCAGATGGGAATTTTATTGGGTGAGTCACAGTGATCTCACACTATTAGGTGGATCCTTAGGCCACCTTATCTCTGGGTCTTGGGAAACTGTCTTTATAAAAACGTCTCAGTTGGACTCAAATGTCCTGATAACATGGTGTATAGAGATAGGTCCCATCATTTAAATTAAGTAACATCTAATCCTCAAAAAAAAATGTGGGTAAGAGACATGGGATATACTTGTCAAACATATTTAAAATGTGAATAAAAAAATCTATTTATTTTGCCTTTCTATGGAACATATCCTTCAGAGTGTCTGATGTCTACAACTTTTGATAAGTGAGCTCCTAAGAATGACAGAGACTTATGTAAGTTTCCTGGGTTTCAAATGTTTCAAACGTCTCAGAAGAAGCAGGCAGTAATTATCAGAAAAACCTGTGTTACATGGATAAGTTCAGTTTACTTACAAAGTTATTTGCCCAAAAGTAAAATCCAGCTGTTTACACCAACAGGAAGTGAGTATGGAGTAAGTGAGTGTGGAAGTGGACAGTTTGCACGGTGCCTCTATAAGAGCCGCAGAAGACGTGCTGGCAGAGATCTGGACCTTACAGCCTCAGTTCTTGTACTGAGCATGTCAGAGGCCACTGAGATACAATGTATCAGCCAAACTCTGAATTTGAATGTTATGCTAATTTTGGTGGGATTTTCTAGGGGTCTACACCATCAAATGCAACTGCCAAAAAACACAGGAAATTGTGCTAACTTCAAGGTAATATAATTAGAGTTTATTTTTGGATATTTTCATGCAAAAAAAGTTTTCCTACACTACTAATTCTCCTCTATGAGATGCATTCATAATCCATGAAACTTACATATCCCTTTAAGATATAACTCCCTTTGATAATTAAACCACAATGTTGGACTTCCCTCATTTGCTTTGAAAGGAAGATACACTGGAGCGGCCTGTGGAGCGTGTGCATGTATCTACCCATGTGTGCACGTATGTGTGTTTGCGAGTGTGCATATGTGTGTATGTGGTTTAGTGTCGACTTGTAAGTATGTAAGTAAGTGAAACATTTGCAGATCATATTCAGATTTCTGTTTCTTGTCTTATCGTTATGTTGCCTTACCTGGGTTGAACAGAATTCCCCATTGGGTTTCTGCTGCGCAGTCAGCCAGTGGTGTATATCAGCAGCATAGGCAAGTTCTTCTGATGAAGGATTTGTCCCGGACACATATCCTAGCATGACATATGCTGTTACCTCTACATCTGCAGACTGTGGGTTGGACCACACGTTCTCAACCGCTTGTGAGACTGGATTCTGGGACCAGTGTGTAAACTTTCCTGCAAAAAACATGTTATACATAATATGGCGGCTTTGGGTCACTAGAGATATTTTCACAATATTGGAGTTAGGTTATTCAGACAATTAATAAGAGCAGTTGGATCATCAGTTCACTTCACCCAATGTTGCATCTGGGCCACCAGACTAATTCATCAAAATGCCATCATCGGTCCCGCCTCCCAAGCCCGTTGTCTCGGGGTTCTACTGGACCCTGCCCTCTCTTTCATCCCACACATACAGTCTCTAACCAAATCCTGTCTTTTCCATCTAAAAAACATATCCAAAATACGCCATTACCTTACACAAGACACTACTAAGATTCTAATACACTCTCTCATCATTTCTCGTCTTGACTATTGCAACTCGCTCCTTGTTGGCCTGCCCATCACTCGCCTCTCCCCATTTCAATCCATAATAAATGCCTCCGCCAGACTCATCTTCAGTACACATCGTTCAGTGTCAGCAGCTCCTCTTTGTCAATCACTTCACTGGCTTCCCTTAGCCTCCAGAATAACATTTTAAATCTTGACCCTAACTCACAAAGCCCTCAACAACAGCGCACCCCCATATATCTCTTCTCTCATCTCCAAATACTCCCCCACACACCCTCTTCGTTCTGCTAACGACCTTCTTCTTTCTACCACTCTTGTCACCTCCTCTCACTCCCGCCTCCAGGACTTTTCTCGCGCTGCCCCTATTCTCTGGAACTCCTTGCCTCGCTTCACCAGACTATCCTCCTGCCTTTAATCCTTCAAAACATCAATAAAAATGCACCTCTTTAAAGAAGCCTATAACCTTCCTCCCTAACATGCTCAGCACTACTCTCTCCCTACTGTACCACATACAAACTTTAACCTTTAGATTGTAAGTCTGCGAGTTTCAATCCTGCCCGGCGCTTTAGGGAAAGCGCTATGGACACCGGATTCCAAGCTCAAAGACAGGGCCCCCCATTCTTTGCAATGTGTGAATCTTGAACTTGTCATTGCTTGTAACTTAACTTATGTATATCGCTACGGAATATGTTGGCGCCATACAAATAAACGATAATAATAATAATAATGTATTATTTACCCAAGTCAGACAATTGTCAATGTTTCAATGGTTTTTCTTTACTCCCTACTGACCATCTGATATATAACGTAGATCAGAGGAGATAAAGAAATGTTGCGCAAGCCTTTTATACCTGCTCACTTTAAATTTAGTTCACGTTATTGTGCATGTAAATCTAGCTGAACTTCATTGTGCCTCCCAAGGCATTGGCCTGGCCTGCCTGTGCATAAACACAGCCCTGGGGTCAGCATAGAATGGGTTATCCATTGTGAGAGCACAATGTTAGAGATTATCGCTACTGCCGGCACATAGTGGAGTGCACCTCCTGGATATACGTTATATCTCCTATTTGCATTTTTGTGGTGAATTCCAGGCATTTAGGTTACACCTCCTCAGTATGGAGTGAGCTCAATGGAGACTGAGTATACCTCTTTTTGGAGATAAGGGACCCTTAGATAAATCTAAATGTGAAAGAAGCCTAAATATCGAAATAACCACAACGTGACATCCCCAATGAAAAGAGAAATAATAAAACTGACGCTAATATTCACCGCCTTTTAGTAAAATCTATAAAACATTCACTCAATCAAACAAACCAATCGAGAGGTGGAGTTACATATCTAGTGACATTGTTTGTGCCCAGTATGGAGTGTCTTGGTCATGCCACCTACAGACTGAGCGGCAGACAATGATGGAGGAGCCATATTACCTGTCTTTGTAGCCACCTCATCAAGCTGCCTCTTCAGTGTCTCTCTGTTCCCTGTGTTATCACTCATAGTTTCGGCGTAGAAACACAAAGCCTTAGAGTACAAAGAACTGTCCGGCTCCAGGCACCTCTTCAGACACAGTTTTGCTTTCTCTAGAATATCAGCCTAGAAGATACAACAGCAAAAATAAACTGTAAGAATGAAAAAGGAAAATGAAACAGAAAAAATAAGAGAAAGAAAAGGAGAAAGATGGAATGAGAAAGAGAATGATGCATAATGGGTATTAAATAAAATTAAAATGACTGTACACTTAAGTCCCACATTATTATACATTGAATAGATCACATTTTCAAGTAGGTCCATTTTTTATTTTCCCATAAAGATTTTTTTTATTAAACATATCCAGAAAATCTTTTGTGCAATTTTTTATTTACCTTTGTACTGACAGTTCTTGGCGTCAATCTCCTGTTTGTGTCTAATTTCTATGTTATTCCTAATAACAACATTTATTATGTATCTGGCAGAAGCCAATGCTGTAATATCACAGGAAATAAGAGAGGCTCTCTCTTTATGAATATAATATGGTCCCCTCTGCACATGGCATCTCATCCTCTACAGCAGGGATTTCATTGGAAAGGCTACATATCTGGCAATACAAATGGGGAATTTTGGCTGCGGCTGCATTTTCTGAAACATTTAGACACATTGAGTTGTCTTAAGTTGTAATGTAGTTTTTTTTTATGTATTTAAGATTTTAACATGTGTTCGAATTGTTATAGCACAACATATAATTGTTCTAAATGAACCTTTTGGTCTATTAATAATTTGGGAATTATATGCCCCGCTAAAGCAAAGAATGTGTAGAAGCTAGTTATTGTTTGTAGTGAATCTTGGGAATCCAATGCAGAGACCACTTACATATTGTGAATCTTTCAGCTCTTTCAATATTGTAAAGATATAGGCTGTGAGAGCGACCTCGCCGTCTTGCCCACCCTGCAAGAGAACCAATAGATTAGTTGGGTTGGAGACAGTGGATCCCTGCAGATCCTGTATGGCCACAAACCTTAGAGGACCACTGTCCAATGACTATGTATATATATATACACGTCAGGCTAAGATCACAAGTAAGGCTGGAAAAAGTCATTAAAATTGATTTTAAGTTGCAAAAACACTCTTTCCTCACCAGTGTGTATATTATTAGAAGGATAGCGACTCCTCCTAAGGGGTCTCTTACCTGGAGGTCTGTATGGAATAGTTTCCCCACACTCTTGAAGCAGCCATTGTCTTGTTGCAGTGCCTTCAGCCAGGCCACGGCATCTGCAATGTGTTTGTTGTCTATAGCTATGGTGCTCTTGGCCTCATTGAAACTCTGAATAACAAATGCAGTCAACCTGGATGAAGAATGAAGAATAGTGACAAGTGAACATGTTTTGTCTTTTTTTTTATAGTCTTATGTCTAGGAGTAACATTTACTTTTGGAGATTTGTGGGTAATGTGAGAAGGTACAACTTTCCAGAAATGGTAATAAATAAGTAGAACAGTGGCAGGGTTGAGTATATTTAAGCATGCTTGGGAGAAACATAAGGCTATCTTGAGGCTTAGTTTAGCAAAAGATTTAGATAAATAGAATGGGCAGTCTAGATGGGCCTTTGTTTCTCTGTTTCTGGTATAAAGGCACAAAGGGACGGAGAGATATAATAGCATGCATTTGGGATGATTACATAAAAAAAGGTCTGAAATGAACTGAAATGCAAATGGTAAAATAAGGCAAATAGGAACATTCAGCAGAAAAAGAAAAACACAAAATGACGAATCCTCACCACGTGTGTCCAGAATCATCACTGTTACCAAAGGCACTGAATGAACCATCGAACCTCTTGTAGTTCAGCTCTCCCTGGTAACCTGGAGGAGACAGAACCAAACAAATTGGAGTTCTTGTTCAGTTTAACAAGACCAACTGTTGAGTACCATACACTGCACCACTATACTATGCTCAAACGGACAATATAATTAAACAATTTGTTCAACCGCATGGGGACATATTCCAGGATAATGGAAGAAGTGGATTAGAACACCTAGGGTTTGTAAGTAAATAATCGAAATTCAGTAAAACTAGTAATGGAGAAAAGATGACAATAAAGGTTTAGGTTCAAAAGTAAGTTTAATATGGCACCTTACTTTTGTAAATGATTGAATAGGAATCATTGCCTAAATAATCTAGATCCCTTTTCAGACTTCTCTATATATCATGCAAGACCAAGGAAGCGCACTCCTTTCTTTACATAGATGTGCCAGGAAAGAGTAGTTTTAGACAGAGATGAAGAAGAACAAAACGAAGAGGTATCTTTTAAGCACAACTGAAGCGTATCTCAGAGGGGTGTGATGGAACAAGTCATGCATTAAAGCTCGAAGGTATTTGAAGAACACCATGAAGGACAGCTGTATCATGAGGAGGGTGTAATCCAATGGCTTGCCTCTTGGCAGAAGGGACAGAGACCAGTCCTTAGGCACTAGCACAATACTGTAAGATTTCCTGAGTATTATACAAGGATCTTATATGCCCTGGCGTTTCACATGATGCTTGTAGACCTGGTGAAAGTGGATGATATTTTAGTGGAAGAAGATGATATTCTTCTCCTTCATGTTTCAGATTCAAGACATGGAATACAACAAGGACTGACCAGAAGAAGTGACAGTTAAGTATTGGAAATGAAGGTTAGCCTTAGACTTCGTGTCTTAGCAGTGACCACTTGTCTCACATTCTCTACTCACCCTTCTCAATATTTATTTTTGATGTTATGCTAATCTCAGCAGTAATTTGGTTTGTGACCACCAGGTATTCTCTGCCATAGATGTTCTTGACAAAGTAATACATGTTCTGCTCTCCACAGCCACTGGGCTTCCCGAAAAGTGCAGCCAAATTGCTCAGCAGATTTCCCATCACGTCACCTGGAGTCAGAAAGAATGAGTCAGAGCCTTGAGAAGAAGCAAGAGAGCATCTTCAAGTAGCAGGCGGATTCTGATAATGGTCAGCTTTAACTGGTTATTAATGAAGGTGTTTACAGCTCCCACAAAATCACAGTTTATTGAAGCATATGTCTAAAAAGATGAAAAATGCACCACAACGTTCCAGCTCATTTATAAATAAATACATTAAAGCCTATAATGACAACTAAAGGTATTGTCCTTATGGTTTGTACTCCCATGAAGACATAGTGAAGGAGAACAAACAAAAGCAGCTCGGCAATTCTATTAATTCACAATTAGTGATACATCTCCTAAAAATGGTCCTTCACAATAAAGTGACACAAAATGATCTGGGTGTTGTGACAACTGAGTTTGTTGGGGTTTGAGTGGCTGAGCTTCTTTCATTAGTAGACGTTAAAAACTTTGGACCCAATTGTATCTGGAGAGATGTAAAGTGACTGTCACATAACTATAATTAGGGACTGGGATCCAGGAACCTCCTCAATGTGTGTCACAGAAGGACCAGGCTACATGTAATGTACCCTATAATAAGTCTTCCTGAGAACTGCACTTGTACCTGACACGGTGAGTTGTGCCATCTCCGATTCCTTAATGTAGTCTGCTGGAACATGCAAGGAGAACTTGTCTGTATCTACAAGAAAATATCAACAGAATCTCACATAAAACATACAATATACTCCATTCTCCCTTTCTATTTCATGTCTTGAGTGTTATCTATAAGTTACACTACCCCCTTGCTCTGCCTGGTCACCCTCATTGTATCCTTCCACTGTCCAATTGAAGTCTCACCCTGTCTCCATTCACCTGTCTGCCCTACTTTAATGCACTTTGCTGGTTACTCCAGTAGTAACCTTGCTCCAACCTGGACCCCTCACTGTGACCTCTGCACACGTGATACCCCTCTTTTAAACTCATCATTGCCGGTCACGCTTACTGTGATCTCACTTAGTCCAGTTACCCCTACTGTCATTCCTCTCTGCATGGTCACCCCCACAATGACCTTGTTTGACTCTGCCACCCCCACTATAATACAGCTCTGCCTCATCAGCCCCACTTTAACTCTGCTCTGAAGCAGTGGAGCTACCAGTGGTAAATCAAGGCCCTTCTCTGGGGGGCAGTACTGTGTAATTTATTAATTTATTAATTAATGATCATTATGATCATAATGATAACAGAAATCACGAAAGGTTTGCACACCCTTAGATCTTAATACTGTATATTGCCCCCTTTAGCACCAATTACAGCGTTCAGTCTTTTGCAATAGTTGTTACACCAACATCACGCACAGACAGGTCAGTCACTGTTACACCAACATCACACACAGACAGGTCAATCACTGTTACACCAACATCACACACAGACAGGTCAATCACTGTTACACCAACATCACGCACAGACAGGTCAGTCACTGTTACACCAACATCACGCACAGACAGGTCAGTCACTGTTACATCACACACAGACAGGTCAGTCACTGTTACATCACACACATACAGGTCAGTCATTGTTACATCACACACAGACAGGTCAGTCATTGTTACACCAACATCACGCACAGACAGGTCAGTCATTGTTACATCACACCCAGACAGGTCAGTCATTGTTACATCACACACAGACAGATAAGTCATTGTTACATCACACACATACAGGTCAGTCATTGTTACATCACACACAGACAGGTCAGTCATTGTTACACCAACATCACGCACAGACAGGTCAGTCATTGTTACATCACACCCAGACAGGTCAGTCATTGTTACACCAACATCACACACAGACAGGCCAGTCATTGTTACATCACACACATACAGGTCAGTCATTGTTACACCAACATCACACACAGACAGGCCAGTCATTGTTACACCAACATCACACAAAGACAGGTCAGTCATTGTTACACCAACATCACACACAGACAGGTCAGTCATTGTTACATCACACACATACAGGTCAGTCATTGTTACACCAACATCACACACAGACAGGTCAGTCATTGTTACACCAACATCACACACAGACAGGTCAGTCACTGTTACATCACACACAGACAGGTCAGTCATTGTTACACCAACATCACACACAGACAGGTCAGTCATTGTTACACCAACATCACACACAGACAGGTCAGTCACTGTTACATCACACACAGACAGGTCAGTCATTGTTACACCAACATCACACACAGACAGGTCAGTCATTGTTACATCACACACATACAGGTCAGTCATTGTTACACCAACATCACACACATACAGGTCAGTCACTGTTACATCACACACAGACAGGTCAGTCACTGTTACATCACACACAGACAGGTCAGTCATTGTTACACCAACATCACACACAGACAGGTCAGTCACTGTTACATCACACACAGACAGGTCAGTCATTGTTACACCAACATCACACACAGACAGGTCAGTCATTGTTACATCACACACATACAGGTCAGTCACTGTTACACCAACATCACACACATACAGGTCAGTCACTGTTACATCACACACAGACAGGTCAGTCACTGTTACACCAACATCACACACATACAGGTCAGTCATTGTTACACCAACATCACACACAGACAGGTCAGGCATTGTTACACCAACATCACACACAGACAGGTCAGTCATTGTTACACCAACATCACGCACAGACAGGTCAGTCATTGTTACATCACACACATACAGGTCAGTCATTGTTACATCACACACAGACAGGTCAGTCACTGTTACACCAACATCACGCACAGACAGGTCAGTCACTGTTACATCACACACAGACAGGTCAGTCATTGTTACACCAACATCACACACAGACAGGTCAGTCACTGTTACATCACACACATACAGGTCAGTCATTGTTACACCAACATCACACACATACAGGTCAGTCACTGTTACATCACACACAGACAGGTCAGTCATTGTTACACCAACATCACACACAGACAGGTCAGTCACTGTTACATCACACACAGACAGGTCAGTCATTGTTACACCAACATCACACACAGACAGGTCAGTCACTGTTACATCACACACATACAGGTCAGTCATTGTTACACCAACATCACACACATACAGGTCAGTCATTGTTACACCAACATCACACACAGACAGGTCAGTCACTGTTACATCACACACATACAGGTCAGTCATTGTTACACCAACATCACACACATACAGGTCAGTCACTGTTACATCACACACAGACAGGTCAGTCATTGTTACACCAGCATCACACACAGACAGGTCAGTCATTGTTACACCAACATCACACACAGACAGGTCAGTCATTGTTACACCAGCATCACACACAGACAGGTCAGTCATTGTTACACCAACACCACACACAGACAGGTCAGTCATTGTTACACCAACACCACACACAGACAGGTCAGTCATTGTTACACTGTTTTGGAGAAAACCAAAATAGTTCTCGGAGATATCTGTCCCTGGCCAAATTACCAATATACAGGTAGTGTGTACACCTTAGAGAAAAAAATACACCAACA
Organism: Discoglossus pictus; assembly: GCA_027410445.1. Taxonomy (NCBI): domain Eukaryota; kingdom Metazoa; phylum Chordata; class Amphibia; order Anura; family Alytidae; genus Discoglossus; species Discoglossus pictus. The sequence continues at coordinate 128,302,813 of CM050171.1, forward strand.
CAGAGTTCTGGTATAAAGCTTTCTCTCTCCCCTCTTTTTATTAAAATCAGCTGTCATATTTATAACATTTTTAACAATCAGATAAATGTTGCATCTTGGTGAACACCAGTCTAAGTAAGGCCTCTGATCAGTCCATAACAACACCAATACCACACACAGAAAGGTCAGTTATTATTACATCACACACAGACAGGTCAGTCATTGTTACACCAACATCACACACAGACAGGTCAGTCACTGTCACACCAACATCACACACAGACAGGTCAGTCATTGTTACACCAACATCACACACAGACAGGTCAGTCACTGTTACACCAACATCACACACATACAGGTCAGTCATTGTTACACCACACACAGACAGGTCAGTCATTGTTACACCAACATCACAGACAGACAGGTCAGTCATTGTTACACCAACATCACACACAGACAGGTCAGTCATTGTTACACCAACACCACACACAGACAGGTCAGTCATTGTTACATCACGCACAGACAGGTCAGTCATTGTTACATCACGCACAGACAGGTCAGTCATTGTTACACCAACATCACGCACAGACAGGTCAGTCACTGTTACATCACACACATACAGGTCAGTCATTGTTACACCAACACCACACACAGACAGGTCAGTCATTGTTACATCACGCACATACAGGTCAGTCATTGTTACACCAACATCACGCACAGACAGTTCAGTCACTGTTACATCACACACATACAGGTCAGTCATTGTTACACCAACATCACACACAGACAGGTCAGTCACTGTTACACCAACATCACACACAGACAGGTCAGTCATTGTTACACCAACATCACGCACAGACAGGTCAGTCACTGTTACACCAACATCACACACAGACAGGTCAGTCATTGTTACACCAACATCACGCACAGACAGGTCAGTCACTGTTACATCACACACATACAGGTCATTCGTTGTTACACCAACATCACACACAGACAGGTCAGTCACTGTTACACCACATCACGCACAGACAGGTCTGTCATTGTTACACCAACATCACGCACAGACAGGTCAGTCACTATTACATCACACACATACAGGTCAGTCATTGTTACACCAACATCACACACAGACAGGTCAGTCACTGTTACACCAACATCACACACAGACAGGTCAGTCATTGTTACACCAACATCACACACAGACAGGTCAGTCACTGTTACACCAACATCACACACAGACAGGTCAGTCATTGTTACACCAACACCACACACAGACCGGTCAGGCATTAATACACCAACACCGCACACAGACAGGTCAGTCATTGTTACACCAACATCACACACAGACAGGTCAGTCATAGTTACACCAACACCACACACATACAGGTCAGTCATTTTTACACCACACACAGACAGGTCAGTCATTGTTACACCAACATCACAGACAGACAGGTCAGTCATTGTTACACCAACATCACACACAGACAGGTCAGTCATTGTTACACCAACACCACACACAGACAGGTCAGTCATTGTTACATCACACACAGACAGGTCAGTCATTGTTACACCAACATCACACACATACAGGTCAGTCATTGTTACACCAACATCACACACAGACAGGTCAGTCACTGTTACACCAACATCACACACAGACAGGTCAGTCATTGTTACACCAACATCACACACAGACAGGTCAGTCACTGTTACACCAACATCACACACAGACAGGTCAGTCACTGTTACACCAACATCACACACAGACAGGTCAGTCATTGTTACATCACACACAGACAGGTCAGTCATTGTTACACCAACATCACACACATACAGGTCAGTCATTGTTACACCAACATCACACACAGACAGGTCAGTCACTGTTACACCAACATCACACACAGACAGGTCAGTCATTGTTACACCAACATCACGCACAGACAGGTCAGTCACTGTTACATCACACACATACAGGTCAGTCGTTGTTACACCAACATCACACACAGACAGGTCAGTCATTGTTACACCAACATCACACACAGACAGGTCAGTCACTGTTACACCAACATCACACACAGACAGGTCAGTCATTGTTACACCAACATCACACACAGACAGGTCAGTCATTGTTACACCAACATCACACACAGACAGGTCAGTCACTGTTACACCACATCACGCACAGACAGGTCAGTCATTGTTACACCAATACCACACACAGACCGGTCAGGCATTAATACACCAACACCGCACACAGACAGGTCAGTCATTGTTACACCAACATCACACACAGACAGGTCAGTCATAGTTACACCACACACATACAGGTCAGTTATTTTTACACCACACACAGACAGGTCAGTCATTGTTACACCAACATCACAGACAGACGGGTCAGTCATTGTTACACCAACATCACACACAGACAGGTCAGTCATTGTTACACCAACACCACACACAGACAGGTCAGTCATTGTTACATCACACACAGACAGGTCAGTCATTGTTACATCACGCACATACAGGTCAGTCATTGTTACACCAACATCACGCACAGACAGTTCAGTCACTGTTACATCACACACATACAGGTCAGTCATTGTTACACCAACATCACACACAGACAGGTCAGTCATTGTTACACCAACATCACGCACAGACAGGTCAGTCACTGTTACACCAACATCACACACAGACAGGTCATTCATTGTTACACCAACATCACGCACAGACAGGTCAGTCACTGTTACATCACACACATACAGGTCAGTCGTTGTTACACCAACATCACACACAGACAGGTCAGTCACTGTTACACCACATCACGCACAGACAGGTCAGTCATTGTTACACCAACACCACACACAGACAGGTCAGTAATTGTTACACCAACATCACACACAGGTCAGTCATTGTTACATCACACATAGACAGGTCAGTCATTGTTACACCAACACCACACACAGACAGGTCAGTCATTGTTACATCACACACAGACAGGTCGGTTATTGTTACACCAACATCACACACAGACAGGTCGGTCATTGTTACACCAACATCACACACAGACAGGTCAGTCATTGTTACACCAACATCACACACAGACAGGTCTGTCATTGTTACACCAACATCACGCAGAGACAGGTCAGTCATTGTTACATCACACACAGACAGGTCGGTTATTGTTACACCAACATCACACACAGACAGGTCGGTCATTGTTACACCAACATCACACACAGACAGGTCTGTCATTGTTACACCAACATCACGCAGAGACAGGTCAGTCACTATTACATCACACACAGACAGGTCAGTCATTGTTACACCAACATCACACACAGACAGGTCAGTCATTGTTACACCAACATCACACACATACAGGTCAGTCATTGTTACACCAACACCACACACAGACCGGTCAGGCATTGTTACACCAACACCACACACAGACAGGTCAGTCATTGTTACACCAACATCACACACATACAGGTCAGTCATTGTTACACCACATCACGCACAGACAGGTCTGTCATTGTTACACCAACATCACGCACAGACAGGTCAGTCCCTGTTACACCACATCACGCACAGACAGGTCTGTCATTGTTACACCAACATCACGCACAGACAGGTCAGTCACTGTTACATCACACACATACAGGTCAGTCATTGTTACACCAACATCACACACAGACAGGTCAGTCATTGTTACATCACGCACATACAGGTCAGTCATTGTAACACCAACATCACGCACAGACAGGTCAGTCACTGTTACATAACACACATACAGGTCAGTCATTGTTACACCAACATCACACACAGACAGGTCAGTCATTGTTACATCACGCACATACAGGTCAGTCATTGTAACACCAACATCACTCACAGACAGGTCAGTCATTGTTACACCAACATCACACACAGACAGGTCAGTCATTGTTACACCAACATCACACACAGACAGGTCTGTCATTGTTACACCAACATCCCGCACAGACAGGTCAGTCACTGTTACATCACACACATACAGGTCAGTCATTGTTACACCAACATCACACACAGACAGGTCAGTCATTGTTACACCAACACCACACACAGACAGGTCAGTCATTGTTACACCAACACCACACACAGACAGGTCAGTAATTGTTACACCAACATCACACACAGGTCAGTCATTATTACATCACACATAGACAGGTCAGTCATTGTTACACCAACACCACACACAGACAGGTCAGTCATTGTTACATCACACACAGACAGGTCGGTTATTGTTACACCAACATCACACACAGACAGGTCGGTCCTTGTTACACCAACATCACACACAGACAGGTCAGTCATTGTTACACCAACATCACACACAGACAGGTCAGTCACTGTTACATCACACACATACAGGTCAGTCATTGTTACACCAACATCACACACAGACAGGTCAGTCACTGTTACATCACACACATACAGGTCAGTCATTGTTACACCAACATCACACAAAGACAGGTCAGTCATTGTTACACCAACATCACACACAGACAGGTCAGTCATTGTTACACCAACACCACACACAGACAGGTCAGTCATTGTAACACCAAAACCACACACAGACAGGTCAGTTCTTACAATAATAACATAAGCAATATCCTATGTGTATATTCTGGGTGATCACTTACCACCCGCACACAGGAACGAGCTGTGCACCTTCTCCACTCTCATTCCTTCTGGCTGTGGAAAAAAAAGAGAAAAAACACAGATTGGATGTGGTGCCATCACTTATGGTCGGATGTCCATTCTGCTTTATGTCCATCTCTCACTCAACCATTGCTGGGCTTTGGTTTTGTTGTCACCTCCTAATATGGCACATAGTTTGGATAGGATTGTGTCAGTGTGACTTTGTAGTGAGACACATGGCGGATGTGTAGGGTTATGTTAGTGCACCCATCGCTGTAATAAATAGATTGAATAGGAAACCATCTCCTTATGTGTGTTTTTATGGTGTAGCATGTTACCTCAACTTTGAGGCGCTTCAAAATTGCATCTGAGTGTCCTCTTTCTGGCAGTACCGGCTTCTGTCCATCACACAAATCCTCTGTATCCAAGGCCACAGTGTTAATGATAATTTCTATGAACCCTGCACAGAAAGGAAGAAGTTATCACATTAACAAAGGGAAACATAGAGGGCCAGTCCCTTCCCCATCCCTAGCATGCATGGCCAGTCCCTCCCATACCCCTAGCATGCATGACCAGTGCCTCCCATACCCCTAGCATGCATGGCCAGTGCCTTCCATATCCCTAGCATGCATGGCCAGTCCCTTCCATACCCCTATCATGCATGGCCAGTCTCTTCCACACCTCCAGCATGCATGGACAGTCCCTTCCATACCCCTAGCATGCATGGCCAGTCCATTCCATACCCCTAGCATGCATGGACAGTCCCTTCCATACCCCTAGCATGCATGACCAGTCCCTCCCATACCCCTAGCATGCATGGCCAGTCCATTCCATACCCCTAGCATGCATGGCCAGTCCCTCCCATACCCCTAGCATGCATGGCCAGTCCCTTCCACACCTCTAGCATGCATGGACAGTCCCTTCCATACCCCTAGCATGCATGGCCAGTCCCTCTCATACCCCTAGCATGCATGGGCAGTCCATTCCATACCCCTAGCATGCATGGCCAGTCCCTCTCATACCCCTAGCATGCATGGGCAGTCCATTCCATACCCCTAGCATGCATGGCCAGTCCCTCCCACACCATTAGCATGCCTGGCCAGTCCCTTCCATACCACTAGTATGCCTGGCCAGTCCCTTCCATACCACTAGCATGCATGGCCAGTCCATTCCATACCCCTAGCATGCATGGCCAGTCCCTCCCATACCCCTAGCATGCATGGCCAGTCCCTCCCATACCCCTAGCATGCATGGCCAGTCCCTTCCATACCACTAGCATGCATGGCCAGTTCCTCCCATATCCCTAGCATGCCTGGCGAGTCCCTCCCATACCCCTAGCATGCCTGGCCAGTCCCTCCCAATACCCCTAGCATGCCTGGCCAGTCCCTCCCATACCGCTAGAATGTCTGGTCAGTCCCTCCCCTACCCCTATCTTGCTTGCCCAGTCCCTCCCATACCCATAGCATGCTTGGCCAGTCCCTCCCATACCCCTAGCATGCATGGCCAGTCCTTCCATATCCCTAGCATGCCTGGCCATTGCCTTCCATACCCCTTGCATGCATCGCCAGTCCCTCCCATACCCCTAGCATGCATGGCCAGTCCCTCTCATACCTCTAGCATGCATGGCCAGTGCCTTCCATATCCATAGCATGCATGGCCAGTCCCTTCCATACCCCTAGCATGCATAGCCAGTCCCTCCCATACCCCTAGCATGCATGGACAGTCCCTTCCATATCCCTAGCATGCATGGCCAGTCCCTCCCATACCGCTAGCATGCATGGCCAGTCCCTTCCATACCCCTAGCATGCATGGCCAGTCCCTTCCATAATACCTAGCTTTGCATGGCCAGTTCATTCCTTTCACACTCACTGCAGGTAACACAAACAAACAGGTGCGGAGAACAGACACTGCTAAAATAACATCTATTATGAGAAAGAGTCAACTCAGGGGCAGTCTTTCAAGCTTTGGCTCACTTGTGCCATTACAGGTTAGACATTTCCTGTACCAGACTGACCCCCTCTGTTGACAGACCAGAACCAAAATGCCAGGCAAGTCTCCTCTGCAAAGGAGAGCCAACAAAGTTGGGTGAGGTGTGTCATGGCTCACCTGGCAGTCATCTGGGACTTGGACAGATGTCTGTCACAGACTGTTGACACAAGAGACGAAAACTGGGGGTTTGGGGCTCCCAGACCCCCTGTTATACTGTTATAAGGTTATATTGTTATTTTGTGGTCTAGGGGATAAAGTATTATACGTTTATCCCTTAGCATATTCCCATACCTCCCATGTTTAGGCTCATTGTAATGAGTATCCTGGGAGGGATCTAATGGGATATATTGGTTGTATGTGGGTGAAACATTGGGTGTTATATTTGTAAATATGAATGTATGTTATTATATTGTAGAGGGGAAGGCCGTTGAATACAGCCAAGCCTCCTTTGTTCCCAAAGGCCTATTAATCCCATTAGCTAAGTGTCCAGCAGAGTACTAACAATGGGGAGCTCACAGCTGGAGAGCAGACAGGCAGGCACCCAGAAACAATGGGATGGCCTGAGGCTTCTCAGCCTTCATAGCATGGGCACAGGAGAGCCAAGGCATGCTTTGCCCTGGAGATTCAGAGCCCAAATGAATTAGTTGGCCTCGCCTAGTGGGTGAACCTGGGGAGGAGTCTCATGGTTCCCACGTAGGGACCCTGCCTGATTGGCCAGAGGCAGTTAGGGGCTGATTAAAGGTAGCCCCTCCTGGTAATGTTGTATGCCTGCTTAAAAGATGTTGTTTTCCAAATAAAGTTGTTCATAATTTTCATCAAGACTTTGTGTGCAGGTGTATTATTGACCCAGGGGCATAGGCTGGTAGAGGAGATCGTTTCTGACTCCCTTCCAGGTTTCCCAGGCACACTACCAAAGGCTGGGACTTATGATCTTGCATCTACAAAGACTGTCCATTGGTCTGAGTCACCCAAATATTAGGTCTAAAACCTACAGGAGATAAGAGGACTAGGATCCTCTATACTCCATCATCATTGTAGGTTGTGACAATTGGCTGGCAGCGGTGGGACGACTCTACAGAAAGACCAAGAATGGAGCAGCAGTACGAGGAATGGTCCTCAGCGGAGCTAAGGGAGGCGATGAAGCAGAAAGGAATCCCTAGGAGGAAGGGAGACCAACGAGCGGGGATGATTGCAGCCCTGAGAAGAAATGATGCGGAGCAGGCGGAAGCAGAGGAGTTGGGTGAGAGACCACCAAGGGCTCCAAGACCCCAACCAGAGCAAGACATCACCAAAGAGGCAACAAGGAGGTATGAAGAAGCCAGACACCTATACCCCAGTGAGATGACCGCACAAGAGGTGGCCAAATTACTGGACCAGCATTACCAGAGAATCTGGCAGGAGCGCACTGGGGAGCGGGATCAAGCTCAGCAAAGGCTTGGTTGCCGCACAGAGGAATTGCCAGCATGAGTTAAGATGGCATACCAGAACTTTAAGAAGTTCCAGGATGGTATGGACAATATGGACGAATTCCTTCAGGAGTTTGAGCAGCAATGTGGGGTCCAAGATATTCCCTATGGAGAATAGGCCAAATTGCTGCTAAACAAGTTAACAGGAAGGGCCAGTGCGGCATGTGGAGCCCTTCCACGGGAACAAGCCCAGGATTATAAATATTTGTGCACTGTGTTGCTGAGCAGATGTACTGTGATGCCTGAGACATTTTTGGATAGATTCAGGGGCACCACCAAAGGACCAGCAGACACTCATGTGGAGGTTATGTGCAGGTTAAGGTGAGCTTGTACCCAGTGGTGGTCTACACAAGGAGCCATCACAGCCGAACAGATATTGGAAGTGGTACTGATGGAACAATTCCTGTACATTTGCTCCTCAGAAGTCAGTGACTGGTTGCAAGATCAAAAACCGACCACTGCAGACCAAGCAGCTGCGCAGGCAGATCGGTTTATCAGCACCAGGGCCAAAAGAGTGTCCCAAGGAACAAAACCTAGCCTAAATACAGGTAGGGGCCCCAGAGAGGTGGTGCCAGCACGATCAGCTCCTGAGATGCGTAATGCGCCCTGGGCATGGCCAGTAAAAACATCTGACCACAGGTGTACCAAGTCCCAGCCTGCTCCCAGGACACAATGGGGGACCAAACCAATGAGCTCAGAATGCTACAACTGCAACCAACGAGGTCACTTTGCTAAGGATTGTCCTCAGGCACCGAAAAACTCTAGAGGACCTCCCCACCGCCATGTACATTATTTGGGGGAGTGGACTGAGGGGCCGGCGAGCTCCAATGCAGCTCTTTGGGAGCCAGAAGCAGAGGGAGGATATCCAGGGGTCTATACTGTAAGGAACCCGCAGAAGCTGTCTGGAGAACAACATAGGCAAGCCGTGTGGCTACAAGGACGCCAAGCTACTGGCTACCGTGACTGGATCAGCAGTCACAGTAGTCCTACCCAAATGGGTACGCCCTACAGAATTTATCCGAAAGGAAATGTGGGTGATGGTAGCAGAAGGAGAACAGTTAACCATCCCCATGGCTGGCGTTAATTTGGACTGGGGCATGGGGAACCAAAGCAAGGAAGTGGGAGTCATGGATGGGCTCCCCGCGGATGTTTAACTGGGCAATGATTTGGGCCACATGACCAGCCAATATGTACAGCCCATTACCAGAGCTCAAGCCAAGAGCAACCACCCTGGAGAGGCATACCAGGAGCAGAGGGGAAACCCAAGACCTGAGGTAAGTCCATTGCTTGCTAATACATTAATTTTAGGATGGGCCAAGGGAGAGGAGATCAGGGCAGTTCTGCAGAAAGACGAGACTTTGGCTGGTTTAAGGGACAGGGCAGCACAAGGCAAAGGAGTAGATGACCTATACAGCATTATCTGGGATAAGGGGTTGTTATATAGGGTCACGGTACCTATAAATAATGAGGTAGGCAGAGAACCCAGGAAACAATTAGTGGTTCCCCAGCTATATAGGGGCAAGGTGCTACAAATAGCACATGAAATACCCCTGGGAGGGCACTTAGGGGAGAAGAAAACCCGGAGTAGAGTGAAAGAGATATTTTTCTGGCCAGGGTTGGATAAGGATGTAAAGGAGTTTTGCCATTCTTGTGATGCCTGCCAAATAAACAGGCCTTTCAAGAAGAACAGCAGGGCCAAGTTACAGTCCCTCCCAGTAATGGAAGAACCCTCCCAGAGGGTAGCTGTGGACATCATTGGGACCCTAGCTAGAGCCAGTAGAACGGGGAAGCAGTATATCCTTACCCTGGTAGATTATGCCACTAGGTACCCTGAGGCAGAAGCCTTGTCCAGTATAACAGCTCCAAAGGTAGCAGACGCCTTGGTGACTATATTCACCAGAACAGGGTTTCCCCATGAGATTTTGTCCGGTCAAGGCCCACAATTTATGGCCAAAGTCACGGAACAGCTATGGGCCACGTGTGGCGTTAAGCATATTACCTCTTCCCCCTACCATCCCCAGACTAATGGTCTATGCGAGCGGTTCAATGGGACTCTTAAACATATTATACGCACTTTTACAGACCAGGAACCAGACTGGGAATGGTTGTTGCCATGTTTGCTGTTCGCCTATAGAGAGGTACCCCAGGAGTCTACAGGGCACTCCCCCTTTGAACTCCTGTATGGGAGACATGTGAGAGGACCCTTAAGCATAATTAGGGAAACATGGGAAGGGGAGTATAGGCAGCAACCCATACCAGTGGCCACCTATGTACTAGCCTTCAGAGAGAACATGTCCAGACTAACTGGAATAGTCAGCCAAAATATGAGGAAAGCCCAGCAGAGGGATCAGAAATACTACAAGGCAGGGACCAGTGATAGAATTCTGGAAAAGGGAACGAAGGTGCTTATGCTGGAACCTCACCCCCAGAATAAATTACAGTCCCAGTGGGTAGGGCCTTACACAATTAGCCAGAAAGTGGGGAACAAGGCCTATGTAGTAATGATAGACCCAGATAGGGCCATCACCAGAGTTGCCCATATCAACAGACTTAAGGTGTACGTTCAGAGAGCAGCTCACCTTCTAGCTATTTGTAGGGCCACAGAGGACGAACCAGAGGAGGGACAGATCCCAGATATGCTAAACAAAGCAGACCAGGACACAGTAGGAGAAAGTATCCAGCAGACCCTGGAATTAGATGCAGAGCAGAAAGAGAAGCTGTCCCACAGCTTAAAACCTTTCCACTCCCTGTTCACCACCAAGCCAGGGTGTAACCCCTTAGCTGTCCACCCAGTAGTAACCGGGGAATGTGCCCCCTTAAAGCAACACCCCTACAGGGTACCAGAGGCAGTAAGGGCCAACATTCAGGCAGAATTACGCACTATGCTACAGTTGGGAGTGATAGAAGAATCCAGTAGTCCCTGGGCATCTCCAGTGGTATTGGTGCCCAAAAAAGACGGAACCACTCGTTTTTGCGTGGATTACCGTAGGCTGAACGATAAAACCAAAACAGATGCCTACCCTGTTCCACGCATGGACGAGTTGTTGGACCGGCTAGGTACTGCCAAATATTTAACCACTTTAGATCTTTCTAAAGGATATTGGCAGATCCCTTTAGAAGAGACTGCAAAGGAGAAGTCTGCCTTTATCACCCTTTTTGGACTCTTCCAGTTTAAAGTAATGCCATTTGGGATGAAAAAAGCTCCTTCTTCCTTCCAGAGACTAGTGGACACATTGTTGCAAGGGCACCAAGAGTATGCCCAGGCCTACCTGGATGATATAGCCATTTTGAGCCAGACTTGGGGAGGACCACATAAGGCATATTAGCCAAATTATGCAGGCAATTCACCAAGCTAAGTTGACCATAAGACCTGACAAATGTCAATGGGCTAGAGCAGAAGTGCCATACCTAGGTCATTGGGTGGGGAATGGGAAGTTAAGACCCGAACCAGCCAAGGTAGAGGGAATAGCAGCTTGGCCCACCCCTAAAACTAAGAAGCAGGTGATGGCTTTCCTAGGTATTACTGGGTATTACCGAAAATGTATTCCTGATTTCAGCAGCACAGCCAAACCCCTGACGGATCTCACCAAGAAGAACTAACCCCTGACGGATCTCACCAAGAAGAAGCTACCCAGGGAAGTGAATTGGACTTCTGCGTGCCAGTTGGCTTTCCAAACACTGAAGGATGCTCTGACCTGCTCCCCAGTCCTGGCTGCCCCAGACTATAACCGCCCTTTCGTGGTACAGACTGATGCCTCCATGTATGGCATAGGGGCAGTATTGAGTCAGCCAGACAACCAGGGAGTTGAGCACCCAGTGGCCTACATTAGTAGGAAACTACTGCAACGAGAAACAGCCTATGCAACTATAGAAAAGGAATGTTTAGCAGTAGTCTGGGCTCTACGCAAACTACAGTACTACCTGTACGGAAGACAGTTTACAGTCACCACAGACCATAACCCTCTTTGTTGGTTATCTAAAGTGGCTGGAGAGAATGGCCGACTACTGAGGTGGAGTTTAGCCCTACAAACTTTTAATTTCACGGTACAACACCGCAAAGGGAAATTCCACCAGAACGCAGATGGATTGTCGCGCCAACTAGAGCCCTGACTGTCAGTCCAGATAGGCATCCTGGAGTACAGGATACCTACATCTGTACTTGGGGGGGGGGGGGGGGGGGGTAATTGTCATGGCTCACTTGGCAGTCATCTGGGAGTTGGACAGGTGTCTGTCACAGACTGTTGACACAAGAGACGATACCTGGGGGTTTGGGGCTCCCAGACCCCCTGTTATACTGTTATAAGGTAATATTGTTATTTTGTGGTCTAGGGGATAAAGTATTATAAGTTTATCCCTTAGCATATTCGCATACCTCCCATGTTTAGGCTCATTGTAATGAGTATCCTGGGAGGGATGGATATATTGGTTGTATGTGGGTGAAACATTGGGTGTTATATTTGTAAATATGAATGTATGTTATTATATTGTAGAGGGCAAGGCCGTTGAATACAGCCAAGCCTCCTTTGTTCCCAAAGGCCTGTTAATCCCATTAGCTAAGTGTCCAGCAGAGAACTAACAATGGGAAGCTCACAGCTGGAGAGCAGACAGGCAGGCACCCAGAAACAATGGGATGGCCTGAGGCTTCTCAGCCTTCATAGCATGGGCACAGGAGAGCCAAGGCATGCTTTGCCCTGGAGATTCAGAGCCCAAATGAATTAGTTGAGTCTCATGGTTCCCACGTAGGGACCCTGCCTTATTGGCCAGAGGCAGTTAGGGGCTGATTAAAGGTAGCCCCTCCTGGTAATGTTGTATGCCTGTTTAAAAGATGTTGTTTTCCAAATAAAGTTGTTCATAATTTTCATCAAGACTGTGTGTACAGGTGTATTATTGACCCAGGGGCATATGCTGGTAGAGGAGATCGTTTCTGACTCCCTTCCAGGTTTCCCAGGCACACTACCAAAAGCTGGGACTTATGCTCTTGCATCTATAAAGAATGTCCATAGGTCCGGAGTCACCCAAACTTAGGTCTAAAACCTACAGGAGATAAGAGGACTAGGATCCTCTATACTCCATCATCATTGTAGGTTGTGACAAGGTGTTACTAATCCCTCCAAAAGCACAGGTTAAAGTGGCCACATCTTGGTTAAGCTCATAAAGAAACACTATAGGTTTTGCAAAAATCACAACAAAAATGAGAGTTAGTCTCCACTCACACACAGCAGGTCACAGACAGTGTCCACTGACACACAGCAGGTCATGGATAGTGTCCACTCACACTCAGCAGGTCATGGATAGTGTCCACTCAGACAAAGCAGGTCACGAATAGTGTCCACTCACACACAGCAGGTCACGGATAGTGTCCACTCACACCCAGCAGGTCATGGATAGTGTCCACTCACACACAGCAGGTCATGGATAGTGTCCACTCACACTCAGCAGGTCACAGACAGTGTCCACTCACACACAGCAAGTCACAGACAGTGTCCACTCACACACAGCAGGTCATGGATAGTGTCCACTCACACTCAGCAGGTCATGAATAGTGTCCACTCACACACAGCAGGTCACGGATAGTGTCCACTCACACACAGCAGGTCACGGATAGTGTCCACTCACACTCAGCAGGTCACGGATAGTGTCCACTCACACTCAGCAGGTCACGAATAGTGTCCACTCACACTCAGCAGGTCATGAATAGTGTCCACTCACACAGCAGGTCATGGATAGTGTCCACTCACACTCAGCAGGTCATGAATAGTGTCCACTCACAGACAGCAGGTCACGGATAGTGTGCACTCACACTCAGCAGGTCACGGATAGTGTCCACTCACACTCAGCAGGTCACGAATAGTGTCCACTCACACTCAGCAGGTCATGAATAGTGTCCACTCACACTCACAGCAGTTAACAGATAGTGTCCACTCACACACAGCAGGTCACGGATAGTGTCCACTCACACAGCAGGTCATGGATAGTGTCCACTAACACTCACAGCAGGTCAGGGATAGTGTCCACTCACACTCACAGCAGGTCACGGATAGTGTCCACTCACACTCAGCAGGTCATGGATAGTGTCCACTCACACTCAGCAGGTCACGAATAGTGTCCACTCACACACAGCAGGTCACGAATAGTGTCCACTCACACAAAGTAGCACGGATAGTGTCCACTCACACTCAGCAGGTCACGGATAGTGTCCACTCACACTCAGCAGGTCACAAATAGTGTCCACTCACACAAAGCAGGTCACGGATAGTGTCCACTCACACTCAGCAGGTCACGGATAGTGTCCACTCACACTCAGCAGGTCACGAATAGTGTCCACTCACACAAAGCAGGTCACAGATAGTGTCCACTCACACTCAGCAGGTCACGGATAGTGTCCACTCACACTCAGCAGGTCACGGATAGTGTGCACTCACACTCAGCAGGTCATGAATAGTGTCCACTCACACAGCAGGTCATGGATAGTGTCCACTCACACTCAGCAGGTCATGAATAGTGTCCACTCACACACAGCAGGTCACGAATAGTGTCCACTCACACACAGCAGGTCACGGAAAGTGTCCACTCACACTCAGCAGGTCACGGATAGTGTCCACTCACACACAGCAGGTCACGGATAGTGTCCACTCACACTCAGCAGGTCACGGATAGTGTCCACTCAAACTCAGCAGGTCACGAATAGTGTCCACTCACACTCAGCAGGTCATGAATAGTGTCCACTCATACAGCAGGTCACGGATAGTGTCCACTCACACTCAGCAGGTCATGGATAGTGTCCACTCACACTCAGCAGGTCACGAATAGTGTCCACTCACAAAGCAGGTCATGGATAGTGTCCACTCACACTCAGCAGGTCATGAATAGTGTCCACTCACACACAGCAGGTCACGAATAGTGTCCACTCACACACAGCAGGTCACGGATAGTGTCCACTCACACTCAGCAGGTCACGGATAGTGTCCACTCACACACAGCAGGTCACGGATAGTGTCCACTCACACTCAGCAGGTCACGGATAGTGTCCACTCAAACTCAGCAGGTCACGAATAGTGTCCACTCACACTCAGCAGGTCACGGATAGTGTCCACTCAAACTCAGCAGGTCACGAGTAGTGTCCACTCACACTCAGCAGGTCATGAATAGTGTCCACTCATACAGCAGGTCACGGATAGTGTCCACTCATACTCAGCAGGTCACGGATAGTGTCCACTCACACTCAGCAGGTCACAAATAGTGTCCACTCACACAGCAGGTCATGGATAGTGTCCACTCACACTCAGCAGGTCATGAATAGTGTCCACTCACACACAGCAGGTCACGAATAGTGTCCACTCACACACAGCAGGTCACGGAAAGTGTCCACTCACACTCAGCAGGTCATAAATAGTGTCCACTCACACACAGCAGGTCACGGATAGTGTCCACTCACACACAGCAGGTCACGGATAGTGTCCACTCACACTCAGAAGGTCACGGATAGTGTCCACTCACACTCAGCAGGTCACGAATAGTGTCCACTCACACTCAGCAGGTCATGAATAGTGTTCACTCACACAGCAGGTCATGGATAGTGTCCACTCACACTCAGCAGGTCATGAATAGTGTCCACTCACACACAGCAGGTCACGAATAGTGTCCACTCACAGACAGCAGGTCACGGATAGTGTGCACTCACACTCAGCAGGTCACGGATAGTGTCCACTCACACTCAGCAGGTCACGAATAGTGTCCACTCACACTCAGCAGGTCATGAATAGTGTCCACTCACACTCACAGCAGTTAACAGATAGTGTCCACTCACACACAGCAGGTCACGGATAGTGTCCACTCACACAGCAGGTCATGGATAGTGTCCACTAACACTCACAGCAGGTCAGGGATAGTGTCCACTCACACTCACAGCAGGTCACGGATAGTGTCCACTCACACTCAGCAGGTCATGGATAGTGTCCACTCACACTCAGCAGGTCACGAATAGTGTCCACTCACACACAGCAGGTCACGAATAGTGTCCACTCACACAAAGCAGAACGGATAGTGTCCACTCACACTCAGCAGGTCACGAATAGTGTCCACTCACACAAAGCAGAACGGAAAGTGTCCACTCACACTCAGCAGGTCACTATCATTCAGCAGGAACTCTCATCTTTTTCAAACTGTGTTTAGATATTTCTCTACACTTTGCCATGACCAGGTAATTGTGCTGCACGCTCTGCAACAGTTTGTAAAACATGTCAGAATAACTAGTGTAATGATATCTGGAATACCAGCTATATTCAATGTAAGTTATCTCACAGAAGAGACTTGACCATTATATGTGACTGTGGATGTGCCTTTTACATCTGAAGATTGTCTGAGTGGAGACATCTCAAATTCCCGTCATTCTGCACAACTAGACAGCCCAATAGCCACCACATGTGCTCAAAGGACATATATGTGATGTATTTATGAAAATTGGGATATGGGCGTGGGGGGTCAGAAAAAATATCTCACATCCTTTGATTTCCGTGCAGGCCATCTATACCAGCTTTTAACCCAGTTTAATAAATAAACAGAGTGGAAATTTCCCGGGAGACTGGGAGTCCAGGTACATTTGCGCAATTGGCTCCTAATTATTTTTCCAAAGTGTAATACATTACTAGGAAAGGTTTCCTTCCATTGGGCTCCTAGGTAACAGCCCGTCTGGCTCCTATAATATCTTCCTTGCTCCTAAGATTTAGATATTTTTGGCTACTTCTGTCTATACCCATTCATGTTTCAGGCTCATTGCACGAAGGGCTTGCTTGTTGGCTTGAAATTTGCAGCAGATACAGAGCGATTGAATTGAACAAGGTCGTAACTACCGATTTAGAAACAGCCAATAGTAAATGAGACCGTCATCATCACGTCAGTAAAACATTGAGGTTAAACATCAATTAATTAGCATTTAGACGTCTGATATGCGATCAGATTCACGATCCGACAAAATAATAAAAATTAATAAAGATACTGTTCTAGTCCATGTGGGTGGCCTTGTATTTGCATTTACAGCGCTACGATAAGAGGTTGAATCCCATTGCGAGTCCTATCTGGTACTCTTAGGATTTTCCTCTACATTTATCATTTACGGGTTTAAAGGCAACTGTGGGCTTGAATTGGAGCAATTGAATAGCGATTTGCGATTGCAACATTTACGGGCTTGAAAGATCAAAGGCTTAGCTGGCTCAGAGTTATGATTTTGACAACCGCAAGGATTTTAAGTCTGTAACCCGCAAATCGTTTGCGGCTAGCGAAAAGACGCCAATTGAATTGCAAATTAGTTTACGGGATACATTACGTATAGGTATACTAAGTAGATTTGTGTGATCTATGATGTGTTTCCTTCCACATATGTACATGTAACAACCATAAGAGCTTATACTCCATGTATCTGATACTCACTGCACATATCTACATAACATGTATGTTTTAGTCTTCATACCTATTTTTGTGGGTGTGATCCTCCAGATGAAGGTGTACGTGGGCTCAGTACACAGGCAGGCGCTGTACACACACCCCTCACAGGGCTCCAGGACGAAGTCTGAGCTTTGGAACAGGGTGCTTTGCACCTAAACACACAGAGATACAGCCGCCATTGAGTTTAAACACAGGAGAGCAAAGCAGCATTATTATCACAAAATACCGTAAAGGAACCACGGGGGTCACCAGGCAGTGTACAATATGCACATGTATTACATATCACAGTGCTCTGCACTCACCTTGATGCTATGCTTCATATCACAGAGCTCTGCACTCATCTTGATGCTATGCTTCATATCACAGTGCTCTGCACTCACCTTGATGCTATGCTTCATATCACAGTGCTCTGCACTCACCTTGATGCTATGCTTCATATCACAGCGCTCTGCACTCACCTTGATGCTATGCTTCATATCACAGTGCTCTGCACTCACCTTGATGCTATGCTTCATATCACAGTGCTCTGCACTCACATTGATGTTATGCTTCATATCACAGCGCTCTGCACTCACCTTGATGCTAGGCTTCATATCACAGCGCTCTGCACTCACCTTGATGCTATGCTCCATATCACAGTGCTCTGCACTCACCTGGATGCTATGCTTCATATCACAGTGCTCTGCACTCACCTTGATGCTATGCTTCATATCACAGTGCTCTGCACTCACCTTGATGCTATGCTTCATATCACAGTGCTCTGCACTCACCTTGATGCTATGCTTCATATCACAGTGCTCTGCACTCACCTTGATGCTATGCTCCATATCACAGCGCTCTGCACTCACCTTGATGCTATGCTTCATATCACAGTGCTCTGCACTCACCTTGATGCTATGCTCCATATCACAGCGCTCTGCACTCACCTTGATGCTATGCTTCATATCACAGCGCTCTGCACTCACCTGGATGCTATGCTTCATATCACAGAGCCCTGCACTCACCTTGATGCTATGCTTCATATCACAGTGCTCTGCACTCATCTTGATGCTATGCTTCATATCACAGTGCTCTGCACTCACCTTGATGCTATGCTTCATATCACAGTGCTCTGCACTCACCTTGATGCTATGCTTCCTATCACAGCGCTCTGCACTCACCTTGATGCTATGCTTCATATCACAGTGCTCTGCACTCACCTTGATGCACTGCTTCATATCACTGTGCTCTGCGCTCACCTTGATGCTATGCTTCCTATCACAGCGCTCTGCACTCACCTTGATGCTATGCTTCATATCACAGTGCTCTGCACTCACCTTGATGCTATGCTTCCTATCACAGTGCTCTGCACTCACCTTGATGCTATGCTTCATATCACAGTGCTCTGCACTCATCTTGATGCTATGCTTCATATCACAGTGCTCTGCACTCACCTTGATGCTATGCTTCATATCACAGTGCTCTGCGCTCACCTTGATGCTATGCTTCATATCACAGTGCTCTGCACTCACCTTGATGCTATGCTTCATATCACAGTGCTCTGCACTCACCTTGATGTTATGCTTCATATCACAGTGCTCTGCACTCACCTTGATGCTATGCTTCATATCACAGTGCTCTGCACTCATCTTGATGCTATGCTTCATATCACAGTGCTCTGCACTCATCTTAATGCTATGCTTCATATCACAGTGCTCTGCACTCACCTTGATGCTATGCTTCATATCACAGTGCTCTGCACTCACCTTGATGCTATGCTTCCTATCACAGCGCTCTGCACTCACCTTGATGCTATGCTTCATATCACAGTGCTCTGCACTCACCTTGATGCACTGCTTCATATCACTGTGCTCTGCGCTCACCTTGATGCTATGCTTCATATCACAGTGCTCTGCACTCACCTTGATGCTATGCTTCCTATCACAGCGCTCTGCACTCACCTTGATGCTATGCTTCATATCACAGTGCTCTGCACTCACCTTGATGCTATGCTTCCTATCACAGTGCTCTGCACTCACCTTGATGCTATGCTTCATATCACAGTGCTCTGCACTCATCTTGATGCTATGCTTCATATCACAGTGCTCTGCACTCACCTTGATGCTATGCTTCATATCACAGTGCTCTGCACTCACCTTGATGTTATGCTTCATATCACAGTGCTCTGCACTCACCTTGATGCTATGCTTCATATCACAGTGCTCTGCACTCACCTTGATGCTATGCTTCATATCACAGTGCTCTGCACTCACCTTGATGCTATGCTCCACATCACAGTGCTCTGCACTCACCTTGATGCTATGCTTCACATTACAGAGCTCTGCACTCACCTTGATGCTATGCTCCATATCACAGTGCTCTGCACTCACCTTGATGCTATGCTTCATATCACAGCGCTCTGCACTCACCTTGATGCTATGCTCCATATCACAGTGCTCTGCACTCACCTTGATGCTATGCTTCATATCACAGTGCTCTGCACTCACCTTGATGCTATGCTTCATATCACAGTGCTCTGCACTCACCTGGATGCTATGCTTCATATCACAGCGCTCTGCACTCACCTTGATGCTATGATTCCTATCACAGTGCTCTGCACTCACCTGGATGCTATGCTTCCTATCACAGTGCTCTGCACTCACCTTGATGCTATGCTTCATATCACAGTGCTCTGCACTCACCTTGATGCTATGCTTCCTATCACAGTGCTCTGCGCTCACCTTGATGCTATGCTTCATATCACAGTGCTCTGCACTCACCTTGATGCTATGCTCCATATCACAGTGCTCTGCACTCACCTTGATGCTATGCTTCATATCACAGTGCTCTGCACTCACCTGGATGCTATGCTTCATATCACAGTGCTCTGCACTCACCTGGATGCTATGCTTCATATCACAGTGCTCTGCACTCACCTTGATGCTATGCTTCATATCACAGTGCTCTGCACTCACCTGGATGCTATGCTTCATATCACAGTGCTCTGCACTCACCTTGATGCTATGCTTCATATCACAGTGCTCTGCACTCACCTTGATGTTATGCTTCATATCACAGTGCTCTGCGCTCACCTTGATGTTATGCTTCATATCACAGTGCTCTGCACTCAACTTGATGCTATGCTTCATATCACAGTGCTCTGCGCTCACCTTGATGCTATGCTTCATATCACAGTGCTCTGCACTCACCTTGATGCTATGCTTCATATCACAGTGCTCTGCACTCACCTTGATGCTATGCTTCATATCACAGTGCTCTGCACTCACATTGATGCTATGCTTCCTATCAAAGTGCTCTGCACTCACCTTGATGCTATGCTTCATATCACAGTGCTCTGCACTCACCTTGATGCTATGCTCCATATCACAGTGCTCTGCACTCACCTTGATGCTATGCTTCATATCACAGTGCTCTGCACTCACCTTGATGCTATGCTTCATATCACAGTGCTCTGCACTCACCTTGATGCTATGCTTCATATCACAGTGCTCTGCACTCATCTTAATGCTATGCTTCATATCACAGTGCTCTGCACTCACCTTGATGCTATGCTTCATATCACAGTGCTCTGCACTCACCTTGATGCTATGCTTCCTATCACAGCGCTCTGCACTCACCTTGATGCTATGCTTCATATCACAGTGCTCTGCACTCACCTTGATGTTATGCTTCATATCACAGTGCTCTGCACTCACCTTGATGCTATGCTTCCTATCACAGCGCTCTGCGCTCACCTTGATGCTATGCTTCATATCACAGTGCTCTGCACTCACCTTGATGTTATGCTTCATATCACAGTGCTCTGCACTCAACTTGATGCTATGCTTCATATCACAGTGCTCTGCGCTCACCTTGATGCTATGCTTCATATCACAGTGCTCTGCACTCACCTTGATGCTATGCTTCATATCACAGTGCTCTGCACTCACCTTGATGCTATGCTTCATATCACAGTGCTCTGCACTCACATTGATGCTATGCTTCCTATCAAAGTGCTCTGCACTCACCTTGATGCTATGCTTCATATCACAGTGCTCTGCACTCACCTTGATGCTATGCTCCATATCACAGTGCTCTGCACTCACCTTGATGCTATGCTTCATATCACAGTGCTCTGCACTCACCTTGATGCTATGCTTCATATCACAGTGCTCTGCACTAACCTTGATGCTATGCTTCATATCACAGTGCTCTGCACTCACCTTGATGCTATGCTTCATATCACAGTGCTCTGCACTCACCTTGATGCTATGCTTCATATCACAGTGCTCTGCACTCACCTTGATGCTATGCTTCATATCACAGTGCTCTGCACTCACCTTGATGCTATGCTTCATATCACAGTGCTCTGCACTCACATTGATGCTATGCTTCCTATCACAGTGCTCTGCACTCACCTTGATGCTATGCTTCATATCACAGTGCTCTGCACTCACCTTGATGCTATGCTCCATATCACAGTGCTCTGCACTCACCTTGATGCTATGCTTCATATCACAGTGCTCTGCACTCACCTTGATGCTATGCTTCATATCACAGTGCTCTGCACTAACCTTGATGCTATGCTTCATATCACAGTGCTCTGCACTCACCTTGATGCTATGCTTCATATCACAGTGCTCTGCACTCACCTTGATGCTATGCTTCATATCACAGTGCTCTTCACTCACCTGGATGCTATGCTTCATATCACAGTGCTCTGCACTCACCTTGATGCTATGCTTCCTATCACAGTGCTCTGCACTCACCTGGATGCTATGCTTCATATCACAGTGCTCTGCACTCACCTTGATGCTATGCTTCATATCACAGTGCTCTGCACTCACCTTGATGCTATGCTTCATATCACAGTGCTCTGCACTCACCTTGATGCTATGCTTCATATCACAGTGCTCTGCACTCACCTGGATGCTATGCTTCATATCACAGTGCTCTGCACTCACCTGGATGCTATGCTTCATATCACAGTGCTCTGCACTCACCTTGATGCTATGCTTCATATCACAGTGCTCTGCACTCACCTTGATGCTATGCTTCATATCACAGTGCTCTGCACTCACCTTGATGCTATGCTTCCTATCACAGTGCTCTGCACTCACCTTGATGCTATGCTCCATATCACAATGCTCTGCACTCACCTTGATGCATTGCTTCATATCACAGTGCTCTGCACTCACCTTGATGCTATGCTTCATATCACAGTGCTCTGCACTCACCTTGATGCTATGCTTCATATCACAGCGCTCTGCACTCACCTTGATGCTATGCTCCATATCACAGTGCTCTGCACTCACCTTGATGCTATGCTCCATATCACAGTGCTCTGCACTCACCTTGATGCTATGCTCCATATCACAATGCTCTGCGCTCACATTGATGCTATGCTTCATATCACAGTGCTCTGCACTCACCTTGATGCTATGCTTTATATCACAGTGCTCTGCACTCACCTTGATGCTATGCTTCATATCACAGCGCTCTGCACTCACCTTGATGCTATGCTCCATATCACAGTGCTCTGCACTCACCTTGATGCACTGCTTCATATAATTATATACTGTTCCCTTGATGGTCAAAGTCTCTCCCCGTTTCATGGTTGGTGGGAGTGTTGCCTCTATAAAGAAAGGCTTGAAGGTTGTCAGATAAGCTTTGGGGGAGATGCCCAGGCCAATATCAGACAAGCAGACGACATCTGCCACCCACTTGGTGATGGAGTCTGGAGCTTTCAGCTTCTTCTCCAGCTTCCCTGAACAGCTGCAGAGATAGGCATGGCATGGACTCAGTATGACCATCTCGGAGAATACGGGGCCTCCTTGGGGTTGGGGGGGGGGGGTGCATGTTCCTGTTTCTCTTATTTATTGGCCTCCAGAATGGCCGGCTGGGATTCCAAATCTGGGTCATATTATTAACTACTTGCAAATGCCTTAAACTCATGAATTCGGCTTTAGGTGTTTATTTTTATAAATGTTTAGATGCATTCTATTGACTTAAGAATTCATTATCGCCAAATATGTAGCAATATTAAGAGTGATTTTAAGTGTGTATAAATACACGAAATGGGCAATCGAATAGGGCTCCTAGTTAGTAAGTAAAATCCTTTACATATTGCATTAGCCCGTAAGAGAGACGAGTGAGTCTGTGCTTCATTTGATGTCAGGTTTTTGCCTGTTTCTACTTGATTTCCTCCATCTTTCCTTTTCCAGCCCACAGTTTCCTTCTCAGAGAGAGGGGACTTTAGCGAGTTCTTGAATCCCGCGCTACACTTTCTTACTCTATTTCCCTTAAAACAAAATATTTTGTAGAAAAGATCATTTTAAAAAAACGCTAAAGCTCCTAAATCAGAAATAATATAATTCATACAACAAAATATTCTTATACCAACCGCAAGCGTCCTGTGACTTGGCACCAGGAAGGTAATTATATGAACATGTTAATTAATACAAATTATACATGAAATCATACAGTATAATGAACGTTTCCTTGTATATAAATATATATATATATATATATATATATATATATATATATATATATATATATATATACATAAATCAGAATGAATTCAGCACATTGCTATCTATTGGTGGTAAGAGATCAGAGACGCACTGGCGCTACAGATATGTAGGTCCGGTTCTGGGTATGACGTATTTATTGGGTTTTATTGGGTTTTGGTGTCCCGGGTGTGCGTGAATCAGGATCTTCAGCCGCTTTCTTCCAGAACTCATTTCCTGTTGTCCCCTCCTTAAAAGGACATGGGCCTCATGTCTATCGCATCTTACAAACACTTGCTTTGTGGCATGGAAATGAGTGCTGCAATGGTTAAAACATATTAACCACATGCTATGGAAATGCAGCTTTGCAAGCTGTATGTCCTAACAATGATGGACAGTGGTGGAGCCGTAAGACATTGGGGAGGTCGAGAGGGTCTCCAACAATGAGAAGATTTTACACCCTGACTAGAAGTTCTTTTATCCAATGGACACCCCAGATTAGAAAATAAATTCTCTCTCTGTCCTTACGTTTCTCCTAAATGCTCCTAAAGGTAAACCATTCCCAGAATCCCCCTTACCTTATCTCCATTAAATCAAAGAGCCAGTTCTCATAGAAGTTTTTCCTGATGGGCGTGGATGGTGGCGGTGGCTGCACTTCACTTGGAGCATCAGGCATTACAATACTCTCATCCATTGGTTGAGGTGCCGCTTCCATATTAAATGCAGGTTGCGCAAAGGCAAATTCTGTAAAATAAACAGAGTAGGACTGAGAAGAAGTTCAATGTTATGCGGAGGTTGTCAGCATCGTAGTAACAATACTGGCCGATACAGGAGTCGCACAACACAAACCCACAAACACGTTATGGCCAACACAATCTGTACAAAAGCGACAAACAACCCGAGGGACGCTATATGGTGGCAGGAACATGTACTGGGTGCACAACCGGACAGTGTAGAGAAGCTCATGAGAACAATGAATATTATATCATGTGAATCAAGGGGATCTTGGCTTCTCTACAAGCTCCCAAGCCACACAAAGGCTGCATAACAATGGCGGACATTATATTTAGAAGTTTATCTGTACCGTGACTTACCGGAAGCCCTTGTAGTAAATATAAGCACCAACACAAATACGTCTAGCAAATGACTTACCGGAAGCCCTTGTATAGTAGATATAAGCACCAACACATACAGTGCCTTGCAAAAGTATTCACCCCCCTTGGCATTTTTCGTGTTTTGTTGCCTCACAACCTGGAAGTAACTCGGATTGTCTGAGGATTTGCATCATTTACTTTACAGAACCTGCCACAACTATGGAGATTTATTTATTTTTTTATTCTGAAGCAAACAACAAATAGGACAAAAAAACAGAACAAGTCAATGTGCATAACTATTCACCCCCCAAACTCAATACTTTATAGAGCCACCTTTTGCACCAATCACAGCTCCAAGTCGCTTTGGATAAGTCTCTATGAGCTTGCCACGTCTTACCACTGGGATTTTTGCCCATTCCTTCTTGCAAAACTGCTCCAGCTCCTTCAAGTTGGATGATTTGCGCTTGTGAACAGCAATCTTTAAGTCTGACCACAGATTTCCTATTGGATTGAGGTCTGGGCTGTGACTCGGCCATTCCAACACATTTACATGTTTCCCCTTAAACCCCCAAGTGTTGCTGGAAGGTGACCCTCCGTCCTAGCCTTAAATCATGCACAGAGTGGTACAAGTTTTGCTCAGGAATATCCCTGTATTTAGCACCATCCATCTTTCCCTCAACTCTGACCAGTTTCCCAGTCCCATCCCCACAGCATGATGCTGCCACCGCCATGTTTCACTGTGGGGATGGTGTTCTTTAGGTGATGTGATGTGTTGGGTTTGCGCCAGACATAGCATTTTCTTTGATGGCCAAAAAGTTCAGTTTTTGTCTCATCAGACCAGAGCACCTTCCTCCATACATTTTGGGAGTCTCCCACATGCCTTTTCACAAACTCAAAACGTGGCATTTTGTTTTTTGCTGAAAGTAATGGCTTTCTTCTGGCCACTCTGCCATAAAGCCCAACTCTATGGCGTGTACGGCTTATTGCCGCCCTATGGACAGATACTCCAGTCTCTTCTGTGGATCTCTGCAGCTCCTCCAGGGTTACCTTAGGTCTCTGTGCTGCCTCTCTGATTAATGTCCTCGCCCGGTCCGTGAGTTTTGGTGGGTGGCCGTCTCTTGGCAGATTTGCTGTTGCGCCATGTTCTTTCCATTTGGTTATGACAGATTTGATGGTGCTCCTGGGGGTCATCAAAGATTTGGATATTTTTTATAACCTAACCCTGACTTGTACTTCTCAACAACATTGTCCCTTACTTGTTTGGAGAGTTCCTTGGTCTTCATGACAGTGTTTGGTTAGTGGTGCCTCTTGCTTATGTGTTGCAGCCTCTGGGGCCTTTGAAAAAAGGTGTGTATATGTAATGACAGATCATGTGACACTTAGATTGCACACAGGTGGACATCATTTCACTAATTATGTGACTTCTGAAGGTAATTGGTTGCACCAGAGCTTTTTATGGGCTTCATAACAAAGGGGGTGAATACATACGCACATGCCAATTTTCTGTTTTCTATTTTAAAAAAATAGTTTTATGTATATATTTTTCTTATTTCACTTCACCAACTTAGACTATTGTGTTCTGATCCGCCACATAAAATTCAGATTAACAAGACATTGAACTTAAGGCTTTAATGTAACAAAATAGGCAAAAAGTCAAAGGGGTGAATACTTTTGCAAGGCACTGTATACTTCTAGCAAATGACTTACAGTAACACATAAAAGGACCTATTTATTAATGAAATGCATAGTATTAGGAGCAATTCCTTAGGAACATAACCCGATATGATAAAGAGGAGCGAGATCCGATGAAGACACAAGCACAGAAATGCTCAGTGATGATGTTTGCGTCTGGGATTGCGTTACTTTTTATGACCCTACTGCTAGTCCTAGGTCGCTGCCGCCGCTCGCTGGACGGACCTTTTGGATAATTCACACCTCCACATACAAGTTTTAATTGCTGATAAGAGACGAAGACACTGAGATTTTACATAAAATAAATTCTACAGACAGACGTGGAGGAAAATACTTGTGGCACGCTGCAGGGATCCATGACGAGAGCTGTATGTGCTGTAGCCGTGTGCTGCGGTACTGTATGCCCCGTTGTGCTCCCTATACCCCTGGATGTGCGGGGCTGTGTGTATGTGCTGTAGCCATGTGCTGTGGTACTGTATGCCCCGTTGTGCTCCCTATACCCCTGGATGTGCAGGCTGTGTGTATGTGCTGTAGCCGTGTGCTGTGGTACTGTATGCCCCGTTGTGCACCCTATACCCCTGGATGTGCAGGGCTGTGTGTATGTGCTGTAGCCGTGTGCTGTGGTACTGTATGCCCCGTTGTGCACTCTATACCCCTGGATGTGCGGGGCTGTGTGTATGTGCTGTAGCCATGTGCTGTGGTACTGTATGCCCCATTGTACACCCTATACCCCTGGATGTGCAGGCTTTGTGTATGTGCTGTAGCCGTGTGCTGTGGTACTGTATGCCCCGTTGTGCACCCTATACCCCTGGATGTGCAGGGCTGTGTGTATGTGCTGTAGCCGTGTGCTGTGGTACTGTATGCCCCGTTGTGCACCCTATACCCCTGGATGTGCAGGGCTGTGTGTATGTGCTGTAGCCGTGTGCTGTGGTACTGTATGCCCCGTTGTGCTCCCTATACCCCTGGATGTGCGGGGCTGTGTGTATGTGCTGTAGCCGTGTGCTGTGGTACTGTATGCCCCGTTGTGCACCCTATACCCCTGGATGTGCAGGGCTGTGTGTATGTGCTGTAGCCATGTGCTGTGGTACTGTATGCCCCGTTGTGCTCCCTATACCCCTGGATGTGCAGGGCTCTGTGTATGTGCTGTAGCCGTGTGCTGTGGTACTGTATGCCCCGTTGTGCACTCTATACCCCTGGATGTGCGGTGCTGTGTGTATGTGCTGTAGCCGTGTGCTGTGGTACTGTATGCCCCGTTGTGCACCCTATACCCCTGGATGTGCGGGGCTGTGTGTATGTGCTGTAGCCGTGTGCTGTGGTACTGTATGCCCCGTTGTGCACCCTATACCCCTGGATGTGCCGGCTGTGTGTATGTGCTGTAGCCGTGTGCTGTGGTACTGTATGCCCCGTTGTGCACCCTATACCCCTGGATGTGGGGGGCTGTGTGTATGTGCTGTAGCCGTGTGCTGTGGTACTGTATGCCCCGTTGTGCACCCTATACCCCTGGATGTGCAGGGCTGTGTGTATGTGCTGTAGCCGTGTGCTGTGGTACTGTATGCCCCGTTGTGCTCCCTATACCCCTGGATGTGCGGGGCTGTGTGTATGTGCTGTAGCCGTGTGCTGTGGTACTGTATGCCCCGTTGTGCACCCTATACCCCTGGATGTGCGGGGCTGTGTGTATGTGCTGTAGCCGTGTGCTGTGGTACTGTATGCCCCGTTGTGCACCCTATACCCCTGGATGTGCAGGGCTGTGTGTATGTGCTGTAGCCGTGTGCTGTGGTACTGTATGCCCCGTTGTGCACCCTATACCCCTGGATGTGGGGGGCTGTGTGTATGTGCTGTAGCCGTGTGCTATGGTACTGTATGCCCCGTTGTGCTCCCTATACCCCTGGATGTGCAGGCTGTGTGTATGTGCTGTAGCCATGTGCTGTGGTACTGTATGCCCCGTTGTGCTCCCTATACCCCTGGATGTGCGGGCTGTGTGTATGTGCTGTAGCCGTGTGCTGTGGTACTGTATGCCCCGTTGTGCACCCTATACCCCTGGATGTGCAGGCTGTGTGTATGTGCTGTAGCCGTGTGCTGTGGTACTGTATGCCCCGTTGTGCACCCTATACCCCTGGATGTGCCGGCTGTGTGTATGTGCTGTAGCCGTATGCTGTGGTACAGTATGCCCCGTTGTACACCCTATACCCCTGGATGTGCGGTGCTGTGTGTATGTGCTGTAGCCGTGTGCTGTGGTACTGTATGCCCCGTTGTGCACCCTATACCCCTGGATGTGCGGGGCTGTGTGTATGTGCTGTAGCCGTGTGCTGTGGTACTGTATGCCCCGTTGTGCTCCCTATACCCCTGGATGTGCGGGGCTGTGTGTATGTGCTGTAGCCGTGTGCTGTGGTACTGTATGCCCCGTTGTGCACCCTATACCCCTGGATGTGCGGGGCTGTGTGTATGTGCTGTAGCCGTGTGCTGTGGTACTGTATGCCCCGTTGTGCACCCTATACCCCTGGATGTGCGGGGCTGTGTGTATGTGCTGTAGTCGTGTGCTGTGGTACTGTATGCCCCGTTGTGCACCCTATACCCCTGGATGTGCGGAGCTGTGTGTATGTGCTGTAGCCGTGTGCTGTGGTACTGTATGCCCCGTTGTGCTCCCTATACCCCTGGATGTGCGGGGCTGTGTGTATGTGCTGTAGCCGTGTGCTATGGTACTGTATGCCACGTTGTGCACCCTATACCCCTGGATGTGCGGGCTGTGTGTATGTGCTGTAGCCGTGTGCTGTGGTACTGTATGCCCCGTTGTGCACTCTATACCCCTGGATGTGCGGGGCTGTGTGTATGTGCTGTAGCCATGTGCTGTGGTACTGTATGCCCCGTTGTGCACCCTATACCCCTGGATGTGCGGGGCTGTGTGTATGTGCTGTAGCCGTGTGCTGTGGTACTGTATGCCCCGTTGTGCACCCTATACCCCTGGATGTGCGGGGCTGTGTGTATGTGCTGTAGCCGTGTGCTGTGGTACTGTATGCCCCGTTGTGCACCCTATACCCCTGGATGTGCGGAGCTGTGTGTATGTGCTGTAGCCGTGTGCTGTGGTACTGTATGCCACGTTGTGCACCCTATACCCCTGGATGTGCGGGCTGTGTGTATGTGCTGTAGCCGTGTGCTGTGGTATTGTATGCCCCGTAGTGCACCCTATACCCCTGGATGTGCGGGCTGTGTGTATGTGCTGTAGCCGTGTGCTGTGGTACTGTATGTCCCGTTGTGCACCCTATACCCCTGGATGTGCGGGGCTGTGTGTATGTGCTGTAGCCGTGTGCTGTGGTACTGTATGCCCCGTTGTGCACCCTATACCCCTGGATGTGCGGGGCTGTGTGTATGTGCTGTAGCCGTGTGCTGTGGTACTGTATGCCCCGTTGTGCTCCCTATACCCCTGGATGTGCAGGCTGTGTGTATGTGCTGTAGCCGTGTGCTGTGGTACTGTATGTATCTATCAGCACTATTAGTGTCAGAAGTAATTCAACTGATAACATAAATGAGTGTTACGTATAGAAATAATTAGAGTTCAAGTGGTGAAAGAATAAATCCTAAGACTTCTTATCCAAACAAGCTATAGATGAGTGTGAGCCAAGAAATGACCACACAGGGGTGGAGTATTATACTAACCTTTGGAAAAAAATGGACAAGCATAACTCTGCCTGATATTCCAGTTTGTGAAAACCTTCATTCCTGCGCCCTGTAATATAAGAAGAAGATATGCTAATGTGCCAGGGCGATGGTCAGTGTGTCCTGGGATACCATGGAGTGATGGTCAGTGTGTCCTGAGATATCAGAGGGTGATGGTCAGTGTGTCCTGGGATACCATGGAGTGATGGTCAGTGTGTCCTGAGATATCAGAGGGCGATGGTCAGTGTGTCCTGAGATATCCGAGGGTGATGGTCAGTGTGTCCTGGGATACCATGGAGTGATGGTCAGTGTGTCCTGAGATATCAGAGGGCGATGGTCAGTGTGTCCTGAGATATCCGAGGGTGATGGTCAGTGTGTCCTGAGATATCAGAGGGCGATGGTCAGTGTGTCCTGAGATATCAGAGGGCGATGGTCAGTGTGTCCTGGGATACCATGGAGTGATGGTCAGTGTGTCCTGAGATATCAGAGGGCGATGGTCAGTGTGTCCTGAGATATCCGAGGGTGATGGTCAGTGTGTCCTGAGATATCAGAGGGCGATGGTCAGTGTGTCCTGAGATATCAGAGGGTGATGGTCAGTGTGTCCTGAGATATCCCAGGGTGATGGTCAGTGTGTCCTGAGATATCACAGGGTGATGGTCAGTGTGTCCTGAGATATCACAGGGTGATGGTCAGTGTGTCCTGAGATATTAAAGGATGATGGCCAGTGTGTCTTGAGATATAACAGGATGATGGTCAGTGTGTCCTGAGATATCACGGGTGATGGTCAGTGTGTCCTGAGATATCATGGGTGATGGTCAGTGTGTCCTGAGATATCACGGGTGATGGTCAGTGTGTACTGAGATATCATAGGCTTATTGTCAGCGTGTCCTGAGATATAACAGGATGATGGTCAGTGTGTCCTGAGATATAACAGGATGATGGTCAGTGTGTCCTGAGATATCATAGGGTGATGGTCAGTGTGTCCTGAGATATAACAGGTTGATGGTCAGTGTGTCCTGAGATATCACAGGGTGATGGTCAGTGTGTACTGAGATATCACAGGGTGATGGTCAGTGTGTACTGTGATATCACGGGTGATGGTCAGTGTGTCCTGAGATACCATGGGGTGATGGTCAGTGTGTCCTGAGATATCACAGGATGATGGTCAGTGTGTGCTGAGATACCACGGGGTGATGGTAAGTGTGTCCTGAGATATAACAGGTTGATGGTCAGTGTGTCCTGAGATATAACAGGATGATGGTCATTGTGTGCTGAGATATCACAGGATGATGGTCAGTGTGTCCTGAGATATAACAGGATGATGGTCAGTGTGTCCTGAGATACCACGGGGTGATGGTCAGTGTGTCCTGAGATACCACAGGATGATGGTCAGTGTGTCCTGAGATATTAAAGGATGATGGTCAGTGTGTCTTGAGATATAACAGGTGATGGTCAGTGTGTCCTGAGATATCATTGGGTGATGGCCAGTGTGTCCTGAGATATCATGGGTGATGGTCAGTGTGTCCTGAGATATTAAAGGATGATGGCCATTGTGTCTTGAGATATAACAGGATGATGGTCAGTGTGTACTGAGATATCATAGGCTTATGGTCAGCATGTCCTGAGATATAACAGAGTGATGGTCAGTGTGTCCTGAGATATCACAGGATGATGGTCAGTGTGTGCTGAGATATCACAGGATGATGGTCAGTGTGTCCTGAGATATAACAGGATGATGGTCAGTGTGTCCTGAGATATCATAGGGTGATGGTTAGTGTGTCCTGAGATATAACAGGTTGATGGTCAGTGTGTACTGAGATATCACAGGGTGATGGTCAGTGTGTACTGAGATATCATAGGCTTATGGTCAGCATGTCCTGAGATATCACAGGATGATGGTCAGTGTGTGCTGAGATACCATGGGGTGATGGTCAGTGTGTCCTGAGATATCACAGGATGATGGTCAGTGTGTCCTGAGATATAACAGGATGATGGTCAGTGTGTGTGCTGAGATATCACAGGATGATGGTCAGTGTGTCCTGAGATATAACAGGATGATAGTCAGTGTGTCCTGAGATACCACGGGGTGATGGTCAGTGTGTCCTGAGATACCACAGGATGATGGTCAGTGTGTTCTGATATATTAAAGGATGATGGCCAGTTTGTCTTGAGATATTATAGAATAATGGTCAGTGTGTCCTGAGATATAACAGGTTGATGGTCAGTGTGTACTGAGATATAACAGGATGATGGTCAGTGTGTCCTGAGATACCACGGGGTGATGGTCAGTGTGTCCTGAGATACCACAGGATGATGGTCAGTGTGTTCTGATATATTAAAGGATGATGGCCAGTTTGTCTTGAGATATTATAGAATAATGGTCAGTGTGTCCTGAGATATAACAGGTTGATGGTCAGTGTGTCCTGAGATATAACAGGATGATGGTCAGTGTGTCCTGAGATACCACGGGGTGATGGTCAGTGTGTCCTGAGATACCACAGGATGATGGTCAGTGTGTTCTGATATATTAAAGGATGATGGCCAGTTTGTCTTGAGATATTATAGAATAATGGTCAGTGTGTCCTGAGATATAACAGGTTGATGGTCAGTGTGTACTGATATATAACAGGTTGATGGTCAGTGTGTGCTGAGATATCACAGGATGATGGTCAGTGTGTCCTGAGATATCATAGGGTGATGGTCAGTGTGTCCTGAGATATCACAGGATGATGGTCAGTGTGTCCTGAGATATCATAGGGTGATGGTCAGTGTGTTCTGAGATATCACAAAGTGATGGTTAGTGTTTCCTGAGATATAAGAGGATGATGGTCAGTGTGTCCTGAGATATCACATGGATATAGTCAGTGTGTCCTGAGATATCAAAGGATGATGGTCAGTGTGTCCTGAGATATCACAGGGTGATGGTCAGTGTGTCCTGAGATATCACAGGTTGATGGTCAGTGTGTCCTGAGATATCACATGGTTATGGTCAGTGTGTCCTGAGATATCATGGGGTGATGGTCAGTGTGTCCTGAGATATCAAAGGATGATGGTCAGTGTGTCCTGAGATATCACAGGTTGATGGTCAGTGTGTCCTGAGATATCACATGGTTATGGTCAGTGTGTCCTGAGATATCATGGGGTGATGGTCAGTGTGTCCTGAGATATAACAGGATGATGGTCAGTGTGTCCTGAGATATCACAGGATAATGGTCAGTGTGTCCTGAGATATAACATAATGATGGTCAGTGTGTCCTGATATATAACAGGATGATGGTCAGTGTGTCCTGAGATATCACAGGATGATGGTCAGTGTGTCCTGAGATATAACAGGTTGATGGTCAGTGTGTACTGTGATATCACAGGTGATGGTCAGTGTGTCCTGAGATACCACGGAGTGATGGTCAGTGTGTATTGAGATATCATAGGCTTATGGTCAGTGTGTCCTGAGATATCACATGGATATGGTCAGTGTGTCCTGAGATATCACAGAGTGATGGTCAGTGTGTCGTGAGATATCACAGGGTGATGGTCAGTGTGTCCTGAGATATCACAGGATGATGGTCAGTGTGTCCTGAGATATCATAGACTGATGGTCAGTGTGTTCTGAGATATCATAGGCTGATGGTCAGTGTGTCCTGAGATATCATGGGGTGATGGTCAATGTGTCCTGAGATATCATAGTGTGATGGTCAGTGTGTCTTGAGATATCACATGGATATGGTCAGTGTGTCCTGAGATATCACAGGATGATAGTCAGTGTGTCCTGAGATATCACATGGTTATGGTCAGTGTGTCCTGAGATATCATAGGCTGATGGTCAGTGTGTCCTGAGATATTATAGGCTGATGGTCAGTGTGTCCTGAGATATCATGGGGTGATGGTCAGTGTGTCCTGAGATATCATAGGGTGATGGTCAGTGTGTCCTGAGATATCACGGGGTGATGGTCAGTGTGTCCTGAGATATAAGAGGATGATGGTCAGTGTGTCCTGAGATATCACAGGGTGATGGTCAATGTGTCCTGAGATATCACAGGATGATGGTCAGTGTGTCCTGAGATATCACATGGTTATGGTCAGTGTGTCCTGAGATATCACATGGATATGGTCAGTGTGTCCTGCGATATCACAGGATGATGGTCAGTGTGTCCTGAGATATCACATGGATATGGTCAGTGTGTCCTGAGATATCATAGGGTGATGGTCAATGTGTTCTGAGATATCACAGGATGATGGTCAGTGTGTCCTGAGATATCATAGGGTGATGGTCAGTGTGTCCTGAGATATCATAGGGTGATGGTCAATGTGTTCTGAGATATCACAGGATGATGGTCAGTGTGTCCTGAGATATAACAGGGTGATGGTCAGTGTGTCCTAGTTGTAATAAAGTGCCAGTCCATGTGTCCTGGGTGTTCCAGTCAGTGTGTCCTGAGATATCACATGGATATGGTCAGTGTGTCCTGAGATATCATAGGGTGATGGTCAGTGTGTCCTGATATATCATAGAGTGCCAGTCAGTGTGTCCTGAGATACCACAGGGTGATGGTCAGTGTGTCCTAGGTGTAATAGAGTGCCAGTCCATTTGTCCTGGGTGTTCCAGTCAGTGTGTCCTGAGATATCACATGGTGATGGTCAGTGTGTCCTGAGATATCATAGGGTGATGGTCAGTGTGTCCTGAGATATCACATGGTTATGGTCAGTGTGTCCTGAGATATAACAGGGTGATGGTCAGTGTGTCCTGAGATATCATAGAGTGCCAGTCAGTGTGTCCTGAGATATCACATGGTTATGGTCAGTGTGTCCTGAGATATCATAGGGTGATGGTCAGTGTGTCCTGAGATATCACAGGGTGATGGTCAGTGTGTCCTAATATATCACATGGTTATGGTCAGTGTGTCCTGAGATATCATAGCGTGATAGTCAGTGTGTCCTGAGATATCATAGGGTGATGGTCAGTGTGTCCTGAGATATCATAGGGTGATGGTCAGTGTGTCCTGAGATATCACATGGTTATGGTCAGTGTGTCCTGAGATATCACATGGTTATGGTCAGTGTGTCCTGAGATATCATAGGGTGATGGTCAGTGTGTCCTGAGATATCACATGGATATGGTCAGTGTGTCCTGAGATATCACATGGTGATGGTCAATGTGTCCTGAGATATCACATGGTTATGGTCAGTGTGTCCTGAGATATCATAGGGTTGATGGTCAGTGTGTCCTGGGTGTTCCAGTCAGTGTGTCCTGAGATATCACATGGTTATGGTCAGTGTGTCCTGAGATATCACATGGTTATGGTCAGTGTGTCCTGAGATATCATAGGGTGATGGTCAGTGTGTCCTGGGTGTTCCAGTCAGTGTGTCCAGCGGTGTCACAGCGTGCGCAGCTCGTACCTATAATGAAAGGAATAGCTGCCATTATTGTGACTTGTGAGAGGGCAGGTTACTTTTATTTAACTTGTTCTATAAACATATCTGTAATAAATCTTACACATTCCAGACCGCACAGCGATTACTACTTATATCACCGAAATATTAAGTTGTCCTTTTATTCCTTAAAAGCAATATTTTAAGAATTTTTTTTCCCATTATCTGTCATTTTTAAATTATCAATTTTCCTTTACATTGTGATTTAATTATTTCAACAACTGACCCACATTTGGCTACTTGCTTATAATGACATAGGAAGAAGGAGGGAAGGTACCTGTAAGAGGCTGAAGGTGTCTTTCATTTGTGGGTTCCAAGATGGAGCCAAAATAGCACGTCTGGCAATGTCTCTATCATTTAGAAGAACAGGTTGAAATGGTTGAAAGAAACATCCCTGGTTTTCGTTCACCTTAGTAGGATATCCATGAGGAGTTAGGAGAGAGAGGAAGGACTTCACCTGAAACAGAGACTGGGGTTTGAGAAAAGGAGAAGAGACTGACCGTGCAAGACATGGAGAATAAGTCTTATCCACAGAATAGAAGAAGATACAAACAAGATGCCAGTTATAAAACTGCTGAAAATGACAGAAACTAAACAGCTGTGAAAGAGGAGACTTGGCGCCTCGGGGTAATAACAGACTCACATAGTCCTCAGCATCTCGAGCGTCCGGCCGCAGCAGCAGAACACTCGTGTCCATAATTCGGACACTGCAGTTGGTGTTTGGTGCAGCGCTGATATGGAGGCTGACCTCAGACCCGGGCAGAGTCTCCTCCTCGGAGAACTGCAGAGCGACCTGGGGCAGGAAGGCATAGAGCATTAAAATGAGAGGCGGAGGGGAGAGGATGGAGAAGGGTGATGGAGGATGGGAGAGAGTAATACGAGAGCAATGAGGTGATGGAGACTGAGGATGGGGAAGGGTGATGGAGGATGGGAGAGAGTAATACAAGAGCAATGAGGTGATGGAGACTGAGGATGGGGAAGGGTGATGGAGGATGGGAGAGAGTAATACGAGAGCAATGAGGTGATGGAGACTGAGGATGGGGAAGGGTGATGGAGGATGGGAGAGAGTAATACGAGAGCAATGAGGTGATGGAGACTGAGGATGGGGAAGGGTGATGGAGGATGGGAGAGAGTAATACGAGAGCAATGAGGTGATGGAGACTGAGGATGGGGAAGGGTGATGGAGGATGGGAGAAAGTAATACGAGAGCAATGAGGTGATGGAGACTGAGGATGGGGAAGGGTGATGTGGGATGGGAGAGAGTAATACGAGAGCAATGAGGTGATGGAGACTGAGGATGGGGAAGGGTGATGGAGGATGGGAGAAAGTAATACGAGAGCAATGAGGTGATGGAGACTGAGGATGGGGAAGGGTGATGGAGGATGGGAGAAAGTAATACGAGAGCAATGAGGTAATGGAGACTGAGGATGGGGAAGGGTGATGGAGGATGGGAGAGAGTAATACGAGAGCAATGAGGTGATGGAGACTGAGGATGGGGAAGGGTGATGTGGGATGGGAGAGAGTAATACGAGAGCAATGAGGTGATGGAGACTGAGGATGGGGAAGGGTGATGGAGGATGGGAGAGAGTAATACGAGAGCAATGAGGTGATGGAGACTGAGGATGGGGAAGGGTGATGGAGGATGGGAGAAAGTAATACGAGAGCAATGAGGTAATGGAGACTGAGGATGGGGAAGGGTGATAGACGATGGGAGAAAGTAATACAAGAGCAATGAGGTGATGGAGACTGAGGATGGGGAAGGGTGATGGAGGATGGGAGAGAGTAATACAAGAGCAATGAGGTGATGGAGACTGAGGATGGGGAAGGGTGATGTGGGATGGGGGAAAGTAATACGAGAGCAATGAGGTGATGGAGACTGAGGATGGAGAAGGGTGATGTGGGATGGGAGAGAGTAATACGAGAGCAATGAGGTGATGGAGACTGAGGATGGGGAAGGGTGATGTGGGATGGGAGAAAGTAATACGAGAGCAATGAGGTGATGGAGACTGAAGATGGGGAAGGGTGATGGAGGATGGGAGAAAGTAATACGAGAGCAATGAGGTGATGGAGACTGAGGATGGGGAAGGGTGATGGAGGATGGGAGAAAGTAATACGAGAGCAATGAGGTGATGGAGACTGAGGATGGGGAAGGGTGATGGAGGATCGGAGAAAGTAATACGAGAGCAATGAGGTGATGGAGACTGAGGATGGGGAAGGGTGATGGAGGATGGGAGAAAGTAATACGAGAGCAATGAGGTGATGGAGACTGAGGATGGGGAAGGGTGATGGAGGATGGGAGAGAGTAATACGAGAGCAATGAGGTGATGGAGACTGAGGATGGGGAAGGGTGATGGAGGATGGGAGAAATTAATACGAGAGCAATGAGGTGATGGAGACTGAGGATGGGGAAGGGTTATGGAGGATGGGAGAAAGTAATACGAGAGCAATGAGGTGATGGAGACTGAGGATGGGGAAGGGTGATGGAGGATGGGAGAGAGTAATACGAGAGCAATGAGGTGATGGAGACTGAGGATGGGGAAGGGTGATGTGGGATGGGAGAGAGTAATACGAGAGCAATGAGGTGATGGAGACTGAGGATGGGGAAGGGTGATGGAGGATGGGAGAGAGTAATACGAGAGCAATGAGGTGATGGAGACTGAGGATGGGGAAGGGTGATGGAGGATGGGAGAAAGTAATACGAGAGCAATGAGGTAATGGAGACTGAGGATGGGGAAGGGTGATAGACGATGGGAGAAAGTAATACAAGAGCAATGAGGTGATGGAGACTGAGGATGGGGAAGGGTGATGGAGGATGGGAGAAAGTAATACGAGAGCAATGAGGTAATGGAGACTGAGGATGGGGAAGGGTGATGGAGGATGGGAG
The DNA here is from genome assembly GCA_027410445.1 of Discoglossus pictus. Lineage (NCBI taxonomy): Eukaryota > Metazoa > Chordata > Amphibia > Anura > Alytidae > Discoglossus > Discoglossus pictus. Next base: position 128,341,607 of record CM050171.1, read on the forward strand.
AGAGTAATACAAGAGCAATGAGGTGATGGAGACTGAGGATGGGGAAGGGTGATGTGGGATGGGAGAGAGTAATACGAGAGCAATGAGGTGATGGAGACTGAGGATGGGGAAGGGTGATGTGGGATGGGAGAAAGTAATACGAGAGCAATGAGGTGATGGAGACTGAGGATGGGGAAGGGTGATGGAGGATGGGAGAGAGTAATACGAGAGCAATGAGGTGATGGAGACTGAGGATGGGGAAGGGTGATGGAGGATGGGAGAAAGTAATACGAGAGCAATGAGGTGATGGAGACTGAGGATGGGGAAGGGTGATGTGGGATGGGAGAAAGTAATACGAGAGCAATGAGGTGATGGAGACTGAGGATGGGGAAGGGTGATGGAGGATGGGAGAAAGTAATACGAGAGCAATGAGGTGATGGAGACTGAGGATGGGGAAGGGTGATGGAGGATGGGAGAAAGTAATACGAGAGCAATGAGGTGATGGAGACTGAGGATGGGGAAGGGTGATGGAGGATGGGAGAAAGTAATACGAGAGCAATGAGGTGATGGAGACTGAGGATGGGGAAGGGTGATGGAGGATGGGAGAAAGTAATACGAGAGCAATGAGGTGATGGAGACTGAGGATGGGGAATGGTGATGGAGGATGGGAGAAAGTAATACGAGAGCAATGAGGTGATGGAGACTGAGGATGGGGAAGGGTGATGGAGGATGAGAGAAAGTAATACGAGAGCAATGAGGTGATGGAGACTGAGGATGGGGAAGGGTGATGGAGGATCGGAGAAAGTAATACAAGAGCAATGAGGTGATGGAGACTGAGGATGGGGAAGGGTGATGGAGGATGGGATAACGTAAGAAGAAAGCAATGAGGTGATGGAGACTGAGGATGGGGAAGGGTGATGGAGGATGGGATAAAGTAAGAAGAAAGCAATGAGGTGATGGAGACTGAGGATGGGAGACTGGGGGCAGATACAGTTTGAGATGTTCTGTGGAGTCTGTTTGTCAGATATTGATGTGTTTTATGTCTGTTTAGGAGATATCTAACTCCACTCTTACTCCACTTATCTCCATGATGATGCACAGTAAGAGTACTCTACTGTGGCGTGTAAGGGTTAATGCAAAGCAAGATGTGCGAGGATTGAGCCGCATTTTGTATATGGTAGAAGAGTAGAGTCGGCAAACCTTGTTGGGATAGCAGGTAGTCACAGTAAAATCCGCGCTGTCAGCGACCAGACCTCCATTAGGAAGAACAACGTACACAAAGATGGTGGCAACTGGGACCAGATTAGCAGTAACAGCGAACGTGAAAGAAGCAGAGCCCTTAAATTCTGGGGACATAGGATAGTATTAGTAAGAAATAATACAGCACCAAGCACACTGACAGTACACACAGACCTACAGCACCAAGTACACTGACAGTACACACAGACTCACAGCACCAAGTACACTGACAGTACACACAGACCTACAGCACCAAGTACACTGACAGTACACATAGACTCACAGCACCACGCACACTGACAGTACACACAGACCTACAGCACCAAGTACACTGACAGTACACACAGACTCACAGCACCAAGTACACTGACAGTACACACAGACTCACAGCACCACGCACACTGACAGTACACACAGACCTAGAGCACAAGTACATTGACAGTACACACAGACTCACAGCACCAAGTATACTATAAGTACTTACAGACCTATAGCACCAAGCACACTGACAGTACACACAGACCTACAGCACCAAGTACACTGGCAGTGCACACAGAACTACAGCACCAAGAACACTGACAGTACACACAGACTCACAGCACCAAGTACACTGACAGTACACACAGATATACAGCACAAAGAACACTGACAGTACACACAGACTCATAGCACCAAGTACACTGACAATACACACAGACCCATAGCACCAAGCACACTGACAGTACACAGACCCATAGCACCAAGCACACTGACAGTGCACACTGACAGTGCACACAGACCCATAGCACCAAGCACACTGACAGTGCACACAGACCCATAGCACCAAGTACACTGGCAGTGCACACAGAACCACAGCACCAAGCTCACTGACAGTACACACAGACCTATAGCACCAAGTACACTGACAGTACACACAGACCTACAGCACCAAGAACACTGAGAGTACACACAGACCTACAGCACCAAGTACACTGGCAGTGCACACAGACCCATAGCACCAAGTACACTGACAGTACACACAGACCCACAGCACCAAGTACACTGATAGTACACACAGACCTAGAGCACCAAGCACACTGACAGTACACATAGACATATAGCACCAAGCACACTGGCAGTGCACACACACCCATAGCAACAAGTACACTGGCAGTGCACACAGACACATAGCACCAAGAACACTGACAGTGCACACAGACCTACAGCACCAAGAACACTGACAGTACACACAGACCCATAGCACCAAGCACACTGACAGTACACACAGACCCATAGCACCAAGAACACTGACAATGCACACAGACCTACAGCACCAAGAACACTGGCAGTGCACACAGACCTACAGTACCAAGCACACTGACAGTACATACAGACCCATAGCACCAAGTACACTGACAGTACACACAGACCTAGAGCAACAAGCACACTGGCAGTGCACACATAACTACAGCACCAAGCTCACTGACAGTACACACAGACCTACAGCACCAAGCACACATGACAGTACACACAGACTCACAGCACCAAGTACACTGACAGTATACATAGACCCACAGCACCAAGTACACTGATAGTACACACAGATATACAGCACCAAGTACACTGACAGTACACACAGACCTATAGCACCAAGCACACTGACAGTACACACAGACCTACAGCACCAAGTACACTGACAGTACACACAGACTCACAGCACCAAGCACACTTACAGTACACACAAACCTACTGCACCAAGTACACTGACAGTACACACAGACCTATAGCACCAAGCACACTGACAGTACACACAGACCTATAGCACCAAGCACACTGACAGTACACACAGACCTACAGCACCAAGTACACTGACAGTACACACAGACTCACAGCACCAAGCACACTGACAGTACACACAAACCTACTGCACCAAGCACACTGACAGTACACACAGACCCATAGCACCAAGCACACTGACAGTGCACACAGACCCATAGCACCAAGTACACTGGCAGTGCACACAGACCCATAGCACCAAGTACACTGACAGTACACACAGAACTACAGCACCAAGCTCACTGACAGTACACACAGACCCATAGCACCAAGTACACTGACAGTACACACAGAACTACAGCACCAAGCTCACTGACAGTACACACAGACTCACAGCACCAAGAACACTGAGAGTACTCATAGACATATAGCACCAAGCACACTGGCAGTGCACACAGACCCATAGCAACAAGTACACTGGCAGTGCACACAGAACTACAGCACCAAGAACACTGACAGTGCACACAGACCTACAGCACCAAGTACACTGACAGTACACACAGACCTACAGCACCAAGCACACTGACAGTACACACAGACTCACAGCAACAAGTACACTGGCAGTGCACACAGACCTACAGTACCAAGCACACTGACAGTACATACAGACCCATAGCACCAAGTACACTGACAGTACACACAGACCTAGAGCAACAAGCACACTGGCAGTGCACACAGACCCATAGCACCAAGTACACTGGCAGTGCACACAGAACTACAGCACCAAGCTCACTGACAGTACACACAGACCTACAGCACCAAATACACTGACAGTACACACAGACTCACAGCACCAAGCTCACTGACAGTACACACAGACTCACAGCACCAAGCACACTGACAGTATACATAGACCCACAGCACCAAGTACACTGATAGTACACACAGATATACAGCACCAAGTACACTGACAGTACACACAGACCTATAGCACCAAGCACACTGACAGTACACACAGACCTACAGCACCAAGTACACTGACAGTACACACAGACTCACAGCACCAATCACACTGACAGTACACACAAACCTACTGCACCAAGTACATTGACAGTACACACAGACCTATAGCACCAAGCACACTGATAGTACACACAGACCCATAGCACCAAGTACACTGGCAATGCACACAGACCTCCAGCACCAAGCACACTGACAGTACACACAAACCTACTGCACCAAGTACATTGACAGTACACACAGACCTATAGCACCAAGCACACTGATAGTACACACAGACCCATAGCACCAAGTACACTGGCAATGCACACAGACCTCCAGCACCAAGCACACTGACAGTACACATAGACCTATAGCACCAAGCACACTGACAGTACACACAGACCTACAGCACCAAGTACACTGGCAGTGCACACAGACCCATAGCACCAAGTACACTGGCAGTGCACACAGACCTACAGCACCAAGCACACTGACAGTGCACACAGACTCACAGCACCAAGCACACTGACAGTACACACAGACCCATAGCACCAAGTACACTGGCAGTGCACACAGACCTACAGCACTAAGCACACTGACAGTACACACAGACTCACAGCACCAAGTACACTGACAGTGCACAGAGATATACAGCACAAAGAACACTGACAGTACATACAGACCCAATTCACACAGATCTACAGCATAAAGCACCGACATTTTTACACAGAAACACACTGTAAGTACACCATCAGACTCAGTGCCATTCTCATACTCTCATTATTAAGCACATCCAGGGTGTATCCAATTACCTTTGTCTGCTGTGTGTCTAAATGCAGAGTTTTGGTTAATTTGCCCATTTGCATAGACCTGAATAGGAGACAATAGACCAGTTAGTCTCACTTCTGAAGTGGGAAAGCTTTTATAAAGGTTAATAAGGGATAATATACAAAACTATGTGTATTTAAATAAGATTATAAGAAGGAGACAACATGGATTTATGAGGGATAGGTCATGTCAAACAAATCTAATTAGTTTCTATGAGGAGGTAGGAACTTGGATCAAGGCAACTCAGTGGATGTAGTCTTTTTGGATTTTGCAAAGGCTTTTGATACAGTGCCACATGTAAGACTATTGTGCAAACTAAGAGATATGGAATTGCGGTACATATCTGTTCATGGACTGAGAGCTAAAAGACAGGAAGCAAAGGGTTGTGGTAAATTGAACATACTCCGATTGGACTAATGTGGTAAGTGGGGTTCCTCAGGGCTCAGTATTAGGTCCTCTCCTTTTTAACATATTTATTAATGACTTAGAGGTAGTATTGGAGTGTGGTGTCTCCATTTTTGCTGATGACACAAAGCTGTGCAAAGCAATTGAATGAGATAATGATGTGCTTTCCCTCCAAAAGGATTTGCATGAATTAGAGAAATGGGCATCTAAATGGCAGATGAGATTTAATACAAATAAATGTAAAGTTATGCATCTGGGAAGGGAAAAATAGCCATGCAATTTATAATCTTAATGGAGCAAATCTAGGTGTATCAGATATTGAAAGGGATTTGGGAGTCCTTGTGGACAACCACCTAGGTAACAGTGCTCAATGCCAAGCAGCAGCTGCAAAGGCAAATAAAATATTAGCATGTCTTAAGAAGGGTATAGAAGCCAGGGAAGCAAAAATAATTCTGCCACTATACAAATCTCTAGCGCGCCCTCATTTGGAATATGGAGTACAATTTTGGGCACCACTTCATAAAAAGGACATTTTAGAGCTGGAAAAGGTACAGAGGAGGGCAACAAAACTAATAAGGGGAATGGAGGGGCTAAGTTATGAAGAAAGACTAACCAAATTACACTTATTTTCTCTAGAAAAAAGGCGTCTAAGAGGAGATATGATTACCTTATATAAATACATCCAGGGTCAGTATAAAGCTTTGTCAGGGGAACTTTTTGTGCCAAGAGGTTTTCAACTGACAAGAGGACATCCCTTGAGGTTAGAAGTAAAAAGATTCCACCTCAAAGAAAGAAAAGGGTTCTTCACAGTAAGGGTGGTTAATCTGTGGAATTATATACCAGAGGAGGTGGTGACAGTGGATATCAGTATATTACTTTAAAAAGGGATTGGATATGTTTTTAAATAAAAAGGGAATTCAGGGCTATCCTGTATAATTAGAGAGAGAGTTTTGCCCTTCCCTGGGCTTATTTATTCATTACCCCATCTGAGCGGCTACGAGACACTGAATGGCAAGGAGGAGCACTGAGGAGAGATTTAATGGCACATGCTTTTGTTATCCCCACTTACCAACACAACGAATTGCAAGTATCATGCATATATGAGATTGTTGGTGGCAATTTGGTGCAGAGCAATAACACCATATAATCCTGCTTGGTGGTTATTATACATATATTTTTCAGCCATATGTTCCTTATGTTGCATTGCCAAATAGTGCACATTTTGTATATAGTATATTATTTGAAAGGGTGTATAGAGTATCAGGGAAGTATTCCTGTGGTTAGGCAGGTTTCATGCTGCATATGAGGAATGATATAGTGGTTAAGTAAATTATATTATATCATCACTACAGTGGATGTATTCATGTATATTATATATTCCTTCTTCCTTTTCATTACAATTGGATACTAATCACACCAGAGACATATTTATATACAATTTTAGTATCATCGTTGTTTTTGGGGAATATCCCATAATATTAGAGTTACTTGATTACTATAAGGCGTTAGGCACCATGGGTGTTTAAGGAATTATTGTTTGCTATTCATGTTTATTAGACAGATAGTCAGGTATATAATCATCACAGATATTTAAGGCAACAAATGAATAGAGATATAATACACAGTTTGATATCTTATGATCTAACATTAATAGTTATCTGTCTTCCTCTCCAAATTGTCTTCTTTCTATCTGAGGTGATTATTTGTAATATTGACATTATCTAAGTATATCTTACTGTCTTTTTCTTATTTGTGAAATTTTCATTACAGTAAACTGAATTAAAGTATTTGTTCAACCTCAATTACTATGTTCTGTAACTATGTAACCATGGAGGTTACTGGTGGACATGGAGGTTACTGCTGGACATGGAGGTTACTGCTGGACATGGAGGTTACTGGTGGACATGGTGGTTACTGGTGGACATGGAGGTTACTGCTGGACATGGAGGTTACTGCTGGACATGGAGGTTACTGGTGGACATGGAGGTTACTGGTGGACATGGTGGTTACTGGTGGACATGGAGGTTACTGCTGGACATGGAGGTTACTGCTGGACATGGAGGTTACTGGTGGACATGGAGGTTACTGCTGGACATGGAGGTTACTGCTGGACATGGAGGTTACTGGTGGACATGGAGGTTACTGCTGGACATGGAGGTTACTGGTGGACATGGAGGTTACTGGTGGACATGCAGGTTACTGGTGGACATGGAGGTTACTGCTGGACATAAAGGTTACTGGTGGATATGGAGGTTACTGCTGGACATGGAGGTTACAGGTGGACATGGAGGTTACTGGTGGACATGGAGGTTACTGCTGGACATGGAGGTTACTGGTGGACATGGAGGTTACTGGTGGACATGGAGGTTACTGGTGGACATGGAGGTTACTGCTGGACATAAAGGTTACTGGTGGATATGGAGGTTACTGCTGGACATGGAGGTTACTGCTGGACATGGAGGTTACTGGTGGACATGGAGGTTACTGGTGGACATGGAGGTTACTGCTGGACATGGAGGTTACTGGTGGACATGGAGGTTACTGCTGGACATGGAGGATACTGCTGGACATGGAGGTTACTGCTGAACATGGAGGTTACTGGTGGACATGGAGGTTACTGGTGGACATGGAGGTTACTGCTGGACATGGAGGTTACTGGTGGACATGGAGGTTACTGCTGGACATGGAGGTTACTGGTGGACATGGAGGTTACTGCTGGACATGGAGGTTACTAGTGGACATGGAGGTTACTGGTGGACATGGAGGTTACTGCTGGACATGGAGGTTACTGCTGGACATGGAGGTTACTGGTGGACAAGTCCAGCTCCACCTGTCACACATTAGCTGGTCATCTACATCTCATCACCCCCTGACATCACTATGTGGATAATTAAAGGACCACTGTAGCTTAAGAAATACTTCACTTGTTTGTAAAGTATACAACAAACTAAGGCTAGCAGCTCTGTGAATCACAGGAATAACATACTCCTCACCACTGCTCTGGTACAAATCAACTATAATATTTGTGGTATGGGAGCGTACACACATACCACTTCCTAAGTCCATACAGAGCTCCGCGCGAGCTGCACAGGAGGAGGAGGACACAGGGGAGAGAGGGGGAGGAAGACACAGGGGAGAAGGGGAGGAAGATACAGGGGAGGGGGAGGAAGATACAGGGGAGGGGGAGGAAGACACAGGTGAGAAGGGGAGGAAGACACAGGGGAGGCGGAGAAAAGACACAGGGGAGGGGAGAGGGGGGAAGAGACACAGAGGAAGGTGGAGGAAGACACAGGGAAGAAGGGGAGGAAGATACAGGGGAGAAGGGGAGAAAGATATAGGGGAGGGGGAGGAATATACAGGGGAGAAGGGGAGGAAGACACAGGGGAGGGGGGGAGGAAGACACAAGGGAGGGGTAGGAAGACACAGGGAGAAGGGGAGGAAGACACAGGAGAGGGAGAGGAAGACATGGGGAGAGAAGGAGGAAGACACAAGGGAGGGGAGAGGGGGGAAGAGAAACAGGGGAGGGGGAGGAAGACACAGGGGAGGGGGGAGGAAGACACAGGGGAGAGGGGGAGAGGAAGACAAAGGAGAGAAGGGGAAGAAGACACAGGAGAGGGGGAGAAAGACACAGGGGAGAGGGGTAGAAAGACACAGGGGAGGGGGAGAAGAGACACAGGGGAGGGGGAGAAGAGACACAGGGGAGGAGAGAAGAGACACAGGGGAGGGGGGAAGAGACACAGGGGAGGGGAGAAGAGACACAGGGGAGGGGAGAGGGGGAGGAAGACACAGCGAAGTGAAGCTGGGGAAGGAAAGCACAGGGGAGAGGGGAGGAAGACACAGGGGAGGGTGAGGGGGTACAGGGGAGTGGAGAGGGGGAAAGACACAGGGGGACAGAAGGGGGAGAGACAGAGAGGAGGGAAGGGGGGAAGAGACACAGGGGAGGGAAGAGGGGAGAGAGAGACACAGGGGAGGGAAGGGGTGGAAGAGACACAGGGAGGGAAGGTGGAGAAAAGACACATGGGAGGAGGATACACAGGGGAGAGAAGGGGGGAGAGACACAAGGAAGGGAGAGGGGGAGGGAGAGAAAAAATTAAAATCATACTATCATTTTTGATGGGCAGTTTACTAGTACATATATATTAATGGTTAATGAACTAAATAAATATCAATTTGTACTAGATCAGTGGTGACCTCCAAGCGATCACTATTTATTTTTTTATACAAATTGATACCAGTAACACAGTTTGCTACTTATTAGCTCTGATCTGTATGGATTTCTGTGTTATAAATATAACATCACAAAAGCCATATAGGGTGGACAAATCCCTAAGGAGTGGTTTTATAACCTTTGTAATGGTATTTCCTAGTAAGTCATTTGATAATGTTATTGCCATTTATATCTCACACCTTCAGTAAGTTGTTGTGTGCCTATTGGCCAGCTGTCACTCACCTGCCAATGAATGTCAAGATAGTTTCTGTCCGCTGGTATTTCTGAAGGATCAATATAGTAATCCACATAGACGTCCACTTTCTCATCGCAGGACACAGAGGGTGGGCCACGCCGAACCTTCAATTGACTCTTGCCTGCTGTGTAGAAAGGCCCCACTGAGAAGTATGCCTCCTGATTGACTGGTTGTAACTCAGTGCTACTGATGGGCTGGCTGGGAATATACTGGCCCTGTAGGAACATACAGATAAGATGGAGCTTGTGGTGAGCAGAAATAATGTCAGCAAAGCAGACTGAGGGGGCTTATAGTAGGTGATAATACAGGTAAAGTGACGATGCAGGTGATGATGGAGATAGAGTTATGGGCAGGTGATGAAGGAGATAGAGTTATGGGCAGGTGATGATGGAGATAGAGTTATGGGCAGGTGATGATGGAGATAGAGTTATGGGCAGGTGATGATGGAGATAGACTTATGGTTAGGTGATGATGGAGATAGAGTTATGGGCAGGTGATGATGGACATAGAGTTATGGGCAGGTGATGATGGAGATAGATTTATGGGCAGGTGATGATGGACATAGAGTTATGGGCAGGTGATGATGGAGATAGAGTTATGGACAGGTGATGATGGAGATAGAGTTATGGTTAGGTGATGATGGAGATAGAGTTATGGGCAGGTGATGATGGACATAGAGTTATGGGCAGGTGATGATGGAGATAGATTTATGGGCAGGTGATGATGGAGATAGAGTTATGGTCAGGTGATGATGGAGATAGATTTATGGGCAGGTGATGATGGAGATAGAGTTATGGGCAGGTGATGAAGGAGATAGAGTTATGGGCAGGTGATGATGGAGATAGATTTATGGGCAGGTGATGAAGGAGATAGAGTTATGGGCAGGTGATGATGGAGATAGATTTATGGGCAGGTGATGAAGGAGATAGAGTTATGGGCAGATGATGTCGGGTGTACAGGACAGGTTCTTATACTCACCCTCAGATCAACATAAATATTATTCCAGGCGCTGGTGTCCAAAGAAAATTTTGCAACTCCACTGCTATCTGTTCTAAAATTTTCATTTATTCTCTGGCCATTCACATATAGTATAAGATCTTCATTAGGCATTGGGGATCCATTAGACTTTGTAAGGATCATCTGTAGGAAAAACAAAACATCCATAAATATTTACTTGTATCTTCATAATACTTACAATGGCACAACATGGAGGCTCTGTCTTTACCTTCTTTATGTATCATACCTACACACTACCACTTATCCCACACTGATAAATATACCTCAGTGGCTCTATTTAGATTCATATCACATATATAGTTGTGAGCGTACGATTTGTTGCTAACGCTGCGGGCTCGCGTAGCGAGCCCGCGGCCCTCGCGAAGCGAGGCCCGCGTCTCGCGCAGCGAGTCGCGGGCCTCGCGTAGCGAGGGCACTGTGCCAGGTTCTCAGTTGCTGGCATGGAGCGCCAAAGGCGCTCCTTGCCAGCAACTGAGGACCCTCGCGAAGCGAGGGCCTCAGTTGCTGGCTTGGAGCGCCGCAGGCGCTCCATGCCAGCACCTGAGGACCTCGCAAAGCGAGGTCTTCAGTTGCAGCAACTGCGACCCTTGAAAAAAAAAGTTTACGTCCAAACACATTACGACACTCGCAAACAACATACGACACACGTTCAAACACATTACGACACTCGCAAACAACATACGACACACGTTCAAACACATTACGACACTCGCAAACAACATACGACACACGTTCACACACATTACGGCCTCGCAACACTCGGACGCAACTCGCGAACATTACAAAATTACAAACACAATACATACACACAGCACATACATAAAAAACTTACCTACACAAACAGGAAGCACCCAGGACCTCAAAAATGCAACTTACAACTTAATTGCACTCAAAATAAAAGAGTTTCGACACTAAATAGTTTGTTAAGCGACAAAAAAAATGGCCGACGAATAAAACGAAAACGAGGCTACACACGCAAACACCATACGAGACACGTTACCACACATTACGACTTCGCAAACATCGGATGCAACACGCCGACATACAAACATTTAAAACTTAACAAAGACACACAACAAACACATAAAAAGCTTACCTACAGCAAGAGGAACCAGCCAGCACCTCAAAAAAACAAGTTCCACCTACATTTAAATCAAAATAAACACTTTAGACACTAATACCATCGCTAAGCGAGAGAAAAAATGGCCGACGAACAAAACGAAAACGAGGCTTCAGACGTAACTACACTACACTTACTCGCAATAATGAAACACATACTATGCGGAACGTATCACAATCATATTAAACACCATTTTGAACAGTAATACGCCTAAAATGGCGGATGGAACGCAAATTGTAAGCTGGAACGCAAATAGCGCATGCGTATTGCGTTCTAACGGTCTCACTTTCCAGAACTTTCTACAAGTTTATAAATACTGGCTATTTCCAACTAAAAAATACATTTCTCCTCAGGTGATCAACGGAGTGACTTCTGAGATAACTGCTGCTTTTACTTGAGAAGACAATTCTTTACTAATTTACTACTTTGCATTGTGCAAATTACAACTGAGAGGTAAGCTATAATATATTACATTTTATTATCAGGACAGGTCAAACAAATAAAAAAATAAACTAGGATTTATGTAGTCATCATGTATGGCACATTTATGTGTATAGGCTCCCAAAAAAAATTAAACAGAGCTTTATGTATAGTGACATCTGACACGCACATATATGTCTATAATGTATAGTGACATTTGACACACACATTTCTGTGTATTGCCCCTTCATAGTGACATGTGACACGCACGTATATGTGTATAATGTATAGTGACATGTGACACGCACATATATGTCTATAATGTATAGTGACATGTGACACACACATTTCTGTGTATTGCCCCTTCATAGTGACATGTGACACGCACATATATGTCTATAATGTATAGTGACATCTGACACGCACATTTATGTGTATTGCCCCTTTATAGTGACATCTGACACCGACATATATGTCTATAATGTATAGTGACATGTGACACGCACATTTATGTGTATAATGTATAGTGACATGTCACACGCACATTTATGTGTATTGCCAATGCAACAAAATTAGCTTACAACAAAATCAGTAAACAACTACATTTTAATGACATTATATCTCATGTATACTGATATGTCACACGCACATATATGTGTATCATCTATAGTTACATCTCACACACACACATTTATGTGTGTTGGAAAAATAAAATATAAGGTTAATTTAACCATTTAAATTTGACTCATGTATACTGATATGTCACACGTACACAAAATAATTACATTAAACTATGTAATGTGCTTCATGTATGTGACATATGTGTGTAGCCCCCAACAAAAAATAAGGTTAATTGAATTAATTTACTACAATTCAATACATCAGATAAAGCTGAATCTTTCTATTTCTTTTAATATTCAAACAGACTCTGCATCAACAGCGTCTCTCAACAATTTGCACCGTGCACTGTGAAGCACAATCCCTTTTAAAGAACACCAACAAAGAAGAAGAGGTAAGATACAACAACACATTACATGCTCAAAAGGCCATGCTTTGCTAGATGACAAATTATAAATATACAAATAACTATTTCACTTTCTTTTTCAAACAGACACTAAAAGAAGACCGGCGGATTAAGATTGGCAGGAGGGGACCGTCTGTCATTCAAAACTTCTATCAAGGTAAAGTATTAAGTATAAACAAGAAATAACCATGAGCCTTATTCAATTGCAACTTCCTCATTTGAATAGGGCTCTATATAAGCACATAACATATTTTTTATACAGAACTTTTTAGTTACTGAATTTCTAACCACAATCAAGATTTTCAATAACTAAAAACTTTGCTCAATAAATATGTTATGTGATTATATAGAGCCCTCTTCAATTGGCAAAATTGCAATTCAATGAGGACCTATATGTCTTTAATGGCCAAGGGCCTCACTCAAATGTGATTTGCCCATTTCAATAGCGCTCTATATAAGCACAGAGCATATTTTGTAAAGGAAATTTTTCTTTTGTGAACACGTTCCTTTTGGATACAAGTTCACTAAATACAAAATTCCGTAAAAACATATGCTCTGTGCTGATATTGAGCTCTATTCCATTGGCCAAAACACAATTGAATGAGGAGCTGACAATATAACAAATGCAGTAACCAAAGGCCCTCATTCAATTGCTATTTTGTAAAATTAAATATGGCTATAAATAAGAACTTTTAGGCCCTTACTCTATTTTAACAAATATATGTGATGTGCTTATTTACAACCCTATTCAAATTTCTACATTGCAATTCAATTACGGCCTTAGAGTACTATTACATTGTAAAAAATGCAATTGAATGAGGGCCAAACTATGCAACATATGGTACACACAAAGGCCCTCATTCAATTGCAATTTGCCCAATTGAATAGGGCTCTAAATAACAACATAACAATTGCTTAAAACTAAGGTTTTAGTTAATAAAAAAATATCAAAAATACAGTTTTTCAATGACTACAAAATTATTTTAACTAATATGCTATGTGCTTATTTAGGGCACAATTCAATTAGCCAAATCGCAATTGAATGAGACACAAACTGCTACACACAAAACAGAATTTCTTATTCAATGTTTAACAACCTATAAGCCTTACAAATAACCAAAAATAAGAATAACAAAAGTGTTGTGCACCTAATAGCATTGTATAAAAAAGCACACAAACTCATAGCAAACTATATTAACATTCTTCTTTAATGTTTAACAACCTATAACCTGTACAATCAAGAAGAAATTAGTTTTGCACAAGTGATGCGCACCAAACAGGATTGTCAAAAACTAACACAAACACATAGCAAACTACATTAATTATATTATTTCATGTTTCACTAACTATAACCATCCAAATAAAGGTTAAATAAGTATACCACAAGTGGTGCGCACAAAACAGGATTGTACAAAAATTAACATAAACACATAGCAAAATAAATTCATATTCTTATTTAATATATCACAACCCACAAGCCTTACTAAGAACCTTAAATAAGAATAACAAAAGTCTTGGGATTGTACAGAAAGTTAAAAAAAAAATATTTGAAAAAAATAACCATAACTGATACAATACAGCAAAATTAATACATTTTTTACTTATTTAAAAGACATTTCACTCAAACAACATTTTCTATTTTACATTACAACAGATACTGCGTGAAGACAATCGGACGAGGACTTTTTCCACAGGACCGGACCATCGGACGAGGACTCGGACCAGACCAGCAGACGAGGAATTTCAACACAGGACCAGACCAGCAGACGAGGAATTTCAACACAGGACCAGACCATCGGACGAGGACTTTCACCAACGGACCACAACATCGGACGAGGGATATCGCCACAGGACCACAATATCGGACAGGGGCTATCGCCACAGGACCACACCATCGGACGAGGACTTCCGACAGAGGACCACACCATTGGACAACGATTTTGAAACGAGGACCAACAAACATTCGGTTTTAAATCACACTTCAACCAAGGTAAACTATAATAACTACTAAAGTATAACACTAAAGAAACTGCTTTCAGTTGCATCCGTCTCAACAGAAAAATAAATTAATTAATTTACTATCTCCCTTATTTTATTTAAATTGCTACTATGCAATACATAGCTCAATAACCACATCACTTTTTTTTTCAGCAAAGAAGTTTTGCAGTGGTAAATATCTATCCACAAACAAAGTTTTTAATAAATAAAACCATTATTTTAAATAAATATGTTACATGCTTATTTACAGCAGTATTCCATTGGACAAATTCTGAGCCACTGAAGACAGGAATTATAAATTTAACTAAATATCAATGATACATTCATGATTTGCCTTTTATTTCAACAATTGTGCACAATAATCTTTAACAGGAATTACAAATTTAAATATACACAATTACATTTATTTGTTTCCGTTTACAGATTAATATGGCTGATAACGAGACCAAAGAAGAGAAGAAAAGACGTCAAACTAGAGAAAGACAAGAGAGATGGGCCGCCCAGCAGACACCGGAGGAGAAAGAAATTCGAAGAGAAAAAGAACGCAAAAGACTTGCAAATAAAAGAATATCAGCTGCAAAAATGAAAGATACAACCAAAATAAATAAAAAAATAATAAAGCATTTACAAACTGTTCCTAAAACATCAGATGACATTTTACAACATACCAGTCAAGACAGACCAAAAAAAAAAAACTACAAAAAAAAAGCATTTACAAACTCTTACTAAAAACTTACAGGAAATTTCAACCGAACAAGTCCAACATATACCAAGAAAATCTACGAAAAAAACTAAACATTTAGAACCTGTTGTTGAAACATTTCATGACTTTTCATCTGATGAATATCAAAGTCAACATCCAATATGCATTGCAAATTGTCCTTTAATGAAGTCTTTAGCAGTAGAGGTTCATAGTTGTGGGGACATGACTACTCAATGTCAATTTTGTGAGGCTTATTATTTTAAACAGGAGAGACCCCGAGATGGACAATTTATTAGTTGTTGTCAAAAAGGAAAGTTCAAACTTCCACAAAGGAAACAATTTCCAACCTATTTACTAAATATTATGACTGAACCTACTTTTCCAAATTACAAAAATTTTAAGACAAACATAAGATCCTACAACAGTGCCATATCATTTGCATCTATGGGGGCAACATTGGCTGCTAATGTACCAGGACATGGTCCTTACTGTTTTAAAGTCCAAGGACAAATTTATCATCGGACTTCACATTTACATCCAGAGGAAGGAGAGCAAAGAAAATTCGCTCAACTATATGTCCTAGATACAATGGAAGCTGTTGACCAACGTATGCAAATGGAAGAAAATAAAAAATGCTTACCCAGTGTTTTTATAGAGCTAAATAACATTATGGACAACAATCCCTACAGTAAAGCTTACAAAAAATTGGCAGAAGTAGAAAATGAACAACTACTTCATGCACAAAGACATCAATTACCCATGCCAAAGGTTAATATGGTGCTTAAAAGAGACAGACATACTGATAAACGTCGTTATAACTTGCCAACCTCAAATGAGGTTGCAATGGTCTTTCACAATGATGAAGGAGAACCACCATTTCAAAGAGACATTAGAGTATATCCCAGAAATGAGGACCAACCATTTATTAATATTAATATCTTAAGTCCAAATTTAGATCCAATGACATATCCCATCTTTTTCCCACACGGAGAAGCAGGTTGGCAACCAAAATTAACCCTTCCCAGTTACCCAAATGCTAAAGCCAGAATCCGAAATAATGTTTCTATGCTTGAATTTAAAGTTGCTCAAATTGCCATTAGAGATGAATTTAATCCCATTTTATGTGGTGGAAAACTAACACAACAATGGATTATTGATTCATATTTGCAAGTTGAGGCAAATAATTTAAACTTTATAAAATATCAACAAGATAAACTACGTGTAGAACAATATTGTGGACTCATGGACTATGTTGCTGACGTGGCTACAAGCAGAGACATGACAGCTGGCAAAGCCATCATTTTACCATCTTCCTTTCAAGGATCTCCTCGAAATATGAGAGAAAGATACAATGATGCTATGGCTATTGTGACAAAATTTGGAAAACCAGATTTATTTGTGACATTTACATGTAATCCACAATGGCCAGAAATTAATCAAAATCTACTTCTTGGACAAAGTGCTTCAGATCGACCAGATTTAGTAGCCAGAGTTTTTAAGATAAAATTAAATGAATTAATACGTGACTTTACTATAAATCAGTTATTTGGCAAATGTCTTGCTTATGTATATACCATTGAATTTCAAAAAAGAGGCCTTCCACATGCACATCTTCTCATAATACTTCAAGAGAAAGATAAATTAGATACTTCGGACAAAGTGGATGCAGTCATAGTTGCTGAACTACCGGATCCAGAACTATATGGTAGACTATATGAGATTGTTACTCATCGCATGATTCATGGACCCTGTGGAGACCTTAATCCACAATCACCATGTATGGAAAATAATCAATGTTCAAAAGATTTTCCAAAAGATTATAGAGACAAAACATATGCCAATTGTGATGGATATCCACTTTATAAAAGAAGAGAAGGAGATAGTGCCATTATTCGTGGAAAAAAAGTGGACAATAGATATGTAGTACCCTACAATCCACATTTACTCATGAAGTACAACGCCCACATCAACGTAGAAGCCTGCACTTCCATCAAATCCATTAAATATGTCTACAAATATATTTACAAAGGTTACGATGCAGCTACTGTAGTCGTCAAAAGTGCAGACAACCCTGAAAGTAGTGAGTTAGTACATGATGAACTTGCATCTCATGTAGATGCTCGCTATGTCAGTGCGCCAGAAGCTATGTGGCGGCTTTTAAAATTTGAAATGCATGATAGATCACATGCAGTATATAGGTTAGCAGTACATTTGCCACAACGACATTTAGTCTATTTCCATTCTGGAAATGAAATGAATGCATTGGCCCAAAGTGAAGATCGTCACACTACACTAACTGCATGGTTTGCATTAAATTCCACTGATGCTCAAGCAACACAATACTTATATATTGAAATTCCATATCACTAAGTTTTTGTGAATGGATTATGGAGAGCAAGAAAAACCAGAGGCAATAAAATAATTCCACGAATTTACACAGTCAGTCCAAGAGATGTTGAACGATTTTGCTTACGGATATTACTTTTAAATGTTTCAGGAGCACAAAGTTTTGAACAATTAAGAACTGTTAATGACATTGTATATGAATCCTTCCATTTAGCTGCAAGAAATAGAAACTTACTCGCTGATGATACAGAGTGGGAAAGATGTTTAGAAGAAGCAGCACAATGTCAAATGCCACGACAGATGAGAGAACAATTTGCTTTTATTTGTATCTTCTCAAATGCTCCAAATGCATTAGCTTTGTGGGAGACTTTTAAAAGTAATATGGCTGAAGACTTTATGCGACGATACAATGAACCCATTGCACACTTAAAAGCCTTAATGGAAATTCAAGAAGTCTTTTTAACTCATGGATTAAGTTGTGCAAGTTTTAATTTGCCTGATCCAGGTCTAATAGATGACATTAACTTTGAAGACTATGACATTCAACTACAAGCAGAAAGAACAGAAGAAAGACTTGCAACTTTAAATACACTACAATTGCAAGCATTTCATGCCATTAAAAATGCTATAGATGATGACATGGTGACAGAGCGTTATTTCTATCTTGATGGACCTGGCGGATCAGGGAAAACATATTTGTACAATTTATTAATGAGTTCAGTACGAGCACAAGGACAAATAGCAATGGCGTTTGCCACTACTGGAATTGCTGCACTTTTATTAGAAGGTGGAAGAACTGTTCATAGTGGATTCAAACTGCCAGTGCCTATTTTGGAAAATTCAGTGTCAGATATTCGCATGACATCCTTACAAGCAAAGAAATTGAAGAAATGTAAATTAATTATAATAGATGAGGCCACAATGATGTCATGCTATGCCCTCCAATGTATTGACCGTTTGCTTCGTGAAGTCATGGATAATATTTTTCCATTTGGTGGAAAGGTAATTTTGTTGGGTGGCGATTTTAGACAAACATTACCTGTCGTTGTACATGGAAATCGAACAGACATTATTGAAACATGTATAAAGTCAAGTACAGTATGGAAACATTTTACCCATCTTCAACTGCAACAAAATATGAGATCAGAAGGCCAAACTGATTTCAATGATTGGCTTATTAAAATTGGAGAAGGAAGAACAGAAAAAATACTACATTTACCTGACGACACTGTAGAGATCCCACCTCAGATGATTTGTCAACAAGATATTATATCGGCAATATTTGAAGGGAGCATAAATAACGAAGAATATTCTGAGCTTGCCAACCAAGTCATACTGACGTGTAAAAATAAAGATGCATTAATACTCAATAATGAAATCTTAAAAAAAATTAATGCACCACAAAGAAATTATCACAGTGCTGATTCTGTACTTGCTGATGACAATGAAAGTCAGGCAAACTTTTCAACTGAATTCATTAACTCTTTAACTCCTTCTGGAATGCCACCACATATTTTGCAGCTAAAGAAAGGTGCAATTATCATGTTACTGCGAAATATGAACCCCAAAAAAGGCCTATGCAATGGCACAAGATTAATTGTTCAACAATTAAAGGACCATTTTATAGATGCTGAAATTTTAACTGGGACCCATAAAGGAGAGAGAGTTTTCATACCAAGAATAGATTTAGCACCAAGTGAAAGTAGTCTCCCTTTTATACTTCAAAGAAGACAATTTCCCATTATTATGGCATTTGCCATGACCATTAATAAATCACAAGGTCAGACTTTCAAATCTGTGGGTATTTACTTGGAAGAACCAGTTTTTGCACATGGTCAATTGTACGTTGCGTTGTCACGGTGCAAAAATCCACAGGCTATTAAAGTTTACATTGAAAACAATGAAAGTCAAGGTGATTTATTAGAAGATGGACGTATTTTTACTAAAAACATTGTCTACTATGAAGTACTATAACTTTGCAGGATACAAATTCAAGATGCCAACATTTTTTAAAAGCATTGCAAAATACATAACAATTGGTTGTTTAATTCAGTCATAATTAATGAAAGTACTGTTTAGGAATGATTCGCCTCACAAAATACTTGCCTTGCATTGTTAGTCAAAATTATGTTAAAATGTTAAGTCACTATGTTAATGTTTCTAATGTTACAAGTTTAAAATAGATCTTTTCAAGTTATTTCATTCAACAGATTACAAAGTGGATGTTAAGAGGTCAAGCACCTTTTAAGTCACAATGTAAATATTGTCTGTTATCTTAAGATTACTAACTACATTAATGTTTATCGCCAGTTTATGTGCTCAGTAATGAATTACTTTAATTACGTACGTTTTAAGCAGAGTTTTACTGTATGCCTTCCTCTACATTCAATGTATATTCAAGTTAACAATTATTGTGTTAGAAATTGCATGTTAATACTGATTAATTTAAAGGTCAATTGTTTTTACATTCAAATGTTAATACTTTTAATAAAAAATTAGGTTACAAAATGTTTTCGCTATGTTCCTGTTTATAATGTTCAAAATTATACAAATGTTTTGTCAACTTCTAAACTTACATAAAAAATAAAGTTAAAGTTTCAAAATATATACTTTGAAGGTTATTGCTTACATATATTTTAAACTTCATGTTAAAATTCGTAACGTTTCAAGAAGGCTTTTTACTTTTTGCTTTCCTATTCATTCAATGTATATTAAAGTTAACAATTCTTCAGATACAAATTACATTTTAAAAAACCATTACATCAACATTTTACAAAAATACACGTTCATATTAAAATACTTACAAGTGTCAAAAATATATGTTAATAACTAAACAACTTGACAAACATATACATCACATTGCCGTCATTTTTTGACGGGCAAGTCGCTAGTATATATATAATAAATAGTACATTTGAGTTCACATTTGAACTTCTAAAACAAGTTAAAAAATGTGTTTCCTGCTCAGAATTACAAGAAATACAGTTACTACACTGCATTCTGGGAACATGTGCAGGGACAAAGGCGTATATATCTATATCTTGGTTTGTGTTTGTCACAAAGTATCAGGTACACTTACAGTAAGAAATGTTTGCATGGTATACCTTGGTACATCACCAGCAACTTCAGGCGGTCTACTTTTCCATGAGAAAGTGCTAACCTAGGCCTGGGCCTCATAGGCCTGGGCAGAAACACAACACTGGCTTATAAATAATAGGTAGGATAGACTATCCTGTACTGTCTCTGCTCCCCAGGCCGTGCCACCTCCTCCTCTTCATGTGAGTGCATAAGGTGGTAGGTTTCTCTTACCTCTCCCTCATATAACAGTCCTGTTCTGTAAATGGGATGAGCATTCACAAATTCTACTTTGTAAATGACCGTTGAGATAGAGATACGAGCTTCCTTTTTTATCTCCACACCTAGAGGTACAAAGAGTGAAACACTTGATGGTGATACCTTGGTCTATAATCAGCAGATGAAGCAATAAGTTAAATCCTGAGAAGTGATGAACATTCGATAAGTATAAAATAATCAAATAAATAGAAATATATTGTGAAATGTAAACATGTTTACAAGAAAGTAGGTAGGCTTAGAATTTAGAAAGATAAATGGGCACTGTAAGGGATTTTTGTGTTTGACAAAAAATGTATATTTTTAAAAACATAAGGATCATTGAATTCGTTAGACAAACCTTGCAAAAGAGGGATAATTCAGTTTTACATCTGTCTTCCTACTATATAATTTCTTTCCTTCTTTCCTCTCTTCCAACCATGTCTTATTTTCACCCTAGCCATGTGATCGGCTAGTCCACCAATCCTGGGATGTCTTTTCCCATGACTCTCTTGTCTTTTTCCATCAGAGGAAACTGCCTCACCTGCGATTGGTTGGACTAATCATGTGATTAGTAGTTGGTGGGGAGATGCAGTGTTAAACATGAAACTTGGTAAAACAACTGAAAAGTAAGTTATAAGTAAGTTTTCAAGCTTAATGGTTGGTTACTTCCTATTTAGTTAGAGAGGAACCTTTTTTCATATGTGGGTGGTCTATATTTGCTACACTATAATTACCAAAAGGTTGATATATATATATGCTGTGTAATTATTGGGTTGGGGTGACCTTCTACAGCCGTGGCCACAATAAGAGGAAAACATATACACAAGTTAGAGACCCTGGTCCTGGATAGATTTATTTTGTCTTTGTTTTGTTTTTTTACCTGTACCCTCTTCTTTAAGAGTGATCTCCACATCAATAAAATTCTCATATCCGGTAGATTTCAGTTTGAAGAAGTCCGAGTCCGACTGCACAGAAAGGCATCCATTCACATCCATCTGTGGAGCAGTAAACAAGGAGACAAGTGAACAAGAGGACGTCCACCATGACGGTATCATCAAGAACTTGGACATTTATTGTAGGAATCTCACACTCAATATGAAGGCCAATAAACTAATGTCTACCACCATAGCACCAGGGACATCTCTAACAGATGACTCTGTCACTTCATACAATGACCATCCTCTATGTCACGTCAAAATACTCCTTGTTGGCTTTAATCTTTCAATATATAACATGGACACCCAAAAAAATCCTTAATATGTTGTGTGTATTTATGTAATTACTGCTCAGAATTTACTTTGATCTGCAGGATTCAGGTTGTATTCAGGAAATTATAGGCTTAGTTTATATTTGATTGTAAGATTAAAATGTGAGATTTAAGGAAGGATAAGTGTCCTGTCTCAAGTGCGTTATCGCAAGTAAGTGACGTATCTGAATCTCATGATCCAGATACGGAGCATTGTACATCTAATCTTCAGGCTTCTGAGACCTCTGACATGCCCAAAAATACAAAAGGTAAAACGTTTAAAATGACTATAAACAAAGTAGTGAAATTACTGGATTTGTTATGCACTCTGTATGTTTTATATGTTTCTATTAAGACTTCATCTTGTTTTCTAATCTTAATTTCTAAATATATTTTCCCTTGTTTTGAAACAATAAAAAAATGAATTGTGCTCAAATAATCTTTATACAGTAATTAAAAGCATTTGGGCTCCCAACTTAACGCGTTTCGGTAATACTTTATTGGGAAATCTGATACAAGTCAGAGTGGGGAGTCGTCCCTTTAGCGGGTGCGAGTTCTGGAAATGCTAGTTTTGTACATCTATAAACAAATAATTTGGAAGCAAACTAGTCATTAATGACCGGTGACTGATAACAGATAAACCTCAACTAAACTAAACTAAATATTATAATTTGTACATTTGCTTGCCCTAAAGATTGATCATATGGAGATAACAAAAGCAGATAAGATAAATAAGTCGTGGAAGGAATACACTGAAGATCTATTCTGGAAGGATATTAACAGCATTGATAACTTCAATTATTTGTCCAATGAGCTGGAGCCAAACATCTTAGAGAGTGATGTGAGATGGGCCCTAGGAAGTATAATAAGGAGTTGATGGAATCCTAACTGACCTGGATTGTGACAAGGTTGTATAGTGTCACCTTATTTATTCTTCTTATATGCTTAAGTTGGCGCTGGACTCAATATTGCTTGGAGAAATATCAACAACCTCAGACACATGTATGATACTACTCTGATGGCTGAAAGTGAGGAGAAACTAAAGGACTTATTGAAGAACATGAAAGAAGAGAGTGCAAAAGCTGACCTGCTGCTCAACGTTAAACAGATGAAGATCATGGCAAGTGGCAATCTCAGTTTCTTGCAAATAGATGGAGAAGAAATAGAGACAATGAAATTAATTAGATGTTGATAGTATTGTTTACATTGGGACTAATCATATGGGCCCTCATTCAATTGCAATTTGGCCAATTGAATAGGGGTCTAAATAAGCACATAACATATTTTTTGAAAGAAGTTTTTAGTTAGTAAACATCTATCCAAAAGCAAGGTTTTCACTAACTAAAAACGTATTAAAAAAAAATATGTTATGTGCTTATTTAAAGCCCTATTCAATTGGCCAAATCGCAATTGAATGAGGGCCATGGATAGGAAGGATTTTGTCATTCAGGAACTGTTTTGAGATCTAGGAAAACATCTTGGCCAGGTAGATATTTCTGAGGCTTTGCTGGTCCATAGACATAACCAATGGAGGTTTTATTTCACTATACCGTTAAATAAATAGTTATGGAGATGATACAAAGAGAGATGATTTAGTTTTGGTTTATAAGAGAAAAGTTCTGCACCCCCCTAGTAAAGGAACATGGATTCAAGGTAAAAGTTTAGCTAGGTAAGTAAGAGTATTTTTTCAAATTCAAACTATTCCACAGAAAATGCTCTGAAGAAGGTTTGTTGTCTGGTGATGTGGCTAAGGATTTAAAGAGTTGTTTCGGTAATGGCAAGACTGATAATCTGAGAGCACCGTATGTACAATAATGCATAATACAGAATGTGTACTTCATTCTATGTGTACAAATGCTCATAGTCTTAGGAAACCTTCAGATTAATTTCAGTAACGACTAAAGACATTTTGGATTTGGTGTTTATAAGGGAATCTCAGTTTAAGGAATCACATGAACGGCACACAATTATTACCTGGAAAGAGGTGTCAGGAGGACGTGTTGCTCTTAAAGCCCCGGTAGTTCAGAATTATGGAGAAAATATTGAGAGCATTTGGCTAACTATAGAAAGAGATGGCAAGTTTTTAGGATATGTGGTCATTTAAAGGCTTCCAGGACAAGTGAGGTATTAGACAGAGCACTCGTTAAAGAAGTAACTAAAATGACAATGAAGGTGAGATAATAGTAATTGTGAGACTTTAAGTTGCCAGATGTGGCCTAGAAAATACCTACTGTTGGATCAGCCAAAAGGAATTATATTGTAAATTCATTGCAAATGGCGTCACTTCATTATGGAGCCCACTCTCAAGGAAGCTTTATTAGATTTAATACTCACAAATAGTGATACCGTGTCAAATGCACATATAGGTGGGAGCTTTGGGTCTAGTGGTTACCAATCACTATGATTTAGTATTTAAGTAAATGTGTCTAACCATGTGAAGAACCTTAAAATGCTTTGTAGTATTTCCACTTTAGTCCCTTGCTATTTATTGTTTTATATATTAGCCCGTAGATGTCAGTGAGCCCAGAGAGTCAAGAGGATGTTTGGTTTTTTTGGGGGTCTATGTGGTGAGACAAAAGTAAAAAAATGTGTCTGGTATTTCATTTTCATCACAAAAAACAACACAGGGACTTAACACATATATAAACAATAACCTTACATTTTCGAAAAGAAGAGTTTTCTAAAATTAAAAATAACTTATGTAAGTACTTTGCAGAGTAAAAACATTTTCTGGGTGTGGAAGAACATCTGAAGCAATTTTAGAAAGTTTTCACTAATTTAGGTAAGTTCAAAGAAGCAAAATGAAAAGAAAGATCATCTGATGGTCTAGAGAGCTGGCTGCCATTTGTAATTCACAAAATAACTAGCTTATGGATAATATAAAGAAACTCAAGAGGAGAAGCATGGGTAAGTATATAAAACCAAACAGAGGCATCAAACCTCAAGGCCTACACAAAACAGAAAACTTTACAATAAAAAAAAATGTGACAAAACTTCCTTTTGGCATATTATTAAAAAGAGAAACAAAAACTAAAGGAGGAATAGTTAGACTTAAGAAAGTAGATCAGTATTATTCAGAATAAAGAAGACAGGAACATAACAAACTGCAGGAAAAAATACTTCTGCTCTGGATGTCCATTGAGAGGTGCTGCATTAAGAGATAAAACATGAATAGGTCAATGGTCCTAGACAATGTGTATATCCAAGAGTATTATTAGCTTAGATCTATAGTTGCCGCACCATTGGCTAAACTTTTTAATGAATCATTATTGTCAGATGTAGTTCAAGACGACTAATGGTGTAGCACTACACAAAAAGAGTAGTAAGGAAGACTCAGTAAGTTTGATATCAGTGGTATGCAAACTAACGGAAACACTTTTGAAAGAAAAAATATTGAATGGCTACAATCTAATGACTTGCACAATGTTAGGCAGCATGGATTTACCACTGGGAGATCTTGTTAAAACAATCTGACTTTTTTCATTATGTTGCCAAAATTATTGACCAGGGTGGAGCAGTAGATATATTACACTGTCCCAAACAATAAACAAACTCTTAAACTTCATAGTCTGGGACTGGATTTGAATGTAGTTCAGTGGATAGGACGTTGCCTGAAGTATATGAGTCACAAAAACATAGTTATAAGAATATAGACAGAAGAAGGAATGGTTACCAATGGAGTACCACCGTGCTCAGTTCTGGCATTTATACTGTTTAGTCTGTTTATTAGAGATATTACTAGTGGAATTCAAGGAGACATTAATAAGGTAGACACTCCAGAAGGCGTAATTCTCTATTTAATAAATCTAGAGCAATGTTCAAACATCTGGGACCAACACTGGTAACTGCAAAATGATGCACATACAGCACAAAACCACAAACTATAATATTTACTTAATGGTAATGATGATAGCCAAAAAGGAAAGGGACCTGGGGTTATTATATCACATGATTAAAAAGTAGGCAAGTAATATAACAAAGAAAAAAACAAAGTCAAAGGAGATCAGTCTGAGAATGAAACAATCCAAGTGGTTTAGTTATATGGGCATGGTAGCCTACTCAGAGAGACGCTTCTTTTTGATAACTTGTGACCTTCACAGGAAAGAAATATTAGCATATCAATCGGGTAGCAATCCAAAAAGTTATCCTGCCCCAAAATACAATACAATTTATCCCTGAACAGGAGATACAGAAAACCCCAGACATAAATTCCACTTTTTGGGGGTCTCATCATTTAGCCGTTCTCCCTAAGTCACAGTGAGCAAGGAGACCAAACCCTAAGGGTCATTACATACAGAGAAAAATGTGCTCACTGTGCCTTAGGGAATTATCAACTACACGCTACTGATGAGCCCAACTAAGGGCGCTACTGATGAGCCCAATTAAGGGCACTACTGATGAGCCCAACTAAGGGAGCTACTGATAAGCCCAACTAAGGGCACTACTGATGAGCCCAACTAAGGGCACTACTGATGAGCCCAACTAAGGGCGCTACTGAAGAGCCCAACTAAGGGCACTACTGATGAGCCCAACTAAGGGTGCTACAGATGAGCCCAACTAAGGGCGCTACTGATGAGCCCAACCAAGGGCACTAATGATGAGCCCAACTAAGGGAGAAACTTACCTCTGGGGTTTGATGTTTCTCCTGTTCAGGGCAGAATTCAGAGGCTGCTCTCAGAGTGGATTACCATGTCCATAGAGCTAACCTAGTCTGCTCTCAGAGTGGATCACCATCTCCATAGAACTAACCTAGTCTGCTCTCAGAGTTGATTACTGTCATTATTCCATTGAACCCCCAAAGGTCAGGGGGGGAGAGTGCAGTTGGCAGTTGAGTTTTTTCTGACAGAGAGAGAGATGTATTGGTGTCTCTGAGGGCAGTTGAAATAATGCTGGGTTGAATGTCTTAAAGTATATATATATATATATATATATATATATATTCCTAAGCCAAGGGAAGAAGACATATATTGAAGACAGATATGCTCCTATCTAAAAAGGGAGGTAAGAAGATAATGGAAATGACTGTAGGAATGAAGTTGCTGTTATGATGCATTATAGATGAGCCCTTAAAGACTACATCTAATTTAAGAGACATCAGCTGTCTTAGTGAAGAGATCAAAAGAATCTGGTAGATCTGCTGGGTAGGTTTGGCAATAACAGCCTTATCAAGCCCGACTGAGAAGAAGTAGATCGTGACAGCTGGTGGCAAGCGGTGGGATCTATTCATCAATAAGCTAAGACAAGCAGCATGTCCAGATATGACAGCATGTCCATTGAAGGCCTTAGGGACCTGTACCGGGAGACAGGGCTCCACAGAACAGCGACCACCAAAAAGGCAGAGATGATCCAGGAACTCCTTCTGAATGATGAGCTCTGTCTGGTGGAGGAAAGACAGGAGACAGAGGAGGAAGGTGCAATATTCACACCAGATCCAGCCCTTGCTCTGGAGATACCCTCTAATGAAGAGGAAGAAATTTGTAAGAGATTTAAAAAGTGGAGGGCTATGATGCCGGCGACTCTGTCCGGTGATCAGCTAATGGCCCTTCGGACCAAGATCGGCCAAGAGATCCAGCGAGAGAAACCACAGAGAGTTACCTGTCTGTCATCTGGTCCTACTGAAGTAAGGGATCCAACAGCAGCCAGGATAAAGACAGCGTATAATAGCTTTAAACACTTCTGTAATGAAAAGGGGGACATAGCTGGGTTCCTCCAGGATTTTGAGCAGCAATGTGAGCTACACCAAATACCCAAAGCCGAGTGGATTAGGCTTCTGATCAGCCGACTAAGTGGAAGGGCAAGTGAAGCATTCAGAGCTATCCCTAAGGGTCAGCAGATGTATGAGGAGGTAAAAAAGGTGCTGTTGGCCTGAAGTTATCTTTCGGATGAGGCATGCCTGTCACAGTTGGTGGGAGGGGAAGGAGGTAACTACCCTGGAGAAAGCGATGGACTTAATACTGCTGGAGCAATTGTACTCAATTTGTCCTGAGAGGTTAAAGGTTTGGGTACAGGATCAAAAACCCACTACAGGGGAGGAGGCTGCTCGTCTAGCAGATCATTTTGAGGCTACTAGAGGTGAGACAGGAGTTAAGGGCCCCAGCAATGCTTCTAAAGTGGGACCTTCAACTCCAGCACCTGTAACGTATTGCCCTATAGCCACCAGACCTAGCCCTGCAGCTCCACAAAGTGATAGTCGCCCTGGGGGGACCACAGGAGTGGCCCCTCGACCCACAGTACTTACCAGCTCTCGTCATGTCACTCGGAACACAAGGGGTTTGGAGTGCTACGGTTGTCACCAACCAGGGCATATGAAAAGAGAATGCCCCAATGTGCCTCGCAGGGTGGACAGCCACCCCACTAAGCCAGTCTACTATCTGGGGGAGTGGAATGTGGACATCGATGAGTCTGGAGTGACACAGACCAGACCCAGAGAGGTGGGCTTCTATCACCCCATCCATGCTGTGCAGACTGGTTCAGGAGGCAACAGGAACCAGCATTTCCTAAAGGTTTTGGTCCAGGGAAAGGAGGCAAGGGGATTTTGAGATACAGGAGCTGCAGTGACCGTGGTCCATCCGGAAATGTACCACGTACAGCCATTCTTCCTAAGACCATGGAGGTCATGGTGGCTGGAGGCCAAAAAATTTCCATCCCAGTCGCCCGTTTGCAGTTGGATTGGGGCACTGGGAAAGGAGTTTGTGAAGTCGGAGTTATGCATGGGCTCCCAGCTGAGGTTTTGTTGGGCAATGATTTGGGGCATCTAGAGAGCCGATATGTCACTGCTGTGACCAGATCGCAAGCTGCCAAGATTACCAGGGATGGTCCAAGCGACGAGGTTAAGGCCGGTCACCTGGAAACTGGGGTAAGTCCATTACCTGCTGGGGAACCGGGTTTGGGTTGGGCTACTGTAAGGGAAGTGAAGGTAGCATTATGGGAGGATGGGACCTTGGCTGGGGTTAGGCAAAGGGCTGACAAGCGAGAGCAGGGTCCTGAAGGAGATGAGTATGTGTGGGAAGAAGGATTGCTGTACAGAATTACCTCCGAACCTGAGGGAAATGGGATGAGAGAGGTTAAGAAGCAGATGGTAGTTCCCCAAAAGTTTAGGGGGAGGTTGCTAGAGATAGCCCACGAGGTACCATTAGCTGGACACATGGGGGTGAAGAAGACACGGCATCGCCTTACTAGGGTGTTCTACTGGCCGGGGGTGAACAGGGATGTATCTAATTACTGTAATTCCTGTGATGCCTGCCAGCGATATGGCCACCCAGGAGGGGGTACCCACGTCCCTCTTTAACCATTACCAGTAAGGGATACCCCATTTCAGAAAGTGGCTATTGACCTGATAGGACCCTTGGCTAGAAGCAGCAGGACTGGGAAGCAGTTCATTCTGACCATAGTAGACTATGCCACCCGATATCCTGAATATGTTCCCTTGTCTAAGATTTCAGCTACGAAGGTAGCAGAGGCTTTATTGGGGGTGTTCTCACGAATGGGGTTCCCTAAAGAGATCTTGTCTCACCGAGGTACCCAGTTTATGGCTAAAGTAACCCAACAGCTATGGAAGTTATGTGGGATCAAACACCTGAGTTCTTCCCCATATTATCCTCAGACCAACGGTCTTTGTGAGAGTTTTAATGGTACCCTTAAGAAAATGCTCTGTACTTTCACAGAACAAGAGAAGGATTGGGAGCGTCTACTTCCCTACCTTCTCTTTGCCTACCGGGAAGTACCGCAGGAGTCCACAGAGTTCTTTCCTTTTGAACTCCTGTATGGTAGACAGATAAGGGGACCTTTGAATGTGATCAGAGAAGCATGGGAAGGTGACTATGGGCAAAACCAGGTTTCGGTGGCCTCATACGTCCTGGCTTTCAGGGAGAAACTAGCCATGTTAACTGGGTTGGTTAGAGACCACATGCAAGAGGCTCAAGCCAAAGCCAAGAAATACTATGATAGGGGAACTAAGGAGAGGGAACTGGAGGTAGGACAAGAGATTTTGATGTTAGTCCCTCATCCACAGGATAAGCTCAAAGCAATCTGGGGAGGGCCCTACCCCATTACTAAGAAATTGAACCCTCATACATATGTGGTAATGGTAGACCCTGAAAGAAAGGTCACAAGGGTGGCCCACATAAACAGGCTGAAAGAATACCAGAGGCGACCCCAACATTTTATAGCTATTTGTCTGCCTACCGGCAGTGACCCAGAAAAAGGAGTCCTAACTGACCTGTTAGCCCCAGCTGGCTCAACAATCAGAGGGAGGTGGTAGGACAGTCCGTGAATTTAAGTGCAGACTACCAAAGGCAGCTGATTGAAACCCTGGCCCCCTACCATGCCCTATTCTCTACTAGCCCGGGGTGTACCCCTCTAGCAGTGCATGATGTCATAACAGAAGGTTGCCCACCATTAAAACAGCCCTCCTACCGGGTACCAGAGACAGTGAGGGCTAGTATCTTTGATGAGCTGCGGGAGATGCTAAGATTAGGGGTGATTGAACGTTCCAATAGCCCGTGAGCTTCCCCAGTAGTACTGGTGCCTAAAAAAGATGGGACCACTCGTTTCTGTGTGGACTACCGTAAGCTAAATGACAGGACCAATACTGATGCTTACCATATTCCACACATGGATGAGTTGTTGGACCGTCTAGGTACTGCCAAGTACCTCACCACTCTGGATCTCTCCAAGGGGTACTGGCAAATTCCCCTTGCTGAGACAGCCAAAGAGAGGTCGGCCTTCATCACCCCCTTTAGTCTTTACCAATTCAAGTTGATGCCATTTGGGATGAAGAATGCCCCTTCAACTTTTCAGAGGTTAATAGATCAATTATTACAGGGGCACCAAGGGTATGCTCAGGCTTACTTGGATGACATTGTCATATTCAGTAATACTTGGGAGGATCACCTTCAGCATATCAAAAGTATACTGGATACTATAAAGGAGGCCAGATTGACTATTCGCCCAGACAAATGTCAGTGGGCCAGGGCTGAATTACAGTATTTAGGCCATTGGGTGGGCAGTGGGCAGATTAGGCCAGAACCAGCCAAGGTTGAGGGGATAGCTGCATGGCCCACCCCCCAAACTAAGAAGCAGGTAATGGCTTTCCTGGGGACCACAGGATATTATAGAAAGTTTATTCCTTTGTACAGTGCCATGGCCAAGCCTCTGACCGACTTGACAAAGGAGAGGATGCCCAAGTTGGTGGACTGGACCTCTGCTTGTGAAGTTGCCTTCCAGGCCTTGAAGGATGCTCTCACCTGCTCCCCTGTATTAGCTGCTCCAGACTATCAACAGCCCTTTATTGTACAAACGGATGCTTCCACATATGGACTGGGGGCTGTGTTGTGTCAGAAGGATGAGCAGGGATGTGAGCACCCCATTGCCTACCTCAGCCGAAAGCTGCTACCCAGGGAGGTGGCATATGCAGCAGTTGAAAAGGAGTGTTTGGCTGTCGTATGGGCCCTTAAGTATCTACAACACTACTTGTATGGAAGGGAATTTACTGTGGTTACAGACCATAATCCCCTATGTTGGTTATCTAAGGTGGCTGGGGATAATGACCGTTTACTGAGGTGGAGCTTGGCCTTACAGACTTAGGGCCTCCTTCTATTATCGGCCGCAGCCGTTGCAGGGCCGCAAGGACCGGCCGCAAGCTATTCGGCTATTCTATTCCCTTACGGCCGGGGATTCCGGCAGGCTTGCGGCCGGTGCCTTGCTATCTCTTGCGGCCGATCGCGCCGGAGGAAAGCCTTTGATCTAAAACGGCCGCAAGAGATTTGCAATTCAATTGCTCCGGGAAACCTCTCTGCAAGGCTAAAAACGAGCCGCAGTTACTTGCAGGAAAAAGGTCTCGCTAGCACCAATTAAGCACATAAAATAGCTCAAATAAAGCCATCCTGCACTTTGAGAAGACTATAAAGGGATTTTAGGTGTTAGAAAAAATAGCACATAATTATCCTGTACTCAAATCCGTAAAATATTAAATTTTTAATATCCGTAAAATATACATGTAAAAAGTCCAGAGTGCTTGGAGCACCTCAGACACACCCCCGCCGCAGCCGGCAAATAAACAGTTAATTTGAACTCGGGTTTGGGCAGATGTGCAAGCTTGAGAGTGGGTTCCTTTTAATCCTCATGTCCCCCAATATGATCCCTAGCATTTACAGAGCTGTACAGTGCAGGCTTGAATTTATTTTTCAGTTTTTATATTTCACAGATTACGGCCGGTTCCAAGATATGCGGCCGGCCGTAAAAGGAGATCCTTGCGGGGCCGTATAATAGAATCGCGAGTTAACTGAACCCTCGCAAGGAATCGCAGCCTTACGGCCGATTTACGGCCGATAATAGAATGAGGCCCTTATAATTTTACTATCCAACATAGACGAGGAAAAGTCCATCAGAATGCGGACGGACTTTCTAGGCAGGAGGACAAGTAAAAACAGTGTAGGTAGAGATATATCCATCAGGATGATCCTCTAGGCTACACTAATAAAAGGGGGAAGTAGTTGTCATGATTCCCCTGAACCCCCTTTGGGGTCAGTAAAAGTTTAGTTGTTTAATATGCTTTTATGTTAATTTGATTATTCTATATGTGTTATGTCATGTTAATTAATATGTAAAATTTTATGCTATGTTATGTTATGTTGATGACTATATGATTAATTGTGTCCAGTGTGTAAGGAGTTAAATGGTTTAGAATGTTGTGTGGTCGGTGGTAACTGTCAGAGAGGGGAGAGAGCAGTTGGCAGTGAGTTTTTTCTGACAGAGAGAGAGATGTATTGGTGTCTCTGAGGGCAGTTGAAATAATGCTGGGTTGAATGTCTTAAAGTATATATATATATATGTTCCTAAGCCAAGGGAAGAAGACATATATTGAAGACAGATATGCTCCTATCTAAAAAGGGAGGTAAGAAGATAACCGCAATGACTGCATGAATGAAGTTGCTGTTATGATGCCTTATAGATGAGCCCTTGTCCACAGAAATAAATACAGTTTCTGATTTCTTATAATGCTGAGCCTGCATTCATATTCTTAAAGACTACATCTAATTTAAGAGACATCAGCTGTCTTAGTGAAGAGATCAAAAAAATCTGGTAGATCTGCTGGGTAGGTTTGGCAATAACAGCCTTATCAAGCCCGACTGAGAAGCAGTAGGTCGAGACAATTACCATGTCCATAGAACTAACCTAGTCTGCTCTCAGAGTGGATTACCATGTCCATAGAGCTAACCTAGTCTGCTCTCAGAGTGGATTACCATGTCCATAGAACTAACCTAGTCTGCTCTCAGAGTGGATTACCATGTCCATAGAACTAACCTAGTCTGCTCTCAGAGTGGATCACCATGTCCATAGAACTAACCTAGTCTGCTCTCAGAGTGGATCACAATGTCCATAGAACTAACCTAGTCTGCTCTCAGAGTGGATCACCATGTCCATAGAACTAACCTAGTCTGCTCTCAGAGTGGATTACCATGTCCATAGAGCTAACCTAGTCTGATCCATCACCTCTATTTTTGTTGTTGCATAAACATTACAACAAAGCCACAGGAAAAGCGAGTAGGGTGTTTAGATGCATTGTTAGAGGTATTATTTTTATGCCTATGTCACATAATATGTTTAATTCATGTATTTACATTTTTTAGAGACTTTGCCCAAAGTATTTTACCAATTACACATGAGGTTTTGGCTTGTTGCTGGAAAGGTTCGATGGGGCAAAGACTTGAGTGTGCTGGGGAAGTGTAAGAGAAGTACATATGAGAAGTCTTACTCTGCATTTCTGAAGAATAACACGAGATTTACCTTCTTACCCGCTTTCATTCCAAGCCAATGAAGATACCTATCATTTTGAGATACTGTGATGTGCAGAATACAAGAAGACTAGGCCTTGCTCCATCCAAACAGTGATAAGAATCTATGTCAGTGTAATGTGGAAGGGAAGATGGGACATTAGGAAAATGTGCAGATCTGGCAAATAGCCGGTTTGAAGTGGGCATTTATTCCAGTGAATGTGGAGAAGGAGAAAGACTAATCAAGATATAGGAATTTGAATTTCTCTAAACATGGAACCAGAGCCAAGGAGGAGAGTGGAGCTGTCGCCACTATGGGGAAACTGGACATGATGCAGTTGGAGGATTGAACAAGTGCAAAGGTAGAAAGAAATCAAGGGAAATGTGGGTTCAGATTAGGAGTCTTGAAAGAAAGGGACGAGTCTTGGAAATGTTGCAGCTGAATTTGGCAGTGCATTGAGTATACAGAATACTGATTTATGTGTAAGATGCTGGTTGTAAAGTTTTTATGTGATGTGATACAAGAAAAAATGAAAGAAAGAGATAGGATATAAAGGGTGGGGTCACATTATTACAGAAGGTAAAAGATGAAATGAGGGATCCTGTTTATAATGTGAAAACATGGTTCCAAGGACAGTATCTTGTGTAACACCCACAGTGAATAAAACACATTAGATTCGTAAAACAAAACTAGGGGATCCCAAAGACTAAGATAAACTGGGAAGGTTGGGGGGATTAAAGCGAGGAATGAGCTTAAAATGTTTTATTTATGATAGTGACGTCAAGTGACCCAAAGTAAATGGGATTTCAAGTGTCCACCATGAAGGTGACATCAAGCTCCTCCCCTTATCAGCAAAGATTCTCTTGCTCACATTTATACATGACCCAGACCCCTGCTCACCTCTCCATTTACTGATTTACAGATGTCTGTATTTTCTCCAATGGCTCTGCGACATATCTTTCCATATGCTTGACCTCTCACTGGCTTCCCGTATGTGTATCTATGGACACAAAACTCTTGAGACCCAGAAGGAAAGACCCAACAGATTTCAAATTATATCATACCAAGAAATACTGTGTCCATCAGTAGATATAAGCACAGATGCACACTTCATATCAAGCAATGGTGAATATAATGAGAGTTATGTGATCTAGGAGCAGAGGCACCCCCCATGCCAAGCAGTGTCAGGTGACCTAATGGTAGAGGCACACCACATGCCAAGCAGTCCACATGCCAAGCAGTGTCAGGGGATCGAGGAGCAGAGGCACACCACATGCCAAGCAGTGTCAGGTGATATAATGGTAGAGGCACACCACATGCCAAGCAGTCCACATGCCA
Organism: Discoglossus pictus; assembly: GCA_027410445.1. Taxonomy (NCBI): domain Eukaryota; kingdom Metazoa; phylum Chordata; class Amphibia; order Anura; family Alytidae; genus Discoglossus; species Discoglossus pictus. Next base: position 128,377,598 of record CM050171.1, read on the forward strand.
AGCAGTGTCAGGTGATCTAATGGTAGAGGCAAACCACATGCCAAGCAGCATCAGGTGATATAATGGTAGAGGCACACCACATGCCAAGCAGTCCACATGCCAAGCAGTCCACATGCCAAGCAGTGTCAGGTGATCGAGGAGCAGAGGCACACCACATGCCAAGCAGTGTCAGGTGATAGAATGGTAGAGGCACACCACATGCCAAGCAGTCAAAATGCCAAGCAGTGTCAGGTGATCTAATGGTAGAGGCACACCACATGCCAAGCAGTCCACATGCCAAGCAGTCCACATGCCAAGCAGTGTCAGGTGATCGAGGAGCAGAGGCACACCACATGCCAAGCAGTGTCAGGTGATATAATGGTAGAGGCACACCACATGCCAAGCAGTCCACATGCCAAGCAGTGTCAGGTGATCTAATGGTAGAGGCTCATCACATGCCAAGCAGTGTCAGGTGATCTAATGTTAAAAGGCTCACCACATGCCAAGCATTGTCACGTGATCTAATGTTAGAGGCTCACCACATGCCAAGCAGTGCCAGGTGATCTAATGGTAGAGACACACCACATGCAAAGCAGTGTCAGGTGATCTAATGGTACAGGCTCATCACATGCCAAGCAGTGTCAGGTGATCTAATGGTAGAGGCTCATCACATGCCAAGCAGTGTCAGGTGATCTAATGGTAGAGGTTTATCACATGCCAAGCAGTGTCAGGTGATCTATTGGTAGAGGCACACCGCATGCCAAGCAGTGTCAGGTGATCTAATGGTAGAGGCACACCACATGCCAAGCAGTGTCAGGTGATCTAATGGTAGAGGCACATCACATGCCAAGCAGTGTCAGGTGATCTAATGGTAGAGGTTTATCACATGCCAAGCAGTGTCAGGTGATCTATTGGTAGAGGCACACCGCATGCCAAGCAGTGTCAGGTGATCTAATGGTAGAGGCACACCACATGCCAAACAATACCAGACACATTGGGGTATATTTATTAAAGAAGGTAAAAAAAACTAGAGTTAACTATGTCCATTTTCTCTTTGTAGTATGTTCTAATACTTGTGTACATCTTATCATGTACTTACTTGCAACAATCAGTGACAGTGAAATGATCCTCATCAATGGCCAGAGTATTGGGAGCTTCCAGAGAGCACTCATGCTTGGGGAGCACTGAAAATAACAAATAAAATGGGGGATATGAGTCAACTCTGTGGCCCCCTCCTGATCTCATGATATTCTGGGCAGGTATAGAGACATCTCTATCAGTAAGTGTCTTATCATCATGTCCTAATCACCTTTGTGCTCAGTATTTTTTATGTGGCTCCTTTATGTGAATATGTGGCTCCATATGAGAAAAAAAGCTATAATTATGTATAGATAGTTATAATGTTCTTTAACAGGAAAGCAATTTGTTGTTGATGTGACCGTGTCTCTTTAGGCTGCAAAAAGTAATCAATATACCAATCAGATTTCAATCCAGTCCTATATTTTTCTCTTCTCTATTTGGGGTCACCTTTTTCCTTCACACATCCCACTACATGCCATAGATTTTCACAAACTCAAAAAAAATTAGCACAATTTGTTGCTAAAATAATTTTTCTGCATATATCTAGTCTTTACAATTATGTCATGCAAATAACCAGGGTGAGGAATGAAGCACATACAAGCTTTCTGGCACGTTCTCTAGATATTGTATAACTCCCCATCATCCACCTCTGCCATTCTCACCATATTGTGCCACGCTGAAAGTTGCCTCTGCAGTATCTTTGTCCCGCACAATGAACTTGTAGTCCCCCATGGGTGGCTCCTTTGGCAGAGGGTGGGAAAGGTCTACAAACCCCCTAACTGGCAGCACATGTTTCCACTGACCAATCAGGTTGCCTCTGGGATCCTAAAATAATCAAAAAAATGTCATGTTCTTCTGAGTGCAATAACATGGCCTACTCCGGATAGAGGTTTTGAGGCATTAGGATTGAGGAATAATGAATGTTAGAGAGGTCCAGGTAATACAGCAGTGGGGCCAACACTAACCATAGCATCAAGTACTGATAGTGCCAATCACGGCAACACTTACATGTAGGTCATTATTCTGAAATTTTAAATGGTCAAATAATAATTTCTACAAACATAACACTCACCAGGAGTTCAATCAGGTCAAACTGGAAAATAAGGGAAAACATTAATATTAATGGTGTCCAAAAATATGAGGTGAGAAATAAAAGAGAGAGTCAAAAAATACATATGTAACAGGAATGGGCATAATGTACACACCACATGTACACACCAGAGATACACGCTCTACTCACACCACATACACGGCTCACATCATATACACACACTAGAGATGAACACACTGCCTGTACACATACTGGTGGCACCACATACTGTACTGAGGAATACACATTGCCCACAACACATACACAAAATAAATACATATATGTAGATTGGAATGTATATCATGAGCAAACTTACAGGTACTTAGACCAAAATCTAGATCAAGAGCACATATAGTGTATAGATACAATCAGGAACACAATAAATGCATAAATCAGAAGCAACATCATGGGCACATACACATAGATCAGACAGTAAATACATGTAGATACATAGATCAGCACCTACAGGATGAGCGTATGTATAAGACATAGGCCGTATATCAGGAACATACCTCCAGTTACATAGATCAACATCCATATAATAAGGACATTTTAGAGCTGAAAAGGTACAGAGAAGGGCAACAAAGATAATAAGGGGAATGGAGGGGCTAAGTTATGAAGAAAGACAGTGGATTAGATAGATAACTTTAATAGAAATTTGGATATATTTTAAATAAAAACGTCATTCAGGGCTATCCTGGATAAATAGAGTGGGAGTATTGATCCAGGGAGGAGTCCTATCGCCAGTATCTGGGGCCAGGAAGGAATTTTATATTTTTTTCCCTGTTGAGACAATTGGCAAAGTTTCACTGTTTTTTTTTTCTGTTTGCTTCCTCTGCATCAATTAACAATAAATCTGCGTATTGCAGATCAGAAGAGATCTAAAAAGGTTAAACTTGATGGACTAAAGTATGTAACTATATAATAAACACAAATGCATCTTCAATGTTTATACAATGTGTTACCTTCTCTTATCACCTTTTGTATCTAATAAACTCACAGTTTTTGCTGAAGACGTGGACTACAGAGATTTTTTTGTTTCTCTTTTCTGCCATCTTTGTCATTGATGAGTACAAATTCATACAAAAGATAAGGAAACACTTGTATGGGAAGGTGCCAGAACCCACCGCCATGACACGAGGCCAGATGTAGAGATACATATATAATACATACAGACTCATAGCACATAGCACAGGCTCATGTACAGATAAGACATGACAGAACATCTTCTACAAACAAGATGCAAATCTATTCTCCTTCATTTACAAGAGAGTTGATTAAATTGGAAGATACAACATTAAGGAAAACAATCCTACCCTTTTATTGCTGGAGAATAAGTTGTCATCAATCCGGACAATTCGAGCTTTAACTGCAGAAAAGAAACACAAGGTTAATAACTGAGCAGCGGAAGCATCTTATAATGTCTGAGAATCTCTAAATAATCCAGTTGTCTTATTAAGTCAACACATAAATCTCTAGGCATGACAATGACCCCATATCCTCCGATGGCCAATAATACACCTCTTCTGAGCCCAAGTTCACAGAAACATCACCATTAGTGATTTAAACATGACTTTAATTGAATTTGGTTAAAAATAGTAATAATAAAATTTTTGCCGATCACATATATAGTTGTGAGCGTACGAGTTGTTGCTAACGCTGCGGGCTCGCGCAGCGAGTCGCGGGCCTCGCAAAGCGAGGGCCGCGACTCGCGCAGCGAGTCGCGGGCCTCGCGTAGCGAGGGCCGCGGCTCGCGCAGCGAGTCGCGGGCCGCGCGTAGCGAGGGCACTGTGCCAGGTTCTCAGTTGCTGGCAGGGAGCGCCGCAGGCGCTCCTTGCCAGCAACTGAGGACCCTCGCGAAGCGAGGGCCTCAGTTGCTGGCATGGAGCGCCGCAGGCGCTCCTTGCCAGCAACTGAGGACCCTCGCGAAGCGAGGGCCTCAGTTGCTGGCTTGGAGTGCCGCAGGCGCTCCTTGCCAGCAACTGAGGACCCTCGCGAAGCGAGGGCCTCAGTTGCTGGCTTGGAGCGCCGCAGGCGCTCCATGCCAGCACCTGAGGACCTCGCAAAGGGAGGTCTTCAGTTGCAGCAACTGCGACCCTTGCAAAAAAAAATTTACGTCGCAACACATTACGACACTCGCAAACAACATACGACACACGTTCACACACATTACGACACTCGCAAACAACATACGACAGACGTTCACACACATTACGGCCTCGCAACACTCGGACGCAACTCGCGAACATTACAAAATTACAAACACAATACATACACACAGCACATACATAAAAAACTGACCTACACAAACAGGAAGCACCCAGGACCTCAAAAATGCAACTTACAACTTCATTGCACTCAAAATAAAAGAGTTTAGACACTAAATACTTTGTTAAGCGACACAAAAAATGGCCGACGAATAAAACGAAAACGAGGCTACACACGCAAACACCATACGAGACACGTTACTACACATTACGACTTCGCAAACATCGGACGCAACACGCCGACATACAAACATTTAAAACTTAACAAAGACACACAACAAACACATAAAAAGCTTACCTACAGCAAGAGGAACCAGCCAGCACCTCAAAAAAACAAGTTACACCTACATTTAAATCAAAATAAACACTTTACACACTAATACCATCGCTAAGCGAGAGAAAAAATGGCCGACGAACAAAACGAAAACGAGGCTTCAGACGTAACTACACTACACTTACTCGCAATAATGAAACACATACTATGCGGAACGTATCACAATCATATTAAACACCATTTTGAACAGTAATACGCCTAAAATGGCGGATGGAACGCAAATTGTAAGCTGGAACGCAAATAGCGCATGCGTATTGCGTTCTAACGGTCTCACTTTCCAGAACTTTCTACAAGTTTATAAATACTGCCTATTTCCAAATAAAAAATACATTTCTCCTCAGGTGATCAACGGAGTGACTTCTGCTTTTACTTGAGAAGACAATTCTTTACTAATTTACTACTTTACATTGTGCAAATTACAACTGACAGGTAAGCTATAATATATTACATTTTATTATCAGGTCAGGTCAAACAAATAAAAAAATAAACTAGGATTTATGTAGTCATCATGTATTGCACATTTATGTGTATAGGCTCACAAAAAAAAAATAAACTGAGCTTTATGTATAGTGACCTCTGACACGCACATATATGTCTATAATGTATAGTCACATGTGACACGCACATATATGTCTATCATGTATACTGACATCTGACACGCACATTTCTGTGTATTGCCCCTTCATAGTGACATGTGACACGCACGTATATGTGTATAATGTATAGTGACATGTGAGACGCACATATATTATGTCTATAATGTATAGTGACATCTGACACGCACATTTCTGTGTATTGCCCCTTCATAGTGACATGTGACACGCACGTATATGTGTATAATGTATAGTGACATGTGAGACGCACATATATTATGTCTATAATGTATAGTGACATTTGACACACACATTTCTGTGTATTGCCCCTTCATAGTGACATGTGACACGCACGTATATGTGTATAATGTATAGTGACATGTGACACGCACATATATGTCTATAATGTATAGTGACATCTGACACGCACATTTCTGTGTATTGCCCCTTCATAGTGACATCTGACACCGACATATATGTCTATAATGTATAGTGACATGTGACACGCACATTTATGTGTATTGCCAATGCAACAAAATTAGCTTACAACAAAATCAGTAAACAAATACATTTAAATGACATTATATCTCATGTATACTGATATGTCGCACGCACATATATGTGTATCATCTATAGTTACATCTCACACACACACATTTATGTGTGTTAGAAAAAAATAAAAAATAAGGTTAATTTAACCATTTAAATTTGACTCATGTATACTAATATGTCACACGTACACTTCATGTATGTGACATATGTGTGTAGACACTAACAAAAAATAAGGTTAATTGAATTCATTTACTGCAATTCAATAGATCATATAAAGCTGAATCTTTCTATTTCTTTTAATATTCAAACAGACTCTGCATCAACAGCGTCTCTCAACAATTTGCACCGTGCACTGTGAAGCACAATCCCTTTTAAAGAACACCAACAAATTTGAAGAGGTAAGATACAACAAGACATTACATGCTCAAAAGGCCATGCTTTGCTAGATGAAAAATTATAAATATACAAATAACTATTTCACTTTCTTTTTCAAACAGACACTACAAGAACACCGGCGGATTAAGATTGCCAGGAAGGCACCGTCTCAGATTCAAAACTTCTATCAAGGTAAAGTATTAAGTATAAACAAGAAAGAACCATGAGCCTTATTCAATTGCAACTTTCTCAATTGAATAGAGCTCTATATAAGCACATAATATTTTTTTATACAGAACTTTTTAGTTACTGTACTTCTAACCACAATGAAGGTTTTCAATAACTAAAAAGTTTGCTCAAGAAATATGTTATGTGATTATATAGAGCCCTCTTCAATTGCCAAAATTGCAATTCAATGAGGACCTATATATCTTTAATGGCCAAGGGCCTCACTCAAATGTGATTTGCCCATTTCAATAGCGCTCTATATAAGCACAGAGCATATTTTTTAAAGGAAATTTTTCTTTTGTGAACACGTTCCTTTTGGATACAAGTTCACTAAATACAAAATTCCGTAAAAAATTATGCTCTGTGCTGATATTGAGCTCTATTCCATTGGTCAAAACACAATTGAATGACGAGCTCACAATATAACAAATGCAGTAACCAAAGGCCCTCATTCAATTGCTATTTTGGACAATTAAATATGCCTATAAATAAGAACTTTTAGTCCCTTACTCTATTTTAACAAATATATGTCATGTGCTTATTTACAACCTTAGAGTACTATTACATTGTAAAATATGCAATTGAATGAGGGCCAAACTATGCAACATATGGTACACACAAAGGCCCTCATTCAATTGCAATTTGCCCAATTGAATAGGGCTCTAAATAACAACATAACAATTGCTTAAAACTAAGGTTTTACTTAATAAAAAAATATCAAAAATACAGTTTTTCAATGACTACAAAATGATTTTAAATAATATGCTATGTGCTTATTTAGGGCACAATTCAATTAGCCAAATCGCAATTCAATAACACACAAACTGCTAAACACAAAACAGATTTTCTTATTAAATGTTTAACAACCTATAAGCCTTACAAAGAAGCCAAAATAAGAATAACAAAAGTGTTGCGCACCTAATAGCATTGTACAAAAAATCACACAAACACATAGGAAACTACATTAACATTCTTCTTTAATGTTTAACAACCTATAACCTGTACAATCAAGAAGAAATAAGTTTTGCACAAGTGATGCCCACCAAACAGGATTGTCAAAAAGTAACACAAACACATAGCAAACTACATTAATTATATTATTTCATGTTTCACTAACTATAACCATCCCAATAAAGGTTAAATAAGTATACCACAAGTGGTGCGCACAAAACAGGATTGTACAAAAACTAACATAAACACATAGCAAAATAAATTCATATTTTTATTTAATATATCACAACCCACAAGCCTTACTAAGAACCTTAAATAAGAATAACAAAAGTCGTGGGATTGTACAGAAAGTTACAAAAAATATTTTTGAAAAAAATAACCATAAATGATACAATACAGCCTAATTCATACATTTTTAACTTATTTAAAAGACATTTCACTCAAACAACATTTTCTATTTTACATTACAACAGATACTGCGTGAAGACAATCGGACGAGGACTTTTGCCACAGGACCGGACCATCGGACGAAGACTCGGACCAGACCAGCAGACGAGGAATTTCAACACAGGACCAGACCAGCAGACGAGGAATTTCAACACAGGACCAGACCATCGGACGAGGACTTTCACCAACGGACCACAACATCGGACGAGGGATATCGCTACAGGACCACAATATCGGACGGGGGCTATCGCCACAGGACCACACCATCGGACGAGGACTTCCGACAGAGGACCACACCATTGGACAACGATTTGGAAACGAGGACCAACAAACATTCGGATTTAAATCACACTTCAACCAAGGTAAACTATAATAAGTACTAAAGTATAAAACTAAAGAAACTGCTTTCAGTTGCATCCGTGTCAACAGAAAAATAAAATAATTAATTTACTATCTCCCTTATTTTATTTAAATTGCTACTATGCAATACATAGCTCAATAACCACATCACTTTTTTTTAAGCAAACAAGTTTTGCTGTCGTAAATATGTATCCACAAACAAAGTTTTTAATAAATAAAACCATTATTTTAAATAAATATGTTACATGCTTATTTACAGCAGTATTCCATTGCCCAAATTCTGAGCCACTGAAGACAGGAATTATAAATTTAACTAAATATCAATGATACATTCATGATTTGCCTTTTATTTCAACAATTGTGCACAATAATCTTTAACAGGAATTACAAATTTAAATATACACAATTACATTTATTTGTTTCCGTTTACAGATTAATATGGCTGATAACGAGACCAAAGAAGACAAGAAAAGACGTCAAACTAGAGAAAGACAAGAGAGATGGGCCGCCCAGCAGACACCGGAGGAGAAAGAAATTCGAAGAGAAAAAGAACGCAAAAGACTTGCAAATAAAAGAATATCAGCTGCAAAAATGAAAGATAGAACCAAAAAAAATAAAAAAATAATAAAGCATTTACAAACTGTTCCTAAAACATCAGATGACATTTTACAACATACCAGTCAAGACAGACCAAAAAAAACAACTACAAAAACAAAGCATTTACAAACTCTTACTAAAAACTTACAGGACATTTCAACCGAACAAGTCCAACATATACCAAGAAAAGCTACGAAAAAAACTAAACATTTAGAACCTGTTGTTGAAACATTTCAGGACTTTTCATCTGATGAATATCAAAGTCAACATCCAATATGCGTTGCAAATTGTCCTTTAATGAAGTCTTTAGCAGTAGAGGTTCATAGTTGTGGGGACATGACTACTCAATGTCAATTTTGTGAGGCTTATTATTTTAAACAGGAGAGACCTCGAGATGGACAATTTATTAGTTGTTGTCAAAAAGGAAAGTTCAAACTTCCACAAAGGAAACAATTTCCAACCTATTTACTAAATATTATGACTCAACCTACTTTTCCAAATTACAACAATTTTAAGACAAACATAAGATCCTACAATAGTGCCATATCATTTGCATCTATGGGGGCAACATTGGCTGCTAATGTACCAGGACATGGTCCTTACTGTTTTAAAGTCCAAGGACAAATTTATCATCGGACTTCACATTTACATCCAGAGGAAGGAGAGCAAAGAAAATTCGCTCAACTATATGTCCTAGATACAATGGAAGCTGTTGACCAACGTATGCAGATGGAAGAAAATAAAAAATGCTTACCCAGTGTTTTTATAGAGCTAAATAACATTATGGACAACAATCCCTACAGTAAAGCTTACAAAAAATTGGCAGAAGTAGAAAATGAACAACTACTTCATGCACAAAGACATCAATTACCCATGCCAAAGGTTAATATGGTGCTTAAAAGAGACAGACATACTGATAAACGTCGTTATAACTTGCCAACATCAAATGAGGTTGCAATGGTCTTTCACAATGATGAAGGAGAACCACCATTTCAAAGAGACATTAGAGTATATCCCAGAAATCAGGACCAACCATTTATTAATATTAATATTTTAAGTCCAAATTTAGATCCAATGACATATCCCATCTTTTTCCCACACGGAGAAGCAGGTTGGCAACCAAAATTAAGCCTTCCCAGTTACCCAAATGCTAAAGCCAGAATCCGAAATAATGTTTCTATGCTTGAATTTAAAGTTGCTCAAATTGCCATTAGAGATGATTTTAATCCCATTTTATGTGGTGGAAAACTAACACAACAATGGATTATTGATTCATATTTGCAAGTTGAGGCAAATAATTTAAACTTTATAAAATATCAACAAGATAAACTACGTGTAGAACAATATTGTGGACTCATGGACTATGTTGCTGACGTGGCTACAAGCAGAGACATGACAGCTGGCAAAGCCATCATTTTACCATCTTCCTTTCAAGGATCTCCTCGAAATATGAGAGAAAGATACAATGATGCTATGGCTATTGTGACTAAATTTGGAAAACCCGATTTATTTGTGACATTTACATGTAATCCACAATGGCCAGAAATTCATCAAAATCTACTTCTTGGACAAAGTGCTTCAGATCGACCAGATTTAGTAGCCAGAGTTTTTAAGATAAAATTAAATGAATTAATACGTGACTTTACTATAAATCAGTTATTTGGCAAATGTCTTGCTTATGTATATACCATTGAATTTCAAAAAAGAGGCCTTCCACATGCACATCTTCTCATAATACTTCAAGAGAAAGATAAATTAGATACTTCGGCCAAAGTGGATGCAGTCATAGTTGCTGAACTACCGGATCCAGAACTATATGGTAGACTATATGAGATTGTTACTCATCGCATGATTCATGGACCCTGTGGAGACCTTAATCCACAATCACCATGTATGGAAAATAATCAATGTTCCAAAGATTTTCCCAAAGATTATAGAGACAAAACATATGCCAATTGTGATGGATATCCACTTTATAAAAGAAGAGAAGGAGATAGTGCCATTATTCGTGGAAAAAAAGTGGACAATAGATATGTAGTACCCTACAATCCACATTTACTCATGAAGTACAACGCCCACATCAACGTAGAAGCCTGCACTTCCATCAAATCAATTAAATATGTCTACAAATATATTTACAAAGGTTACGATGCAGCTACTGTAGTCGTCAAAAGTGCAGACAACCCTGAAAGTAGTGAGTTAGTACATGATGAACTTGCATCTCATGTAGATGCTCGCTATGTCAGTGCGCCAGAAGCTATGTGGCGGCTTTTAAAATTTGAAATGCATGATAGATCACATGCAGTATATAGGTTAGCAGTACATTTGCCACAACGACATTTAGTCTATTTCCATTCTGGAAATGAAATGAATGCATTGGCCCAAAGTGAAGATCGTCACACTACACTAACTGCATGGTTTGCATTAAATTCCACTGATGCTCAAGCAACACAATACTTATATATTGAAATTCCATATCACTATGTTTTTGTGAATGGATTATGGAGAGCAAGAAAAACAAGAGGCAATAAAATAATTCCACGAATTTACACAGTCAGTCCAAGAGATGTTGAACGATTTTGCTTACGGATATTACTTTTAAATGTTCCAGGAGCACAAAGTTTTGAACAATTAAGAACTGTTAATGACATTGTATATGAATCCTTCCATTTAGCTGCAAGAAATAGAAACTTACTCGCTGATGATACAGAGTGGGAAAGATGTTTAGAAGAAGCAGCACAATGTCAAATGCCACGACAGATGAGAGAACAATTTGCTTTTATTTGTATCTTCTCAAATGCTCCAAATGCATTAGCTTTGTGGGAGACTTTTAAAAGTAATATGGCTGAAGACTTTATGCGACGATACAATGAACCCATTGCACACTTAAAAGCCTTAATGGAAATTCAAGAAGTCTTTTTAACTCATGGATTAAGTTGTGCAAGTTTTAATTTGCCTGATCCAGGTCTAATAGATGACATTAACTTTGAAGACTATGACATTCAACTACAAGCAGAAAGAACAGAAGAAAGACTTGCAACTTTAAATACACTACAATTGCAAGCATTTCATGCCATTAAAAATGCTATAGATGATGACATGGTGACAGAGCGTTATTTCTATCTTGATGGACCTGGCGGATCAGGGAAAACATATTTGTACAATTTATTAATGAGTTCAGTACGAGCACAAGGACAAATAGCAATGGCGTTTGCCACTACTGGAATTGCTGCACTTTTATTAGAAGGTGGAAGAACTGTTCATAGTGGATTCAAACTGCCAGTGCCTATTTTGGAAAATTCAGTGTCAGATATTCGCATGACATCCTTACAAGCAAAGAAATTGAAGAAATGTAAATTAATTATAATAGATGAGGCCACAATGATGTCATGCTATGCCCTCCAATGTATTGACCGTTTGCTTCGTGAAGTCATGGATAATATTTTTCCATTTGGTGGAAAGGTAATTTTGTTGGGTGGCGATTTTAGACAAACATTACCTGTCGTTGTACATGGAAATCGAACAGACATTATTGAAACATGTATAAAGTCAAGTACAGTATGGAAACATTTTACCCATCTTCAACTGCAACAAAATATGAGATCAGAAGGCCAAACTGATTTCAATGATTGGCTTATTAAAATTGGAGAAGGAAGAACAGAAAAAATACTACATTTACCTGACGACACTGTAGAGATCCCACCTCATATGATTTGTCAACAAGATATTATATCGGCTATATTTGAAGGGAGCATAAATAACGAAGAATATTCTGAGCTTGCCAACCAAGTCATACTGACGTGTAAAAATAAAGATGCATTAATACTCAATAATGAAATCTTAAAAAAAATTAATGCACCACAAAAAAATTATCACAGTGCTGATTCTGTACTTGCTGATGACAATGAAAGTCAGGCAAACTTTTCAACTGAATTCATTAACTCTTTAACTCCTTCTGGAATGCCACCACATATTTTGCAGCTAAAGAAAGGTGCAATTATCATGTTACTGCGAAATATGAACCCCAAAAAAGGCCTATGCAATGGCACAAGGTTAATTGTTCAACAATTAAAGGACCATTTTATAGATGCTGAAATTTTAACTGGGACCCATAAAGGAGAGAGAGTTTTCATACCAAGAATAGATTTAGCACCAAGTGAAAGTAGTCTCCCTTTTATACTTCAAAGAAGACAATTTCCCATTATTATGGCATTTGCCATGACCATTAATAAATCACAAGGTCAGACTTTCAAATCTGTGGGTATTTACTTGGAAGAACCAGTTTTTGCACATGGTCAATTGTACGTTGCGTTGTCACGGTGCAAAAATCCACAGGCTATTAAAGTTTACATTGAAAACAATGAAAGTCAAGGTGATTTATTAGAAGATGGACGTATTTTTACTAAAAACATTGTCTACTATGAAGTACTATAACTTTGCAGGATACAAACTAAAGCCATGCAAACATTTTGGAAAAACATTCAAAAATACAAAACAATTTGTTGTTTAATTCAGTCATAATTAATGGAAGTCATGTTTATGGATAATTCGCCTCACAAAATACTTGCCTTGCATTTCTATGAAAAATTATGTTAAAATGTGAAGTCACTATGTTAAGGTTTCATTCATGTTTATCGCCAGTTTATGTGCTCAGTAATGAATTACTTTAATTACGTACGGTTTAAGGAGAGTTTTTACTGTATGCCTTCCTCTACATTCAATGTATATTAAACTTAACAATTATTCTGATACAAATTGCATGTTAATACTGATTAATTTAAAGTTAAACTGTTTTTACATTCAAATGTTAATACTTTTAATTCAAAATTATGTTACAAAATGTATTTACTATGTTCCTATTTATAATGTTCAAAATTACACAAATGTTTTGCAAAAATTCCAAAGTTACATAAAAAATAAAGTTCAATTTTAAAAATATATACTTTCAAGGTTATTCCTTACATATATTTTAAACTTCATGTTAAAATTCGGCACGTTGCAAAAAGTCTTTTTACTTTTTACTTTCCTCTGGATTCTATGTATATTAAAGTGAACAATTCTTCAGATACAAAATTCATTTTTAAAAACCATTACATCAACGTTTTACAAAAATACATCTTCATATCACAATACTTACAAGGGTCAAAAATATATTTAAATAACTAAACAACTTCACAAACATATACATTACATTGCCGTCATTTTTTGACGGGCAAGTCGCTAGTTAGAATATAAATGTGTGTGAGCTTAAAACTGGACTCTGATACTGACCACATCATGTTACGGATAGTATTCCTCCTGATACTGACCGCATCATGTTACGGATAGTATTCCTCCTGATACTGACCGCATCATGTTACTGATAGTATTCATCCTGATACTGACCGCATCATGTTACGGATAGTATTTCTCCTGATACTGACCGCATCATGTTACTGATAGTATTCCTCCTGATACTGACCGCATCATGTTACTAATAGTATTCCTCCTAATACTGACCGCATCATGTTACTGATAGTATTCCTCCTGATACTGACCGCATCATGTTTTGGATAGTATTCCTCCTGATACTGACCGCATCATGTTACGGATAGTATTTTTCCTGATACTGACCGCATCATGCTACAGATAGTATTCCACCTGATACTGACCACATCATGTTATGGATAGTATTCCTCCTGATACTGACCGCATCATGTTACGGATAGTATTCCTCCTGAACGCATCATGTTACGGATAGTATTCCTCCTGATACTGACCGCATCATGTTACGGATAGTATTCCTACTGACCGCATCATGTTACGGATAGTATTCCTCCTGATACTGACCGCATCATGTTACTGATAGTATTCCTCCTGATACTGACCACATCATGTTACTGATAGTATTCCTCCTGATACTGACCGCATCATGTTACGGATAGTATTCCACCTGATACTGAACGCATCATGTTACGGATAGTATTCCTCCTGATACTGACCGCATCATGTTAAGGATAGTATTCCTCCTGACCGCATCATGTTACGGATAGTATTCCACCTGATACTGAACGCATCATGTTACGGATAGTATTCCTCCTGATACTGACCGCATCATGTTAAGGATAGTATTCCTCCTGACCGCATCATGTTACTGATAGTATTCCTCCTGATACTGACCGCATCATGTTACTGATAGTATTCCTCCTAATACTGACCGCATCATGTTACTGATAGTATTCCTCCTGATACTGACCACATCATGTTTTGGATAGTATTCCTCCTGATACTGACCGCATCATGTTACGGATAGTATTCCACCTGATACTGACCACATCATGTTACAGATAGTATTCCTCCTGATACTGACCGCATCATGTTACAGATAGTATTCCTCCTGATACTGACCGCATCATGTTACGGATAGTATTCCTCCTGAACGCATCATGTTACGGATAGTATTCCTCCTGATACTGACCGCATCATGTTACGGATAGTATTCCTACTGACCGCATCATGTTACGGATAGTATTCCTCCTGATACTGACCGCATCATGTTACTGATAGTATTCCTCCTGATACTGACCGCATCATGTTACTGATAGTATTCCTCCTGATACTGACCGCATCATGTTACGGATAGTATTCCACCTGATACTGACCGCATCATGTTACAGATAGTATTCCTCCTGATACTGACCGCATCATGTTAAGGATAGTATTCCTCCTGATACTGACCGCATCATGTTACTGATAGTATTCCTCCTGATACTGACCGCATCATGTTACTGATAGTATTCCTCCTGATACTGACCACATCATGTTACTGATAGTATTCCTCCTGATACTGACCACATCATGTTACGGATAGTATTCCTCCTGATACTGACCACATCATGTTACTGATAATATTCCTCCTGATACTGACCGCATCATGTTACGGATAGTATTCCTCCTGATACTGACCGCATCATGTTACTGATAGAATTCCACCTGATACTGGCCGCATCATGTTACTGATAGTATTCCTCCTGATACTGACCGCATCATGTTACGGATAGTATTCCTCCTGATACTGACCGCATCATGTTACTGATAATATTCCTCCTGATACTGACCGCATCATGTTACGGATAGTATTCCTCCTGATACTGACCGCATCATGTTACTGATAATATTGCTCCTGATACTGACCGCATCATGTTATGGATAGTATTCCTCCTGATACTGACCGCATCATGTTACTGATAATATACCTCCTGATACTGACCACATCATGTTACGGATAGTATTCCTCCTGATACTGACCGCATCATGTTACTGATAGTATTCCTCCTGATACTGACCGCATCATGTTACTGATAGTATTCCACCTGATACTGACCGCATCATGTTACTGATAGTATTCCTCCTGATACCTCCTGATACTGACCGCATCATGTTACCGATAGTATTCCACCTGATACTGACCGCATCATATTACGGATAGTATTTCTCCTGATACTGACCGCATCATGTTACGCATAGTATTCCTCCTGATACTGACCACATCATTTTACTGATAGTATTCCTCCTGATACTGACCACATCATGTTATGGATAGTATTCCTCCTGATACTGACCGCATCATGTTATGGATAGTATTCCTCCTGAAACTGACCGCATCATGTTACTGATAGTATTCCACCTGATACTGACCGCATCATGTTACCGATAGTATTCCACCTAATACTGACCGCATCATGTTACGGATAGTATTCCTCCTGATACTGACCACATCATATTACGGATAGTATTCCTCCTGATACTGACCACATAATGTTACTGATAGTATTCCTCCTGATACTGACGGCATCATGTTACGGATAATATTCCTCCTGATACTGACCGCATCATGTTACGGATAGTATTCCTCCTGATACTGACCGCATCATGTTACTGATAGTATTCCTCCTGATACTGACCGCATCATGTTACGGATAGTATTCCTCCATATACTGACCGCATCATGTTACGGATAGTATTCCTCCTGATACTGACCACATCATGTTACGGATAGTATTCCTCCTGATACTGACCACATCATGTTACGGATAGTATTCCTCCTGATACTGACCGCATCATGTTACGGACAGTATTTCTCCTGATACTGACCGCATCATGTTACGGATAGTATTCCTGCTGATACTGACGGCATCATGTTACCGATAGTATTCCTCCTGATACTGACCGCATCATGTTACCGATAGTATTCCTCCTGATACTGACTGCATCATGTTACGGATAGTATTCCTCCTGATACTGACCGCATCATGTTACGGATAGTATTTCTCCTGATACTGACCGCATCATGTTACGGATAGTATTCCTGCTGATACTGACCGCATCATGTTACGGACAGTATTCCTCCTGATACTGACCGCATCATGTTACTGATAGTATTCCTCCTGATACTGACGGCATCATGTTACTGATAGTATTCCTCCTGATACTGACCGCATCATGTTACGGATAGTATTTCTCCATATACTGACCGCAACATGTTACGGATAGTATTCCTCCTGATACTGACCACATCATGTTACGAATAGTATTCCTCCTGATACTGACCGCATCATGTTACGGATAGTATTCCTCCTGATACTGACCGCATCATGTTACGGACAGTATTTCTCCTGATACTGACCGCATCATGTTACGGATAGTATTCCTGCTGATACTGACCGCATCATGTTACCGATAGTATTCCTCCTGATACTGACCGCATCATGTTACCGATAGTATTCCTCCTGATACTGACTGCATCATGTTACGGATAGTTTTCCTCCTGATACTGACCGCATCATGTTACGGATAGTATTTCTCCTGATACTGACCGCATCATGTTACGGATAGTATTCCTGCTGATACTGACCGCATCATGTTACGGACAGTATTCCTCCTGATACTGACCGCATCATGTTACTGATAGTATTCCTCCTGATACTGACTGCATCATGTTACGGATAGTATTCCTCTTGATACTGACCACATCATGTTACGGATAGTATTCCTCCTGATACTGACCGCATCATGTTACGGATAGTATTTCTCCTGATACTGACCGCATCATGTTACGGATAGTATTCCTGCTGATACTGACCACATCATGTTACGAATAGTATTCCTCCTGATACTGACCGCATCATGTTACTGATAGTATTCCTCCTGATACTGACCACATCATGTTACTGATAGTATTCCTCCTGATACTGACTGCATCATGTTACGGATAGTATTCCTCCTGATACTGACCACATCATGTTACGGATAGTATTCCTCCTGATACTGACCGCATCATGTTACGGATAGTATTCCTGCTGATACTGACCACATCATGTTACGGATAGTATTCCTGCTGATACTGACCGCATCATGTTACCGATAGTATTCCTCCTGATACTGACCGCATCATGTTACCGATAGTATTCCTCCTGATACTGACTGCATCATGTTACGGATAGTATTCCTCCTGATACTGACCGCATCATGTTACGGATAGTATTCCTGCTGATACTGACCGCATCATGTTACGGACAGTATTCCTCCTGATACTGACCGCATCATGTTACTGATAGTATTCCTCCTGATACTGACCGCATCATGTTATGGATAGTATTCCTCCTGATACTGACTGCATCATGTTACGGATAGTATTCCTCCTGATACTGACCACATCATCTTACGGATAGTATTCCTCCTGATACTGACCGCATCATGTTACGGATAGTATTTCTCCTGATACTGACCGCATCATGTTAAGGATAGTATTCCTCCTGATACTGACCGCATCATGTTACGGATAGTATTCCTCCTGACCGCATCATGTTATGTATAGTATTCCTCCTGATACTGACCACATCATGTTACAGACAGTATTCCTCCGTATACTGACCACATCATATTACGGATCGTATTCCTTCTGATACTGAACGCATCATGTTATGGATAGTATTCCTCCGTATACTGACCACATCATGTTACTGATAGTATTCCTCCGTATACTGAGCACATCATATTACGGATCGTATTCCTTCTGATACTGAACGCATCATGTTACGGATAGTATTCCTCCTGATACTGACCACATCATGTTACGGATAGTATTCCTCCTGACCGCATCATGTTACGGATAATATTCCTCCTGATACTGACCACATCATATTACGGATAGTATTCCTCCTGATACTGACCACATCATGTTACGGATAATATTCCTCCTGATACTGACCGCATCATGTTACGGATAGTATTCCTCCTGATACTGACCACATCATGTTACGGACAGTATTCCTCCGTATACTGACCACATCATATTACGGATCGTATTCCTTCTGATACTGAACGCATCATGTTATGGATAGTATTCCTCCGTATACTGACCACATCATGTTACTGATAGTATTCCTCCGTATACTGACCACATCATATTACGGATCGTATTCCTTCTGATACTGAACGCATCATGTTACGGATAGTATTCCTCCTGATACTGACCACATCATGTTACGGATAGTATTCCTCCTGACCGCATCATGTTACGGATAATATTCCTCCTGATACTGACCACATCATATTACGGATAGTATTCCTCCTGATACTGACCACATCATGTTACGGATAATATTCCTCCTGATACTGACCGCATCATGTTACGGATAGTATTCCTCCTGATACTGAACACATCATGTTATGGATAGTATTCCTCCTGATACTGACCGCATCATGTTACCGATGGTATTCCTCCTGATATTGACCGCATCATTTTACGGATAGTATTCCTCCTGACCGCATCATGTTACTGATAGTATTCCTACTGATACTAACCGCATCATGTTACGGATAGTATTCCTCCTCATACTGACCGCATCATGTTACGGATAGTATTCCTCTGAATACTGACCGCATCATGTTTTGGATAGTATTCCTCCTGATACTGGCCGCATCATGTTACGGATAGTATTCCTCCTGACCGCATCATGTTATGGATAGTATTCCTCCTGATACTGACCGCATCATGTTACACATAGTATTCCTCCTGATACTGACCGCATCATGTTACTGATAGTATTCCTCCTAATACTGACCGCATCATGTTACACATAGTATTCCTCCTAATACTGACCGCATCATGTTACACATAGTATTCCTCCTAATACTGACCGCATCATATTACGGATAGTATTCCTCCTGATACTGACCGCATCATGTTACGGATAGTATTCCTCCTAATACTGACCGCATCATGTTACTGATAGTATTCCTCCTCATACTTACCTCATCATGTTACGGATAGTATTCCTCCTAATACTGACTGCATCATGTTACGAATAGTATTCCTCCTGATACTGACCACATCATGTTACTGATAGTATTCCTCCTAATACTGACCACATCATGTTACTGATAGTATTCCTCCTGATACTGACCACATCATGTTACGGATAGTATTCCTCTTAATACTGACCGCATCATGTTACTGATAGTATTCCTCCTGATACTGACCGCATCATGTTACAGATAGTATTCCTCCTCATACTGACCACATCATGTTACAGATAGTATTCCTCCTCATACTGACCACATTATGTTACTGATAGTATTCCTCCATATACTGACCGCAAAATCTTACGGATAGTATTCCACCTGATACTGACCACATCATGTTATGGATAGTATTCCTCCTGATACTGACCGCATCATGTTACGGATAGTATTCCTCCTGACCGCATCAAGTTACGGATAGTATTCCTCCTGATACTGACCTCATCATGTTACGGATTATTATTCCTCCTGATACTGACCGCATCATGTTACGGATAATATTCCTCCTGATACTGACCGCATCATGTTACGGATAGTATTCCTACTGATACTGACCACATCATGTTCCGGATAGTATTCCTCCTGATACTGACCGCATCATGTTACGGATAATATTCCTCCTTATACTGACCACATCATGTTACGGATAGTATTCCTCCTGATACTGACCACATAATGTTACGGATAGTATTCCTCCTGATACTGACCACATAATGTTATGGATAGTATTCCTCCTGATACTGACCGCATCATGTTACGGATAGTATTCCTCCTGATACTGACCGCATCATGTTACTGATAGTATTCCTCCTGATACTGACCGCATCATGTTACGGATAGTATTCCTCCTGACCGCATCATGTTACGAATAATATTCCTCCTGATACTGACCGCATCATGTTACCGATAGTATTCCTCCTGATACTGACCGCATCATGTTACGGATAGTATTCCTCCTGACCGCATCATGTTATGGATAGTATTCCTCCTGATACTGACCGCATCATGTTATGGATAGTATTCCTCCGTATACTGACCACATCATGTTACTGATAGTATTTCTCCGTATACTGACCACATCATGTTACGGATAGTATTCCTCCGTATACTGACCGCATCATGTTACGGATAGTATTCCTCCGTATACTGACCACATCATGTTACGAATAGTATTCCTCCTGATACTGACCGCATCATGTTAAGGATAGTAGTCCTTCTGATACTGACCGCATCATGTTACGGATAGTATTCCTCCTGACCGCATCATGTTATGTATAGTATTCCTCCTGATACTGACCACATCATGTTACGGACAGTATTCCTCCGTATACTGACCACATCATATTACGGATCGTATTCCTTCTGATACTGAACGCATCATGTTATGGATAGTATTCCTCCGTATACTGACCACATCATGTTACTGATAGTATTCCTCCGTATACTGACCACATCATATTACGGATCGTATTCCTTCTGATACTGAACGCATCATGTTACGGATAGTATTCATCTTGATACTGACCACATCATGTTACGGATAGTATTCCTCCTGACCGCATCATGTTACGGATAATATTCCTCCTGATACTGACCACATCATATTACGGATAGTATTCCTCCTGATACTGACCACATCATGTTACGGATAATATTCCTCCTGATACTGACCGCATCATGTTACGGATAGTATTCCTCCTGATACTGACCGCATCATGTTACCGATGGTATTCCTCCTGATATTGACCGCATCATTTTACGGATAGTATTCCTCCTGACTGCATCATGTTACGGATAATATTCCTCCTGATACTGACCACATCATGTTACTGATAGTATTCCTCCTGATACTGACCACATCATATTACGGATAGTATTCCTCCTGATACTGACCACATCATATTACGGATAGTATTCCTCCTGATACTGACCACATCATGTTACTGATAGTATTCCTCCTGATACTGACCGCATCATGTTACGGATAGTATTCCTCCTGATACTGACCGCATCATGTTACGGATAGTATTCCTCCTGATACTGACCGCATCATGTTACGGATAGTATTCCACATGATACTGACCACATCTTTTTATGGATAGTATTCCTCCTGATACTGACCGCATCATGTTACGGATAGTATTCCTCCTGATACTGACCACATATTTTTATGGATAGTATTCCTCCTGATACTGACCGCATCATGTTACGGATAGTATTCCTCCTGATACTGACCACATCTTTTTATGGATAGTATTCCTCCTGATACTGACCACATCATATTACGGATAGTATTCCTCTGAATACTGACCGCATCATGTTACGGATAGTATTCCTCCTCATACTGACCGCATCATGTTACGGATAATATTCCTCCTGATACTGACCGCATCATGTTACGGATAGTATTCCTCCTGATACTGACCTCATCATGTTACGGATAGCATTCCTCCTGACCGCATCATGTTACGGATAGTATTCCTCCTCATACTGACCGCATCATGTTACGGATAGTATTCCTCCGTTTACTGACCGCATCATGTTACGGATAGTATTCCTCCTGATACTGACCACATCATATTACGGATAGTATTCCTCCATTTACTGACCACATCATGTTACGGATAGTATTCCTCTTTGTATTATGTTTTTAGGATGAGATAAATACTTTTTCTGATTAAAATTCAATGTTTTATTAAAAAAAAACAATAAATGTATTAAAATGGCAGTTGTTAGCTTTTTGGTTAAGTTGCTGTCAGAGCATAAATGTCATCTTTTAAGAGAAGTTACATTTCTCTTATTATTGCCTTTTAAATTTCCTTTTTGAAATTTGTTGATTAGTCTATAGCATCCTTCAGGGTCGCCATCTTGTCGTGGTGAAGGGGCTTGTGTACATCAATAAAGCTGTGAGCTCTACCATGTAGGGTCACCCAAAGATAGACAGGTCATAGCAGGGTGGTCAGACAAATTGCGGTCCAATGGAACTGAATATATATATTGCGGTCCAACAGTCTATATAATAAGGATAATGATTTTAGCCATACATGATGAATTGTTCTTTTCCATATAGCTATACCTAAATGAGAAGTTATAGTTTCCATATGGACAGTATCAATATGTTACTTCTTATTTAGTGTCACCATTGCCAGGCTCTCATTGGTCAGTAGAAACAAGGTTACTTTGTATATAGTTGCAGCCGATGGCTGCATGAGACAATCCTCCATGACCTGTGATACTGTTATAATGTGTCGTACAGTGGAGGAGCTACCGCCGGTGCAAGCCGGGCCTCTGTAGGGGCCCCAGTGCTGTCACATTTATGTTTTATTGTTACAACCCTGTGGTCCCTCCTGCCCCCCACCAAATCGATGCCCTCTAAATACAAATCATTGAGTCATATCATGGCATGCTCTGTCATGATCGGAAGGCACTATAAGATGCCGATGCCATGCTGCCAGCACTGAATGACCTGCCCAGGGGTCAGACTGCTCCAGCAGAGGCTGAGTACATGTCAGGGTGAGGACAGTGTACAACTCGGTGGGTAGGGTCCCTGACCGACAGGAGTTGTCATAAAGTATGGGGATGGGGCTGCAAGACAGGGGCATTATACAGCGATGACACATTCTTTATACAGTATATATATATATACTAGCGACTTGCCCGTCAAAAAATGACGGTCAATAAAATGTAAATGTTGTGAAATTTATTTGCAACACAAAATGAGTCTACTACATTTGTCCCTTTTTTGTTTCTAAAAAGAAATACACATTTCTTTTTTTAACTTTTAATTTTTTGTAAGTTTCAACTTATATTTCATAATCATTTTTTTTTTTTAAAAACAATATAATAATATCTTACTTTTAATGCATACATATTGTACTTTTTAATGCATACATATTGTAAAGTGTAACATGAAATTTTGTAACAGGCAACTTGTATATTATACAATCTTTCAACCTTCTTTTAACAATACTAACACTTTTAAATAGATATTTATCACTTAGTAACTGCAGACTATATTAACTTAGAGTAAGTACATTTTTTTACAAATAATTTTTTTTTTTTTATTTGTAACATTTTTGTTAAACTCTCGTTAAACTAAATTAGCATTGAATTCAGAGGAAGGCAAACAATAAAAAACCCCATTCAAACTTTTGCAATTGTATCTTAGAGGGAAAAAAATTAATTCCTTCCTGACCCCATTAACTGGCGATCGGATTACTCCCTGAATCAATACTTTTCCAAATCTTATGAAATGTTTCAACTACATAGTAACAATACATGTTTGCCTATAACATATCTCTTTAACAAACAGTTTTTAAACTTTTTTTTTGTGGGACCAATCATATGAACATGAAACTTGTAACCCATTTCAATATGTTTAAGGATGTTTAAGTTTTTTTTTTATTTTCTGTTTGTCTTTTATGCAAATATCACATAGCGTTTCCAAAGTGAAATAGTGGTCCCCTATTTAAAGAGTCCCAGAGTACTTACATTTTGTACTGGAAGTCAAACCACTGTTCTCTATGGATTTTTTTGTCCATTGTATATAGTTTGTTCTTGAAATGTTGTTTTTGTGCAATAATATTGAGTACCTTAAAATGTTGTCATAGAAATGAAACTACTCTACTCTATGTTTACAACACCTCATAGTACACAATGTTTTTTGTGTAAACGCATCAATCGTCTAATAAATGACCCTGACTTTCATTTTCGTCAACAGTCACTTTAATTTCGTTTGGATTGGTGCACCTTGAAAAAGCAACATAGAGTTGTCCATGTGCAAAAACTGGTTCCTTTAAAAAAATCCCAACAGACTTAAAAGTTTGGCCTTGTGATTTATTGATGGTCATGGCAAATGCCATGATAACTGGAAACTGTCTCCTTTGAAGGACAAAAGGCAAACCACTCTCGCTTGGAGCTAAATCAATTCTTGGTATAAAAACTCGGTCACCTCTATGGGTCCCAGTTATAATTTCTGCATGTATAAAATGATCTTTTAACTCATGCACAATTAATCTGGTGCCATTACAAAGTCCTTTTTTTGGATTCATATTTCGCAATAACATGACAATTGCACCTTTTTTCAATTGTAAAATATGTGGTGGCATTCCAGATGGTGTTAAGGAATTAATAAATTCGATACTAAAATTCGATTCACTCTCTTTATCATCAGCCAGAACTGAATCTGCACTGTAATAATTCTTCTGTGGTGCATTGATGTATTTTAAAATTTCATTATTTACATTCAAGGCATCGATATTTTTTGATGTTAATATCACTTTGTTTGCAATGTCTGAGTAATCCTCGTTATTAAGAGTGTTTAGAAATATGGCTGATATGAGTGA
Organism: Discoglossus pictus; assembly: GCA_027410445.1. NCBI lineage: Eukaryota > Metazoa > Chordata > Amphibia > Anura > Alytidae > Discoglossus > Discoglossus pictus. The sequence continues at coordinate 128,403,139 of CM050171.1, forward strand.
TTCGTTGCAAACCATTTCTGATGGAATTTCAATAGTATCATTTGGTAAATGCTGTATTTCTGGATGTTTTCCTTCTCCGATTTTAATAAGCCAATCATTGAATTCATTTTGGCCTTCAGATCTCATATTTAATTCTAATTTGAGATGTGTAAATATTTGCCACAGTTTACTGGTCTTGATACATGTTTCAATGATCTCTGTTCTATTTCCGTGTGGCACAACAGGTAATGTTTGCCGAAAATCTCCTCCTAACAGCATCACCTTTCCACCAAATGGCAACTTATTATCCATCACTTCTTTTAAGAATCTGTCAATACATTGCAGTGCGTGACATGACATCATTGTTGCCTCATCTATGATAATTAGTTTCGTTAGTTTAAATTTTTTTGCTTGTATAGAATTGAGTCGAATATCTGACACTGATGTTTCCAAAATGGGAACTGGCAGCTTAAATCCACTATGAACAGTTCTACCACCATCTAACAAAAGTGCAGCAATTCCAGTTGTTGCAAATGGCATAGCTATCTGACTGTGTGATCGAATATAACTCATCAAACAATTGTAAAGATAAGTTTTTCCAGATCCACCTGGGCCGTCTAGATAGAAATACCGGTCTTTGACCATTTCATCATCTGTAGCATTTGTGATGGCCTGAAATGCTTCTAACTGTTTAGTATTTAATGTTGCCAGTTTTTCTTGTGTTTTTTGTTTTTGTAGCTCAGTGTCATAATCATCAAAATTAATGTCATCTATAAGTCCTGGATCCGGTAAATTAAAACTTGAACAATTTAATCCATGAGCAAACAATATTTCTTGAATTTCCAACAATGTTTTTAACAGAGCGATTGGTTCTCTGTAACGTTTCAAGAAGTCTTCTGACATGTTTAATTTAATGTTTCCCACAAAGTGAAAGCATCAGGTACATTGCAAAATATGCATATGAATGCAAATTGTTGTCTCATTTGCTTTGGCATTTGACATAGCGCTGCTTCTTCCAGACACCTCTCCCATTCTGTATCATCAGCTATGAAATTTTGCTGTCTTGCAGCTAATAGGAATGTATCATAAACGATGTCATTGACTGTACGTAAATGCTCAAAACTCTGTGCACCGGGAACATGTAGCAGAAGTAATCTTAAGCTGAAACGTTCAATATCCCTTGGACTGACGGTATAAATGCGTGGTATAATTTTTTGTGCATCTCTTCTTCGTTCTTTCCATTTACCATTTACAAATACATAGTAATATGGTATCTCTATGTATAAAAATTGTCTGGCCTGCGTATCCTGACAGTTTAATTTAAACCATGCTATAAGTGTGGTATCTCTGTCTTCACTTTGACATAATGCAAGTCTTTCATTTCCTTGAGTAAAGCAAACCATCTGACTTTGAGGCAAATGTACAGCTAAGCGATAGATAGCATGTGACCGATCATGCATCTCAAATTTCAAAAGGCGCCACATTGCTTCAGGAGCACTAACATAGCGAGCATCTAAATAATTTGATAGTTCATCGTGTACAATTGGATTTTCGTTTTCATTTACAGCACCTTGTACAACAACAGTAGCTGCATCATATCCTTTGTATATATATTTATACACATACTTAATTGATTTAATCGAAGTGCAAGCTTCTACATTGATGTGTGCATTGTACTTGATGAGCAAATGTGGATTGTATGGAACAACAAATCTATTATCAACCTTTTGGCCCCGGATAATAGCTGTTTCTCCTTGTGTTCTTTTATACAAAGGATATCCATCACAATTAGCATAAGTTTGCATTTGAAATTGTTTTGGGAATTCTTTTGTACATTTTTTATTTTCCATACATGGTGAATTAGGATTCATCTCTCCACATGGGCCATGAATCATTCTATGTGTAACAATCTCCCAAAGTTTTGTATATTTTTCTTGGTCTGGCAATTCGGCAGAAATGACTGAATCCACTCTCTCTGCAGTTTTCAACTTATCTTTTTCCTGCAGTATTAAAAGTATGTGAGCATGTGGCAGTCCTCTCTTTTGAAATTCAATAGTGTAAACAAATGCCATACATTGTCCAAATAATTTTGCTTTAGTGATATCATGTATTAATGAATTCAGTTTGATTTTAAATACTCTTGCCACTAAATCTGGTCGGTCAGATGTAGTTTGTCCCAAATACAAATTTTCCTTGATCTCTGGCCATTGGGGATTACACGTGAATGTAATAAATAAATCTGGTTTTCCAAATTTTGTGACAATAGCCATGGCATCATTATACCTTTCTCGCATATTGCGAGGAGATCCTTGGAAAGTTGATGGCAAAATAATTGCTCTTCCAGCTGGAATGTCTCTGTTTGCAGCTATTTCAGCCACATAATCCATTAATCCACAATACTGTTCAACTCGTAATTTTTTTTGTTGAAATTTAATGAAATTTAAATTATTGGCTTCAACTTGTAGATATGAATCAATAATCCATTGTTGAGTGAGTTTGCCTCCATGTAAAATTGGATTAAAGCAGTCACGGATAGCAGTTTGTGCAACTTTATATTCCAGCATTGAAACATTAGATCTAATGCGAAGTTTAGTATTGGGATAAGTTTCCAATTTTAATTTTGGTTCCCATCCAGGTTCACCATTTGGAAAGAAAATGGGATATGTCATTGGATCTAAATTACAACTTAATATATTGATGTTGATAAATGGTTGTTCTTCATTGCGTGGATATATTCTAATATCACGCTGAAAAGGTGGTTCACCATCCTCATTTTTAAACACCATAGCAACCTCATTTACTGTCGGTAAATTATATCTTCTTTGATCAGTGTTGCGATCTCTTTTTAACACCATATTTACTCTTGGTATAGGCAATAGATGTCTTTCAGCATGTTCCTGTTGTTCTTTTTCCAGCTGTGCTAATTGTTTGTATGCTTTACTATATGGGTTGTTTTGCATAATTTTATCCAGCTGTTCAAAGACTATGCGCAAACACTGTCTATTTTCTGGTAGTGTCATTCTTTGTTCCACAGCTTCCATCGTATCCAAGACATACAACTGTGCAAATTTCCTTGGCTCTCCTTCTTGTGGGTGTAAATGTGAAGTTCGGTGGTATATTTGACCTTGAATTTTGAAACAATAAGGACCATGTCCTGGTACATTTTCTGCTAAAGTTGCACCCATTGAAGCAAATGAAATTGCACTGTTATAAGACCTGATGTTTTGTTTGAAATTATTATAATTTTGAAATGTTGGATCACTCATAATACATTCTAAATAATATGGAAATGGATGTCTTAGTGGAAGTTTCACCTTTCCTTTCTGACAGCAACTAATGAAATTTCCATCAGTAGGTCTTTCCTTTATGAAATGATAGGCCCCACAAAACTGACAAAGCACATTAAGTAACCCACAATAATGAGTATCTACATGTACTGCAGTATTGAACACATTGTCATGCATTTTTTCCACATATATATCAAACCCACTTTCTATATGTACATTGTTGTCATGTGTGTCTACATTTAAGTCATTCTGCACAATAGAATCATTAGACACTGGTTCACATAGATGTTTTTTTTTACTTTTCCTTTTTTTGCAAGGCCCAACAGACTCACTTTTGGCTTTCTTAGCAATCTTTCTTTTATTTAAAAGTCTCTGTTGATCTTCTTCTCTCAAGCGTTGTGAAGTTTCTGGTGTATGAGCATCTCTCCACCTTTGCTTCCTTTCCCTTGCCAATCTTCTTTTGCGTTCCATTTTGTCTTCTCCATTATCTTCCATTTTTTAATCTGTAATAGTCAATATAAATATTAATTAGTCTTTCTTATTATTTTTTGTGTACATATGTCTTTTTACTTTTTGGACTGTTACATTAAAGTTGATGAATAAACGTTATCCTTGTTTCCAATGAAATAAATGAAACCATTTTTCAAATTATTTTATTGACATATATTAAATTGGTAATAACTGGACATATATATTTATTATATCAATTATTCATCTTTCAATTCATTTTAAATCCTTCTTGATTCACTTCACTGCATACATTTTTTTTTTTTTTTGGCAAGTGCTTCTTCGTTTTGTTAAATGTTTGTATTGCTTCGTATTGTCTATTCAACTTTCCATAATTTTTTTTAACATATGCTGTTTTGATGTGTCAGGACCAAATTAAATATTTACCTGCAAAGACGGTCTTGATGTTGTTCAAAGGCTGCAAACGTCACACTGTGTGTTTATTCACTTTCCTTGATCAATAATCTGTAATTTAAATTTTAGAATCTTTGTATTATTTCACTTCACCCATATCATGAAATAAACATCAATCAAGAGACATATATTTTTATTCCTTAAAAACCTGAAAGCAAATTCTTTAATATGTTCCTATAGTAATCTAATACAAAACTGTTTTTGATATTACTCATTATTAATAATTAATTCATTAAATAAAGTGCATTATGAATGTTATTTTTAATTCTTTCACACAGGTAAGCACAATATCTAACGAATTAATTACTAATGTAATATACATTATTAATTAATAATTATATTTAATGTACATTATTAATTAATGCAGAATATATAAGCAATTATTAATTTAATGTACATTATTAATTAAATTTAAACTGAAAACATAAACATGAGTCTATCTGAGAATTAAATTATTAAAATCATGTACATTCTTAATTAATGAATCAATGTGTTTGTTTTCTGAAACGCTAACATTTTTGATATTACTGTTTAGTAATAATTAATTAATTGTAGAAAGTACATTATAAACGTTATTTACAATTCTTTTACACAGGTAATTACAATATCCAATTAATTAGTAATGTAATCTACAATTAATTAATGTTCAATATATAACCAATTAATTTGTAATAGAATGTACATTATTAATTAATAATTAAATTTAATGTACATTATTTATTAATTCATGAATAAATGTGTTTCTTTTTTATGGACATTCTTAAACGCAAACTCACTTTTATATTAATGCTTAATTCATTAATTATTTAATGTACATTATCAATAGTATTGTCAATTGTTTCACACAGTTAAGCTCAATATTATATTTCTGTTAATGAAATAATGTACATTAATTTAATAGTTAATTGGTTATATTTTATTGATTATTAATTCTTAATTAAATAAAATACATTATGAATATTATTTACAATGTTTCACACATTTAAGCACAATATATAATCAATTAATTATTAATTTAATGTACATTATTAATTAATAATTCAATGTAATGTACATTAATAATTAATGCACAATACATAACCAATTATTAATTTAATGTACATAATTGTCCTTATTAAGTAACTAATAATATAGTAATTAATTAATGATACTTCTTAAAATGTACCTTTTGTAATTCAATGTTCCTGAATCAGTATCCTGAAGAGCTATCAATCTCTTTCGATTTTCCAGCATCCGAAAATGTCCAGTCACACTGTCATCACCTCAGGAAAAGGTGTCAGTAATGTGTCAATTGTGCCTTATATATAGGTTTTTGCGCGAGCCAAATGCATTGTTTTCGGCGGGAAATACGGGTGCGCGAGGGAAATGCATTGTTTTCGGCGGGAAATACGCTGTTGCTCGAGACCAATGTGTTGTTTTCGGCGGGAAATCGGAGTTGGCGCGAGACAAAGGCGGGAAATCGTAGTCGGCGCGAGGCAAAGGCGGGAAATCGTAGTCAGCGCGAGGCAAAGGCGGGAAATCGGAGTCTACGCGAGACAAAGGCGGGAACTCCGTGTTAATCCGGAAATGTGTGGTGTGCGTCTTATCGGATTTTCCGTAAGTGTTTTCCGTGGCTATAGTGCTGTAGCCTCGTTTTCGTTTTGTTCGGCCGCCATTTTTTCTCTCGCTTATTTTTTTTAAAGTGTCTAAACTCTTTTATTTTGCTTTAAATGAAGGCGATAGTTTTTGTTTTGAGGTCCAGGATGCTTCCTCTTGCTGTCGGTAACTTTTTTATTTATGTGTTCTGTGTATTTAGTGTGTTTATCTTTTTTCTTGTCCGCGGGTTGCGTCCGATTTTTGCGATGTCGTAATGTGTCTTATACGCCGTCACGGATTATCCGTTTCCGGAAATGTGTGGTGTGCGTCTTATCGGATTTTCCGTAAGTGTTTTCCGTGGCTATAGTGCTGTAGCCTCGTTTTCGTTTTGTTCGGCCGCCATTTTTTCTCTCGCTTATTTTTTTTAAAGTGTCTAAACTCTTTTATTTTGCTTTAAATGAAGGCGATAGTTTTTGTTTTGAGGTCCAGGATGCTTCCTCTTGCTGTCGGTAACTTTTTTATTTATGTGTTCTGTGTATTTAGTGTGTTTTATCTTTTTTCTTGTCCGCGGGTTGCGTCCGATTTTTGCGATGTCGTAATGTGTCTTATACGCCGTCACGGATTATCCGTAATGTGTCTACGCCTTTTTTTTTCGGCCGCCATTTTTTCTGTCGCTTATTTTTTTTTTTGTGTTTACATTTTTGTATTTTAAGGTAAATCAATGTGTAACTCGCTTTCTGCAGGTCGTGGATGCTCCCTCTTGCTATCGGTTAGGTTTTTATGTATGTGGTGTGTGTAGTTATTGTTAATTTTAATTTTTATGATAGGCGGTTTGCGGCCGTATTTTTTTACTACGTTTTAACGGCTCGCCTCGCTACGCGAGGCTCGCCTGCAATGAGCGCCTGCGGCGCTCATTGCCAAAGTGCTGATAGGCGGTTTGCGGCCGTATTTTTTTACTACGTTTTAACGGCTCGCCTCGCTACGCAAGGCTCGCCTGCAATGAGCGCCTGCGGCGCTCATTGCCAAAGTGCAACGGTTTAATGGCTCGCCTCGCTTCGCGAGGCTCGCCGGGCGATGAGCGCCTGCGGCGCTCATCGCTAAGCCCGCTAAAGTTCTACGGGTTAACGGCTCGCCTCGCTTCGCGAGGCTCGCCGGGCGATGAGCGCCTGCGGCGCTCATCGCTAAGCCCGCTATTCGTACGGACCACGCAAACAGCGTGACGACGACTCGTAGCAGGACAATTATAATATGTGATATATGTAAAAGGGCTCTTCACAGTAAGGGTGGTTAATCTGGGGAATTCTCTGCCAGAGGAGGTGGTGACAGCGGATTCAATAGATAACTTTACAAGGGGACTGGATATATTTTTAAGTAAAAGGGGCATTCAGGGTTATCATTATAGAGAGAGTATTAAGCCAGGAAGGAATTCATGTTTTCCCTGGATCAATTAACAACTAATGTGAATACTGCAGATCAGAGGGAATATTAAAAGGTTGAACTTGATGGACTGAAAGTCTTTTTTCAACCTCAATTACTGTGTAACTATGTCATTCTCTCTCTCTCTCTATATATATATATATATTATATGTATAAATATATTATAAGTATGAGTTGGCTCAGGGGTGATGGGCCCAACACAAAAATAAATGTTAGTTGGCCCAGAGAGGGTCCCAAACATTATTTTTTTTAAAGTTTTGGCCCTCAAATCCCTAACTCCGCTATTGGTGTTGAAATTGATCTATTGCTTTTATAAATACTAGTAGCCCAATTAAATAATCTCAACATTGAAAACCGTAGCCTGCAACGTAGCCCACATGACTTGCGGCTATTAAATTGGCTGTGTAAAGCAACCCGCCAACGACTTGCAGGGTAAGGGCGAGAATAGGCTACGGGACGTGGAAATTTGAATTGCGCGCCTGCAAATTCTTTGATCTGTCAAGACCGTAACTGTTACGTTTCCAATCACGTTATTAAATTGCAAAAAATTCACTGGCGTTCAAGCCCGTAACCCGCAAAAACCTGCAAATGGAGCCAAAAAGCCAACGGGTACCAGAGAGGACCCGCTAGGAGTATAAAGTCCCATACACACACTACTGTACTGATAATAACAGGGAAAGTGATGTTAGGTATTAATATTAATAGTACAACATACTCAAGCTCGCAAATCTAAATACTTTTATTTTCATTCTAATTTCTGTGTTATATCGATCCCAGCAATCAATGTGTTAATGCATATAATGGAACTCCCATGGACCAGAATATCATATTTACTGATTAAATAATATTGCATTATTTCTTGAATGTGGGTCCAATCATAACTCGTAATTGAAACCCGTAAGAGATTGAAATCCAACCTCCATTTTTCAGTGACGTAATGATGACGATCTCTGTTACCATTGGCTCCATCGAAATCCGTAACTACGGGTTTGACTAATTCATCAGGTTCACAGACGCGCATCCAACATTTGACAACTAGTTTACGTGTTTGCGTCTCAAGCCCATAACTCGCGGCATGGTCTAGTTTAATAGCTCTGTAACGCAGCCGAATTTCAAACCAGCAGCCTTTGTGGGTGTGCCAATGCCATTACGGGCTTCAAATTTAATAGGGCTGTAGGTATTCAGTTGACAGATAGCAGCTGCTTCGTTGCATCAAATCTTGGTCAGATATATTGAGATAGCAAAATGGAGTTTAATTCCTTATAACCCTTTATAAGATATCATATTTTCTAATGATTTTTTCTAATGAAGATTAACATTGATATTACTAAATAAATGAATATGCTATATAATTAATAACTTACATTTAAAGTAAGTTACAATTATCTTCAAGTTGACCTTAAATGGAATTCTTATTTAATAAAGAAATTGACAGTTTTTTTGTTCTAACTCCAGTTATTCCCCCACGTTTATCCTAATACATATTATTATTATTATTATTATTATTATTATTATTATTTTCTTTATAGAGCACTACTACATTGCCTAGCACTGGTGTACATTAAAACATGGGTAAAGTAATACATACTTTTACAGACCCCTGTTCTTGAGCTAGCAATCATACACAACACTTTTATACAAAGTGCTTTGCAAGACTGAGAATTTACAAGCCTACAGACTAAAAGGATTAAGAAAACAAAAGGAAATTAAAAGTGATAGACAAGGTCTTGGCAAGTAATTGAAAAGAAAAGAAGAGGGTAAGTTAGTGTTTAAGTTTGTGGGTGTAGCATATTCATATATAGCATAAAGAAATTCTCAAAGATTTTATGGTTTTGGTTGGTGAAAAAAAAACAAATCAAGGCCAATGTGACATCCTCTAGGGGGGGGTATTTAAAGAAAATGTACAAAGAAAGTATTGAAATGTGCCCCTCTCTATAGAAGCCAGCCCTTCTCCAAGTGTAGGTAATGCTGCGGGGTCACCATGGTATGCTATGTCCTACACCAGATCACTCACCAGTTTCTTCAGGCTTGTAGATAGGTTTGTCCGTCTGCATTATTATTCCAGTCTTAGATGATGTGATTAGAAATTGCTTCGATTCAACGACTTGTTCCCCAATGGACACCTCGCAAGTCACAACTTCTTCTTCACCGGAAGGAGATGGAACCTGTGGAAGATTCAGAAAAACTCTAGTCTAGAAATGTATGTATTGGGGGGCTGAAATAAGATGCTCCCCTGAGGTCACCAACATGGGGAGCGTTACATATGTCACAGGAACAAGTAGAAGAGTAAACAGCGCAACTCGCCAGGATAAGAAGTTATCTCTACAGAGATTGTTATAATCAGAAAATAGATCAGTAGCTAAAATGGCCGTGCCAGATAATGGGGGGACGGGGTGTAGTGAGAATGAAGGGGAGGTGAGAGAGAGTGAAGAAAGAGAGTGAAGGGAGGGGGAGAAAGAGAAAAGGGAGAGAGAAAGGGGAGGGAAAGAGAGGGAGGGAGAAATGGAGAGAGGGAGAGAGAAGAGATAGAGAGGAGGGATAAGGAGAAGAGGGAGAGAAGAGTGAGGAGAGAGCGAGTGTGAGAGAGGGAGAGAGAGGAGTGAGGAGAGAGCGAGTGTGAGAGAGAGAGAGAGGGAGAGAGAAGAGTGAGGAGAGAGTGAGTGTGAGAGAGAGAGAGGGAGAGAGAGGAGTGAGGAGAGAGCGACTGTGAGAGAGAGGGAGAGAGAGGAGTGAGGAAAGACCTAGTGTGAAAGAGAGGGAGAGAGAGAGAGAGGGAGAGAGAGGAGTGAGGAGAGAGCGACTGTGAGAGAGAGGGAGAGAGAGGAGTGAGGAGAGAGCAAGTGTGAAAGAGGGAGGGAGAGAGAGGGAGAGAGGAGTGAGGAGAGAGCGAGTGTGAGAGAGAGAGAGGGACAGAGAGCAAGTGTGAGAGAGAGAGAGGGACAGAGAGCAGTGAGGAGAGAGCGAGTGTGAGAGAGAGAGAGGGAAAGAGAGGAGTGAGGAGAGAGCGAGTGTGAGAGAGAGAGAGGGAGAGAGAGGAGAGAGGAGTGAGGAGAGAGCGAGTGTGAGAGAGAGAGAGGGAGAGAGAGGGAGAGAGGAGTGAGGAGGGAGCGAGTGTGATAGAGAGGGAGAGAGCGAGTGTGAGAGAGAGAGAGGGAGAGAGAGGAGTGAGGAGAGGGCAAGTGTGAGAGAGAGGGAGAGAGAGAGAGAGAGGGAGAGAGAGAGAGGGAGAGAGAGGAGTGAGGAGAGAGCTAGTGTGAGAGAGAGGGAGAGAGAAGAGGAGGAGAGAGCAAGTGTGAGAGAGAGAGAGGGAAGAGATAGAGAGGAGGAATAAGAGAGAAGAGGGAGAGAGAAGTGAGGAGAGAGCGAGTGTGAGAGAGAGAGAGAGGGACAGAGAGGAGTGAGGATGAGAGCGAGTGTGAGAGAGAGGGTGAGAAGAGAGAGAGAGAGGGAGAGAGAGGAGTGAGGAGAGAGCAACTGTGAAGAGAGGGGAGAGAGAGGGGGAGTGAGGAGAGAGCAAGTGTGAGAGAGAGGGAGAGGGAGAGGGAAGAGATAGAGAGGAGGGATAAGGAGAAGAGGGAGAGAGCAGTGAGGAGAGAGCGAGTGTGAGAGAGAGAGAGGGACAGAGAGGAGTGAGGAGAGAGTGAGTGTAAGAGAGAGAGAGGGACAGAGAGGGAGAGAGGAGTGAGGAGGGAGCGAGTGTGATAGAGAGGGAGAGAGCGAGTGTGAGAGAGAGAGAGGGACAGAGAGGAGTGAGGAGAGAGTGAGTGTGAGAGAGAGGGAGAGAGAGAGAGGGAGAGAGAGAGAGGGAGAGAGAGGAGAGGAGAGAGCAACTGTGAGAGAGAGGGAGAGAGAGGTGAGGAGAGAGCAAGTGTGAGAGAGAGGGAGAGGGAGAGGGAAGAGATAGAGAGGAGGGATAAGGAGAAGAGGAAGAGAGCAGTGAGGAGAGAGCGAGTGTGAGAGAGAGAGAGGGACAGAGAGGAGTGAGGAGAGAGCGAGTGTGAGAGAGAGGGAGAGAGAGGTGAGGAGAGAGAGGGAGAGAGAGAGAGGGAGAGAGAGAGGAGTGAGAGAGAGCAACTGTGAGAGAGAGGGAGAGAGAGGTGAGGAGAGAGCAAGTGTGAGAGAGAGGGAGAGGGAAGAGATAGAGAGGAGGGATAGGAGAAGAGGGAGAGAGCAGTGAGGAGAGAGCGAGTGTGAGAGAGAGAGAGGGACAGAGAGGAGTGAGGAGAGAGCGAGTGTGAGAGAGAGAGAGGGAGAGAGAGGGAGTGAGGAGGGAGCGAGTGTGATAGAGAGGGAGAGAGCGAGTGTGAGAGAGAGAGGGAGAGAGAGGAGTGAGGAGAAGCGAATGTGAGAGAAAGGGAGAGAGAAGAGAGAGAAGAGAGAGAGAGAGAGAGAGAGGAGTGAAGAGAGAGCAAGTGTGAGAGAGAGGGAGAGAGGAGTGAGGAGAGAGCAAGTGTGATAGAAATGGAGAGGGAGAGAGAGAGGATTGAGGAGAGTGCGAGTGTGAAAGAGAGAGGGAGAGGGAGGAGTGAGGAGAGAGCAAGTGTGAAAGAGAGAGAGGGAGAAAGAGGGAGTGAGGAGAGAGCGAGTGTGAGAGAGAGAGAGAGAGAGAGGGGAGAGAGTTGTGAGGAGGGAGAGAGTGTGATAGAGATGGAGAGGGAGAAAGAGGGAGAGAGGAGAGAGCAAGTGTGAGAGAGAGAGAGAGGTAGGGAGAGAGAGGTAGAGAGGAGTGAGGAGAGAGCAAGTGTGAGAGAGAGGGAGAGGGAGAGAGAGGGAGAGAGGAGTGAGGAGAGAGCAAGTGTGATAGAGAGAGAGAAAGAGGAGTGAGGAGAGAGCGAGTGTGAGAGAGAGAGGGAGGGGGTGAGAGAGGGAGAGAGGAGTGAGGAGAGAGCAAGTGTGATAGAGAGAGAGGGAGAGAGAGGGAGTGAGGAGAGAGCAAGTGTGATAGAGAAGGAGAGAGAGGGAGGGAGGAGTGAGGAGAGAGCGAGTGTGATAGAGAGAGAGGGAGAGAGAGGAGAGAGCGAGTGTGATAGAGAGGGAGAGGGAGGGAGAGAGGAATGAGGAGAGAGTGAGTGTGATAGAGAGAGAGGGAGAGGGAGGAGTGAGGAGAGAGTGACTGTGAGAGAGAGAGAGGGAGAGAAGAGTGAGGAGAGAGCGATGTGAGAGAGAGAGAGGGAGAGAAGAGGAAGAGAGGAGTGAGGAGAGAGCGAGTGTGATAGAGAGGGAGAGAGAGGTAGAGAGGAGTGAGGAGAGAGCTAGTGTGAGAGAGAGAGAGGGAGAGAGAGGAGTGAGGAGAGAGCAAGTGTGAGAGAGAGGGAGAGAGAGGGAGAGAGGAATGAGGAGAGAGCGAGTGTGATAGAGAGAGAGGGAGAGAGAGAGAGAGAGTGAATGTGAGAGAGAGAGAGGAGAGAAAGGGAGTGAGGAGAGAGAAAGTGTGACAGAGAGGGAGAGAGAGGTAGAGAGGAGTGAGGAGAGAGCAAGTGAGAGAGAGAGAGATAGGGAGATAGAGGAGTGAGGAGAGAGCAAGTGTGAGAGGGAGAGAGAGAGAGAGAGAGAGAGAGGGAGAGAGAGGGAGTGAGGAGAGAGCAAGTGTGAGAGAGAGAGAGAGGGAGAGAGGAGTCAGGAGGGATAAGTCAGGAGAGAGAGAGAGAGAGAGAGAGAGGGAGAGAGAGGAGTGAGGAGAGAGCAAGTGTGAGAGGGAGAGAGAGGGAGAGAGGAGTGAGGAGAGAGCTACTGTGAGAGAGAGGGAGAGAGAGGAGTGAGGAGTGAGGAGAGAGCAAGTGTGAGAGAGAGAGAGAGAGGGAGGGAGTAGTGAGGAGAGAGCGAGTGTGATAGAGAGGGAGAGAGAGGAATGAGGAGAGAGCTAGTGTGAGAGAGAGAGAGAGAGAGAGAGAGGGAGGGAGGAGTGAGGAGAGAGTGAGTGTGATAGAGAGGGAGAGAGAGGGAGTGAGGAGAGAGCAAGTGTGATAGAGAGGGAGAGAGAGGTAGAGAGGAGTGAGGAGAGAGCAAGTGTGAGAGAGAGAGGGAGAGAGAGAGGGAGAGAGAGAGTGAGGAGAGAGCGAGTGTGTGAGAGAGAGAGGTAGAGAGAGGAGTAAAGAGAGAGCAAGTGTGAGAGAGAGAGCGAGTGTGAGAGAGAGAGAGGGAGAGAGAGAGGGAGAGAGAGGAGTGAGGACAGAGCAAGTGTGAGAGAGAGGGAGT